>CM034547.1:35846908-36446908 GCA_020055645.1 Tomocerus qinae
AAAGTTAGAAGACGTAGGTGTATCTGTAAGTAGACATTATAAAGCTTTTATGTCTTGCCTTAACATTTGTTAGAACAGAATGAAGTAGGTAGAACTACTAACAGGACAGAGAACAAAACAAGAAAAGTGGCCTCTGTCTCCGCTAATGACTTTGTCAAAATTGTTACAGATAGACTCCGTTGCGTGATAAGATAACTCCAGATGAACCTAACGTAATGAACAAATGCATGACAGAACATTCAAGTTGCAATACATTGAGAAAAGACATTTACAGCGTGTGACACTCATACCTTATAGAATGTGGCTGAAGAAAACTAAAGCTAATGGTCTAATGATAAGGTTGGATTGTAGGGCTAGAGTTTCGCTTGTACTTGTGGATAAAGATAGCCTTGGGTATACATAAGTACGAGAACTACTATTAGTGAACGTTCCTGTTTTGGTAGGGATCGTCTACAAATTGTAAGTCCGCACATTCATTTGTGTACTATTTGGTATAGTTAATATCATATACATATACATGGGGAAAGCAGGCTAAATAGAGTATCTAGTGAGATAATAATATATGTTTTAGTAGGTGAGTGAACTAGGAGGTGAGGAAGAATAAAGAAAAGAATGAGTAAGTCGATGAGATGAAGGCAAAATAAAAGAGAGGATAGGAAAAGAAAAGAAAACACATGTCTTGTGCTTTTCCTTTCCTCGCTGGGCCGAGCTGCTTCGCCTCCAGTGAAAGTTAGCCAAGCAAAGGATGACTGGTTGGCTGGACATTGCCCGTGGGAATCCAAAGTTGCAGTTACCCTGTTACGAAATCGCTCACTTTGCCAAAAACTTTTTCATCCAACCTGTCCGTACTGTTTTTTTGAGGATTGCTTTACAGAGACCTGAACCGATCATGATTAGCTCTTTGATCTATTCTACTCAACAAATTATTTTCCCATGCGTAAAATGGGATTTAGCTTCTTTCTCGGACTCTCAAACAATTCCAGTCCATTGTAGTTATACTCTTACTTTATTTTACGATCCGCTGAACAGAGCATCAGCGCTGACATTTCTATTAATGTAAGAATAATAACTATGTAACTACAGTAGTATCTCTGCTACTAATGTACTGGCTCGGGTGGGTGGCTGTGGCTCGGCTCAACTCCTTGCAGCAGAACATTTCTTGGCAGCTTCTTTAAATACTTGCATTAAATTGAATATCAACTCTAAATGCATCACAAGAACCTGAAAACGGCCAAAACTACTTATTTACTGGATTCAGTAAACTTATTGTATTTAGAACAAGAAATGTAACGATGGATCTCATTAGTGGAAAAATTGTTTTCTGAAACACATAAAGTTGGCAAAATCTAAATATCGCGATAAAAATATGTTATATTTATACCCGTAGTGAACTACACGCAACAGCTAGACTGCTTGACCCTGATATGTATATTTACTGATAAAAATAAGCCTGATGCGGAACACATAGGTATGTATAATAGTAATGAATAATGATTACCTAAATTAATGTTATATTCGGTAGCCAGCGGTCAGTGAGCAACATTAATTTCCTGCAATAGCTAAGCTAGCAAAGAAAAGATTCCTGATTACTGTGATTACAGAAAGTCTGGCTGATGCAATGATAAAAAGGTAATGGAGTTTCACCACAGTACATTGGCAACTTATGAATACATTATGAATGTTGTTTCAATATTTCAATTCAAGAAATAAATATTTGTGAGAATTACTAAATCATGATGCCCTGATTGAACGCTTACATTTAGGCTGAGTCAGATTACCTTCCTTATTATTTAAGTGTACCGACTAAAACTATGGCCAGGGCAAATTTAGCACTACTACAGCTGGTATTATTATTTCTCGTGGCTGTACTGATATACCCGATACTCACATAAGTCTAATCGAAGAGAACCCATCTTTATGGGACTAAAAGCTATTTATTTATACGAGTGTAATGCAGCCCGTTTCTATTTCCATTTATTTGCAAATACCGAAAAATGCCAAGGAAAGTACCTTGCCATAATACTGTGGTTAGTGCTTAGTCTGTCATTATTAATTCCTACTTCTAAGAAGCAAACGTCAAAAGCAAGAGGAATATCAGGGTTGAACGTTGAACTTTAGATAGGTATATGTATTTAAATATTACTCAGAACAAGCTTTACATTACAGTTAAATATTAACTTCTAATCACGATTGTCTGTAGCTGTCTAGAAAGAAAATTTTTGGGTAGGAAAGGTAATTTATTAAAATAAAAAAATATAAGTGATTTTTAAGACAAAAGGTAACCTACTTTGATATAAATGTGTCCCAAACTTAACCAAAGATACTATTGTTTTCTCCAGGTGTATTTACAATAAGTGTAAGATTAAGATCAATATAGCCTTTTAACATGTTGATGAATATATTCCAATTATTTTACTTATTTCAGAGAGATCCCTATGGATTAAGCAATAACACAATATACTGGATGTCTCAACATACGGTATCCATTGTACTTTCTCTTTTACTACGTCCATATGAAACTTTTCCCAGCTTTCACCACACAACATGGATCATTTTGGTGCAATTGGCGATGAAAACTCTTGATACGGTGCTCTTCTAAGAAGAGAAAATAAATACAGGGTGGCGCAAAATGATGTATACATGAACTTTGACCTTTAATAACTAACGATCGGTTAAGTGTATTGCAATGATATGCACACCATGTGAAAGAGCATACGTTTTTTAATCAGATTTCTGAGTTTGAAGACCCACCGTCTCCAGGCACCGTCGTAATCGCTCCAGCACTGACCGACCTGTTTTTTTTAAATTTCCCTGATTTATTTCCCATTTCCGTAACGATGCTTTCGCGTAGTTGCAATAATGTTACTGGCTTTTCGGCATGAACATTATCCTCGAAGATTCCTCAAAGACTGAAATCACATGGTGTTACGTCCAGTGATCTTGGTGGCCATGAAACCGGTGCTCCTCTACCAATCCATCTGTCAGGGAAGTGGGTATCATAAACATTTTGTCCAAGTCTGGAATGCGGCGGTGGGCGGTTCCCCATCTTGCACAATGACTAAACGATTGTGAATGTGATTTGGAATTACTTGAATGTCTGGCGAATTAAGTCATTTGTCATTGCTAAACACTAATCCCCATTGCAGATTCCATCAAAAAACAGAGGTTAGAGAATTCCGCCTGACCACAATCCTGCCCAACAAAAAACTTTTTTACTCTTTAACTGTGATGGAGTAACGTGTAACGAACGGTATTTAGTTAAATGATTTAATTAGCCAGCTATAAAGTAATTCCAAATCACATTCGTTTTGTCATGCAAAGTGGGACACCGGCACATTTCAGACTTGATGCTAGAGAATGGTTTGATACCCACTTCCCTGACAGATGGATTGGTAGAGGAGCACCGGTTTCATGGCCACCAAGATCACTGGACGTAACACCATGTGATTTAAGTCTTTGAGGAATCTTCGAGGATAATGTTCATGCCGAAAAGCCAGTAACATTATTGCAACTACGCGAAAGCATCGTTACGGAAATGGGAAATAAATCAGGGAAATTTAAAAAAACAGGTCGGTCAGTGCTGGAGCGATTACGACGGTGCCTGGAGACGGAGGGTCTTCAAACTCGGAAGTCTGATTAAAAAACGTATACTCTTTCGCATGGTGTGCATATGATTGCTATACACTTAACCGATCGTCAGTTATTAAAGGTCAAAGTTCATGTATACATCATTTTGCGCCACCCTGTACAATGAGGACTTCTGATTTGGACCTACTGTATAAGATATCAATGCAATGGCCAGTAACTATATCAAGATTCCTAAAATCTAAAAATCAAGTCTGTTGTAAGCGTTAATGACAGTATTTACCAACACGTATTCACGCCGGTGATAAGCTACAATCGACAGTCAATAATTATATTTATAGAAAGGCGACAGGGGGTTACCACACGAAGTACAAAACTAACAAACCGAAGAAAAAGGCCTAAGTGGTTACTTTCATTAGACGTATTATTATTAAAAACCTCGACAGGACAGAATAGTAAATAATAGTAGAAACGCTTGGTTTAGCCCTGATTTAAAAATTTCATACGAATTCAGGTTTCATAAGCGTCAAAAATTACACTCTCGGAAATAAACTCTTTAATTAGTAAAGTGTATCCTTTAGTAAGAATTTAGCCAGGAATTGTGGCACCAAGACATCAAAACAGAACCTGCCTTACGCTTTAAATACATTTCAGTGTAGTGCGAAGTAAAGAATTTGTAATGAGTGACAGCTCCAGAAAATCCTGAATTCGGTGGATAGCATAGTAAAACAAATATCGAGGTCAGCAGTATTTAATTACCGAGCTAAAGAACGACGAGTCAGCAGGTCCAGAAATCCCTTGACGAGATCGATTTCCAATACTAGAAAATGCATTTTAGGCAAGCGAGTAAATAGCTATGAGCTGCCTAGCAAATTATACATAACCAAGATTTCATGACTTGTCAAAGTTAATTGCACATCGTTTTGAACCAAATTAATGTTGTAGAGAAATGCAGACAATTTGAATTTTTTTGAAGGAAATAAATCGCTGCCACTTTACCACACTAAACTGCGATTTCTTACTGCATTGTAGTTGATTGGACCTTGAATAAGTACAGCAAGGAATTGAAAATGACTCTCTTGGAAAGGACAAGAATAATGTGGAATATTCTTGTGAAGCAAAGTATGTAGGTAAGAAGGCAATGAATCGTACATACCAATGGTATGGATAAGTATCAGTACATACAGACATAACCAGTCTTTATACGATTTCCCCGTTCTGGCTGACTGGATGTTCAAGACGGTGTAGCTTACTAAGACGTCCTTATGCGAAATTGAGACATTGCGGAGCAAGTGTCCTTTCTGGCCTAATAGAGTAAGTATAATAAAGCGCCCTGAAAACAACTTAGGAAACATTTCCAACTTTCCAAGCAAGAAACTATTGATTGCAGATGGATTATATTTTATTTTGTTGTGTAGCTGTGATGAATCCATAAACTGTATGAAGACGACGTTGGCGTGGTAGATTGTGGTAGAGTTAATATATAGAGTATTTGGCATTATGGGTAGGAATATTAACAAAAAGAAGGTAGACAACCATTCATAGAGACATATTATGCGATGTATACTAGAAAACCACAAAAATTCAATGCCTACTGCAGAATAGTATATTACATTGTCCAGTTGAATGTGCATTATTAGGAAGGCAGTATGTGTATGTTCTCTCATGTAGTAAATACGATACGATTGCACAATGCAGATAGATAGAGTGTAATCCTGATTATGGAAGTAGAGACTTGGGAAAAGTCTAGGAGAAAAGCTAAAAAGCCATAATGTTTGTTAGCAGTGGTAATGTAGCATGGAACATTTTATAAAATATAGGATTATGTTTTTGTGAAGCTAACAAAGTCTGAGTCAAGCAAGCCATTCCAACTGGACAGAACAGAATAAAACAAACTAGGTATTGCAGCAGCAGGGAAGAGGCCAGTAAAGCAACTAAAATTGGAATAAGGGCTCATAGAACTGAAACCCAAACACGTATTTGAGTTTTGTACTCGCCACGAATTTCGAGAGTCGGCGTTTATTCTGCATGAGTATATTGTTCTGTCTTCTGTACATATCTAGCTTATCGTTGGATGAACAGACCAGACTTGACTTACTACTACAATATCTTCGGAAAACCAAACCATGTGCAGATAGTTTCTGTCTGCTCCTGTCCTCGGCGTAGGCTTAGGTACGTACTTACTACTTCCAACCAACTAATACTTGGTCTGTATAGCAATTGCAGAACAGTAGAAACACAATATATTTGAAACGAGCCAGATCAAACCAGACCAGCAGGGCAGGGTGAATTGTGTAACTTACGACAATAGGGAAGATATAGGCCAAAGGATAAATTCGGAGGTCGATAAAGTTCGAATCAAGGAGAGAAGAAAAGTATCATATATTTTTGACCCGGGAGATTCACTTTCTCTCTAGTACATACTCCTTTAGTTTATATTCGCCTCCATAGACCGACGAATGGAGCCAAACCTCACGAACACTACACGTTCATTTCATCTGCTAACTCTTTCTTTACTTCATTCTCCAAAAGTACCATGTGTACTACACTTCCCCATTACTAAACTTCTCTCCGATGCATTGCATGCAAGGATGCTTGCTCAAAACCCACGCGTATTTGCACAATGTGCACTTCCGTACTATCATTTGTACCTACATCCATTCAAAGGCTAAATACGAAAACTAAAAACACGATTTTGACTATTCACGCAGTTTCCAAGTTCTGAAAAAAGCAAAGCAGTCAAGCTAAGAGTAGTGAAAACTGCAATGCAAAATCCAGCAGTCCCGTATGTATTTCTATCTACGTGTCTCAATACAATAGTCGAATTTAGATCTCTTGTATTTTAGCAGTTCGTTCACTCAAACATTATCATTGCTGTACGATGTGGTAGTTATGTAGTAGGTACTAAACAGTAACACTCGTACCTAAATAGCAGAACTACTTGAATACGACTGCAAGCATTATATTATATAATAACATCAGTAGGTACATTGCATTAGGGGTACTTTAGTCCTCATCAGGCAACTAACCATTCAGTTATATTATATCCAGCAGCGTACCTACCCGTATTAATATGCACACTACTCTGCTGTGCTACAGCTCGGGCAATGTTGGCTTAAGTTTACGTCGGTTCAGTCCACGTCCAACGGGCCGACGTTGTTCCCGAATTCCGAAAAGAAGTCGACTGCTAGCTACTAAGAGAAACTAGCCAAGCCAGGATCAGCCAGCCAGACAATCCAGTTTAGTTTCATTCTCTACTATATAGCCAAGTCAAAGAAAACGGAGGAAGCAGACACGGAATCGTTCAAGTCATGCGCTCTTGCCCACTTGAAGTACGTACAGCAGTGCACAGTAATAGAATCCACATAGACACTAGAACAGAGCATTACATAACCTACCAATAAGTAGAAAGAGACTTATAATATCTCACATTAGAGCCAACTACCCAAGAACATACTGCAGAAGCCAATTGTGAGATTCTTTCTCGTCCCACGTTATGCAATGCAAAATCTAATGCTCTCTTATGTCCTATAACCGAAGTGTGAGTCAGTAACGACAATACTTTCAGCAGCTCAGTTTACTTCAGCTCGGCATAGTTCACATCACATCAGCCGCCACTTTAAAGTAGTGAGTGTTGGGTTGGACTCAATGGCTATGTCTACGATACAATTCTACTCTCCACCACCGTCTAAAATTGGACAGGACACAACAGAACGCAATTCACTCAGTCAGTAGAACAGAAAAACTCAAGCGCACTTGCTAAACTGAAGCTTCACGACTTCATGTCAAAAATAAATGGCAAACAAGCTGGTGAAAGAATGATTTGCATCTATTTACTCACAGCTTCATCCAGCTCCAAATAACACTCATGTAAATACATCAGCAAACATGCCCCACTAGTGCTTAAAGAACATTGCTACTTGTTTATTATATTTGTAACTAATCCCATACTTCATCCCAGGTATTATTACATACTTATGATTATTTACCTTCTGCAATAATTAGCTTTTCAGTTTATTCTGATGAAAACTAAACCAATTTAAAGAGCGAAGGACAAACACTAAAAATAAAGTCAAAAGGGAGAGAAACTCCTGAAACTTCTGAAATGTTATACGAAAAATTCTAGGAGACTAATGTTGATTCTAATCGGATCATCTTTACGTGTATATGAAAACATCTAGTTGAAAATGCTAAGTAGGTACTTGTTACAATTGTTCAAGAGTTTCTTTATTTTAAGCTTGTTGCACTTCTGACGCTTAAACATTTGTTGAAAGAAATTAGATCGAGAGAGCGATTCTCAGTTCTCATTCAGAAGATTTATCTCCATTGTATTCTAAAGTATATTGTTGTTCGTGCTTGTTTCTAGAAAATTTTTCCACTTGAAGCAATAGAAAATAATTTGAAGCTAATAAAAGATAATTGCCTAATTAATATAAAATTAGTTTTCTAGCTAGCAAACAAAGCCCAGTTGCGTCATAAAGCAGCTTATTTATAAACAGGCACTACGTACTACCTTCAAAGATAAGAGCATTAAGCAACTATGCAGAAAAAGCAATTCAATCAAGGTCTTACAAAGATGGGATTTCGCGCAGGGCAAGGGCAGATAATGAAACGCAAAAATATTTTGCACGCTGTTATTATTTTCCCTACATTAAATTCAATTATGTCAGTACACTAGGAATTATCGTTGATGTTGATACTCGAATTCATGAAAGAGACAGAGGAACCGGGCTGGAGAAACTGCCAAGAGGAATGGTAATAGGAATTTTGCAAAGAGAAAACTTCTTCTCTCATATCCGTACACAGAAAGTTTTTGCAAACTAAACTCAAAGTAACGCTAGCCAGCCAACAGAATCTAGTCGGCTCTGTTGTTTTCTACTGTATGATGGAACGGCGACAGGGATTCTTTTTGAACAGTCAAAGCTCAGGCCAGTCAGAGTCAGACCAGCAAAACTACACAAGCAAAGTAACTGTAAAGGCAATATGTATTAAAGCAGTACCCGTAAACTAACTCTACTGTGCATACCCAAACTGGGGAAAACATTATCTGCACGGTGCATTATACTAAATAAAGTCTTGTCATTTGTTATATACACTTATGTTGTTATACCATATAAGGATTGTAGACTGTGAGAATTCTAGGATTGCAAGTTAGTATAGTATACACTGTTTAATGATAGTACACACTATAAGAAAAATAGGTATCAAAAGCAGAACTTTTCCTTTGGTACCCGTTTGAAACTATAAGTACATACAATACAATTTAATAAGTATCTAGGCATGTGGTAGTGCATATGCGAGAGAGAAATTCTACTATTTTACGTTCACTTTGGCACTAGTGTTTTCATCGAGTCAAATCACCACTGCACTATATATACAGCGGAAACAACAGTGCAGTGAGTTCTACCTTTATGAAATGTATTACCAACAAAAGCATAGACAGACCGAATGAAGAGAGAACACATTATACTATCTATGAAAATTGTGAGTCCGTGCACCTAACTAAGGTATGTATTTACTACTACTTATATGCGAATAATATATTTCACTTCTAGTGTCTGCTTCTTCCTTAGCGAACCATGCCATTTTTACTACAATAGTGTAGTAAACCAGTAGTCTCTCTCTCCACTCTGTTACGCTATGCAAGACTACGAGAAAACCCAAAGTTGAACTGCACCGAGCTGAAACTGAACTCAACTGAGAGTCAACCCGGGTAGACTAGAACTCTACGGAACTTCTAGTGTCAGTTCGTTCTTTGCCATCGTCTGATGTCGGCTCGTTCGTTCTGTCTCCTCTCTACGCATTAAACAGTCGTGTTCTGTGCACCAATTCAGCTCAATATATTTCACACAGTGTAAACACTACTACTAAAACCTAAATCTCTCACATCTATTTATTTTCATTACACTTTTAATTCCCGTCAAACCATCAGCTAATCTACAACTTTATCTAAGTCTCCTATTTCCAAATATTACTACTGTGCAAATGGAACATAATAAATAAACGTGCAATTTTTCAATGTAATTTTACCAAGAAAACAGTTCTCTTATGGAACTTTTGCTTCTTATGTGGTTTCTGTACACTTAGTTTACAAGGTTTTTAGAAACATACATCAACACTGTTTTTGACAAAATATTATCGACATTTCTAAACTACGAAGAATTCTAATCAGTAAAAAACTGCTACGAAGGAAACTCCTTGTCAATAAACTTGAAAGATTTCTATGCAATCTTACACATCTGTTCTACAAGATTGAATCGATTCTGGAATTATCGCTTAAGAATACATTTTCACCCACTATACTCTACTTAATTTACCCGTTTTATTTTTACTTGAGTAATTTTGACTACAGGGGTAGCATGTACGTTTGTGAATTACACAAAGTGAATTGATCCATTTTTAGACTTGTTACGAAGATTCTAGTTTCAAACAGACATATTTCCAACTGCGAGTTGCCGAGTAAAACCACTAAGAAATCTAAGAACTCTATGTCATTACACAACACGCATCTTGTCATCTCAATTATCAAGACAAGATAAGTATAGTCGCATGTACTCTGTAATTGAATGAATAATTGCATAGTGCATTACACTTTGAAATCTGAGAACTGGTTCTTTAGTGAAAGAAGGAAAAAGAAAACCCGCTCACCTTGACGGAAAACCCTGCAGTTATGACTCGTTGGCTGTTCTGTTTAATCTCAAATCATACCAAATCTCATCATCAGTCAGTGCACATAAAATTATTTCAAACTTAACTATCAATTTGGAACGACTTGCTTGTCTCAAGTGGATTTTTCACCGGAGGGCAACAAAAACTATCTTTCTGAGCAATAAAATCGGCTAAAAACAGCTGCAAAACTTCCTAGACCTTAAAAACAACTTACACAGAGGAAAACTCGATGACACAATATTATACTTATATACGCGAGCAGTTCTACTTGTCTTATATAGCTGGACTAGCGTTTAGTTCCATGCAGTTGTATTTGAAGCAGAGCCCTAATATCTAATAGTAATAATCATTTTTACTATCTTCACTCTCCCGTTCTGGCGTTACTATTCTGCTCTTGGCTCTTCGTTGAGTTTCTCTTGAAGAACTGAGTTGTGAGAACGACACCGGCTCAATAAAAGCTCAAAGGAAATAATAAAAATTCTTTTAGGTGATTACGAATGATCGCTTCAGCCGTCAAAAAAACAATAAAATCACCGAAGTGGAAATAATACTTTCACCGGAAAACCCACAGCTCTAAACGGCACTCGTTAAATGGGAGAAAGTGACCAGAGGAATAAATGATATGATTGAACTGTGATTTTCCATCAAAACTTCAGCACGAGACTGGGAGTCACAAAGGCGCACAACAATCACTCAAAACACCTATTCATATTATTAAGTATTACCCAGAAGGAAATCGGTTTTATTGCCATGAATTGCAATTAATTATACACCGTGACGGAAGGAAATTGTAGTAAATGGAACAAAGAAAATCGGCAAAATAAACACTGAAAAAGACAGGCACATTCCACACGAAAAAAAGAAACGAACAAAGAAAATGACTGAAATGATTTTCGCAGGTTTTCAAAGGTGAAAAGCGCTAATTTTTTCTTTATGCTGTGGAACAAAAACATTTCAGTAGTTCTCCGAAACCATTATCTACACGGATCACTAAGTAAAGTTAGCAGTCAGTGATAATTTGACAAAACATCAAATCGTTAAAGTTTTAGTGAGTCCTTTGTTGTTTGCTTTCTGCCAGTTATCTACAAAACGATAACAAAGCACTACCTAACTAGAAACTGCTATTGTAGTATAAAGTTTACTTTGTACAAGTCGCGTTTTTAGTCATTGTCAATGGTGTCACTAAATGTAATGCAAAAATAATGTTTGCTTGACGAAATCTATTCTTTCATCGCTTAATGCAATTATTCTGTCTAGTATCAAACAGGAATTATTGTTTTCGATGAGATAGCCCAAAATAGAGCCGGTTCATTCTGTGAAGTCTTAATTCGTTGTAGAAGCTACATACTTTTGTTGGATAAAGGAAGAAGTTCAGTCTAGTGGCTGCTACTATTACAATCACAAGTGGGAATTGTACTACTTCGGGTCTCTGCCTAAGAAATTCCAATAGTGGTGACTGAGTTCATGAAACTACTTCCTGGAACTGCTGTAATACGTGTATACATTTGAGTGAACTCGGTGCGGTAGTAGTTTCAAGTATTTAATAATAAAGAGACACTCCAATTCCCTCGAATGCTGAAGTTTCCTTCATCCTCTTGAATTTGAATGTCAAATGTCAAAAGCTGAAAAATAAATTAAATTCTACCGTCAGGTGTTGATTGAAACTGGAGAAATTCTGCTAGGAGCTGCACATAACTAACAATCAGATAGCTACCGCTGTTCAAAATACAACCAGTACGAAAACAAAGCTTCATTGTTTATCTGTGCGCATCCGACTAGTGCAGTGGTTTGACTTTAGTTTCATTTTCGTAAAGTATTCAACTTTCAACTGTCTATTCTGCAGTAACACTTGTAGTTAACAACGCTGATGGTGTTTCCCTCTGCCAGTGTATATTACTTACGTTGTTATTTTCATTCAAGATTATTACTGGAATAACTGAGTGAGGAGTGTCCTTGCGTTATGCACGAATATTACGTACTCTAAGAGTCCTTGCATTATCATTGTCCTCATTACTGCTGTTACTTGACGGACGTTGTTCAATTTATCAAATAGCCTTTTCAACTGTAGCTGTTAGTTAATGTGAGTGTTTTCAGAGACTGGGTTCACATATACTCTTCTCGATTAGTTTGCATACTGATGCACTGGGTTTATGCTGAGTAAATAAAAGTGCAAATCATATAGTGTGGAGGAAGACAGTATAACCGTCTTTATAACACTTGCAAACAACACCGTTTTAAACCACTCCAAAACTTACAAATAAGTTCTGCAGCAGAGCCTGCTTGTTATAGAGTGCGTCAAGAGGATATCAATGCCCTGACAGTCGTCTGTCATCATTTATCATCGGCGACTTGTCTGCCACGGAGTTACAGTGTATGCAATCACTATGAAGCACTTCCCCTTTTCATCATCGTGTTTACTCAGTGGCTTTGGACTAGCTGAGCCTATTCTCATTCTCGTCCTCATATCTGCCGTTTCTCAATGGACACCAACAGGTAAACCACTCATTTACATTTATATTAAGCACTCTACTCTCGAATTTTAATATATGACACCACAGAGGCAGATTGATCTTTAGTACTAAACGGAAGAAACCTACTTTAGAGTATTATGCAACGCAACTAGGTTAATGTACATCCATATCCCAATTGTACATTCACTAAAACTCGTTTGCATACATGCATAGACTAAATGCATTTGCACAATGTGTGTATACAAGAAAACTGTTTCTAAACAGACGCCACATCTAGACTAGATATGCAAGATCGCCAATTCTTGCAATGCAAGGAAATGTTGTGGGGGCTTGTTTGATATCCACATCCTGACTTTCTAAGCAGTAATTGGAATGATCGCATAAATATAGTTCAAAGCTTAAATCAGATTTTTTTTGGTTAGCCCTACTATAATTTACTTAACCATTCGCACTATACATCGAATTGGTGCGTCAACATAATATTGCCAAAAATGTTTACTGTAGCTACTTTTAAATATGCATTGCTTTGATAGGTTAAGAATTACCAACAATTTACCGTGAAAATTACAACAATTTTGGACTAGGTTTTGCATTTCAAGCATCTTAATTAGATTATTTTCATTAGTACACTTAAAATATTAGGTCCGTTTCTCCAATCGACTGTATCCCATTACCCAATTCTAAATTTTGTATGTATGCATGAGAACTACTTTTAGGATCTGAATCTATATTTTCTTTGGCACTGCATTTGCTTCTGTTTATTTGTAACGGGATGGAAGAGTGAGCGTGTGACATTTAGAACAACTGTCGACAGTAAACCCGTTTTGCTTCTCTCACGGATTTCAGGATTTGTTGCAGTATTTTTACGTTGAAATGTACTTCAACTGAGTCTAAATCATGTTAATGTATCAGTTTAGGTAGTTCTCCTTTTTCTAGGAGCAATCTTATTATATGTCTTTTTGTCCCTGAACAACCATGTACCTACCAACAAGTAATAGTATACTTATACCCTGTAAGAATAAAAAGGGGGACAATTCAGTTTCAGTCAGTTAGGCTGTGAGCTAGTTCGAGTTGGTTTGGCTTGATTTGGCGTAGTTGCGAGGTGTTGTCAACGCTGGGTGCTCCCACAAACTGAATTTACATACGAGGAAGTGAGGAAACGAGTGAAAGAGTGGCTGAGCGAGTGAAGAGTATCGAAATAAAGTAAGCAAGAGTTTTTCAGAGTGCAAATACAAATACAGTGGAAGAGAATCACTCACTCAGTCAGTTTGGTAGAATAAAGTGAGGGAAGGGTAAAGAATTTATATAAATGCAGAGAGGCTTTAGTATACTAGTAAAACAGTAACGAAAAAAGAATAGGGAATTCCGCGATTTTCTTTCTCTGAAATTTGTATCGTGCATTAGGCACGTGTATATCTAAATATACTTGTATGTATGTATAAGTACGTTGGTGGTAGTTTCGTCCAAATATAAGTAGAGGATGTATATAGCATTATGTATAAGGTGAGTAGTGAAAGCAGGAATAAATCGTGGCTTAGCTGAAAGGAATAAATGGATTGAATAAGTGTGATTACATTTGGGAAGGCAGGATGCGCTTTTCGCTTTTTGCCCCGGGAATGAGATTTTAAGCTTATGAGCTTTCACTCATTGAAGTTTACAAAGTGAATTTGAGGCACTGAAACCTTTTGTAGAATTCTTGAAGCGTGTAACGAGCTATTTGTTCGTATTGGCATTACATCTTCATATATTCATCCACCTAAAGTCCTGTTTACTCACATGGGTAAAGGAATCAACTAATTTTCCATTAAGAGGGCTACAGTTTGGGTTAGAGTGCAAACACTTCTAACTCTTGTACATATTTGTTCAGCAATATAGCACGCTAGTGAATTACAATCACAGCTCTGACTGATTCCCATAAATATTATTTTGCTAATGTAAGAAATGGCCAAGGTAGGCTAAAGGAATCGGAACTAAAGTTTATTGGAAATGAAATAAACATCGCAGGAGAAATCGTAAACATGATGTATACGTCTTTGGATGTTCTTTTGGGGAAGTGTGTGCACATTTGGACATAGAGAGAATCGAAACGAAACTAAACTATAAATTACTTACGAAATCTGACAAAACTATTTAAATTCAACTAAACTGATTTACGATGACATGATCGACTTACTCACTCCTGTTTGCTTTCACATTCACACTCGTAACCAAATCCAATAGGAGTGCGTAGTCACTTACACTATTTCTCCCTCACAGTTTAACGGTGCACAGTCATGAAATTAGGTCGACATTTCCGTAAATGCCACTTTTCCACGCTTAAGTAATCGTAAATCATTGAAAGGAGGAACTCAATTTGAGATTGTTTGGTGATGCCAAAGCAAGGAAGGGAAGAAGCAAATATATACCTACTACTACTACCACTGTGGTACTTGAAATGCATTCAAATAAATAGAATGAAAATCGGTCCGTTGCTCAGACACGTCGAGTGAAAATCGCCTTAGAGTATGGTTTATAATAAACTACATTCTATTCTACTGTTGAGCTGATTTCCTAGATATGCTCAAGACTCATTCTATTTATAGCATATTTATTTCATATACCGAGAGATACCCAAAGATCGACTTTTATTAATATATTGCCCATAAATATACGGACAAGTATTAGTATTCACATTTCATATTGATGATACTTTGATATTCATCTGCAGTACAGCGTCGGGTAAGTCCTACTATATCAACGAGCCTGGAGACAGAAGTTTCTAGCTACCACTCCTACTCGAATTCAAATGTCAGCTTTTCTTCTGACATTGATTTCGCATCTCGTTTATATAGTAGCTGTATAATGTTTTATGTATATAACAGAATAGAAAATTTTACAAGATTATCTAATCAAGTCAATCAGGAGCAATATATACACATGCACTATAGCAGTATATAAAACTAAAATCAAATTATCGAGACGATGGAGCAGTTCCATGAATTGTAGATGACTTCCAAAGACTAATGGTGATAATCCTTATTGACATTGAAAAAGTAAGGGGAAATTAAATTACATTATTCTGTTAGTTACCGACCAAACTCAAGTTCGAAGCCATTGCAGTGAAACATGTATGTAGTCGGCTTGCTCTAAATTGCTGCACCACTTTTTGTTGCATTAAAAGTAGTTGCGATTTGTAGTGCAATGCCATTAACATTTATTTTGTTCCAAAAGTACCTTAAAATATCTGTCTAGCACTATAAAAGTTAAATTGTCAAAGCTTTATCTAATTGGTAATTGCTTTGACTATTCGTGGTGTGGATGGTTCTAGACAAGGTAGACGAATAAAAATTATTCCATGGCCGACACAAGACAATTTCATTTTCCTATAAAATAAGACTTTTATTATATTATTTACGGTATAGTTGCTCACCTGGGTATTATTATTAATTCTATACCCTCTGCAAATGCATTGTTATGATTGTATACTATTGCATTATATATAACAATGCTATTGTATATATAGCCAAAAGAACAATTGTACAAGAAAACGTAATGTGAAAGAAGCTAAGCCAAACCAACAGAAATAAATAAGCAGGAGCTATTTATACTATGACACGAAAAGTTGTTTTGTGCAGGAAAGGGCAGGTTAAGTTAGACAGAAGGATGAGTGTAAATGGGAACTTTAATATAGGTTGAACAAACAAATGATTCTAGCAAGTAGAACCATTGAAAGTAATACATTTGCTCATTCAAGAAAATTTTCGTGTGCAATTTTTCTTTAACCAATCAAGACAATGGCTCCATAGGTAAAAGAAGACGGAAGGATGGTAAAAGAAAAAAACTTGAACTACCTGAGATATTTAGTTGGTGTGAGTTTTAAGGACAGCTATGCACTATAGTATAGGAAGAAAGAGTGAACATTAGAAAGACTATGTATTACCCCACATTACTTGTCTTGCCTTTCCACGTTTGTGGTACGCTTTTCTACTTTCTTTAGAGTTACCATTCCTTTTTCGTATTACTGATGGTCTAGGAAAGCTACGAAAGCTAGAGAGGCTGATGAAAGATTGCAACGACCAGAAGTTTCAGAGATGAAAACGAGAAGGATAAGAAGGAAAAGTATAAGTTGTGCTGGCGTAAGTGTGGAGCTATTAGTAATGTCTACTACTATATATGTATTTAGATCTTATATAGGCATTGCTAAGGTATACTGCATATGTGTTTATGTTCTGTACTTCTGAAGTTGGAGTTGAACTGTACTACTGCATTGATATGTTAGAATTCTTATACAGATGCGTATATATCAAAATAAAGCCAGTGTACTAGTATCCAATGTTCAGTTTGTTACTAGTATAATGTATTTTTACTAGTACCAATAGTATATGTAACTTATCTACCTCAGATACAAGTTAAACATATACGTGGTAGCTCCACCGACACAAAAATGGACAGTTGGTATATAACCTATTACCATGCACTGTACCTATATACTACAGCATTGAAAAATAAGTAAGATGTATCTAAGGAGCCCGTACAACGACCAGGGAAAGCTATCCCGGGAACGGGAGAGAAGTAATAAAAATTTCCAACACTTGTTAGAGTTCTCACCCAGCAAACCCTAACTCTCTACCTGAATGGATATGTGTGTATTACTAGATACGTTTATATCTCTGTACACTTATGCACCTAGGCCTCTGTCAGCAGTGTTGTTTTTATTAAACAAAGCTTCGATGTAGACTAGGGTGCTGTTCTGTACGTATGAATTTCCGCTTTGTTTTTGATATCTCCTTGTATGTTGTCACCCTTTCTTTTAATAATTTTAAATGATTTACTGTTAGCTGTACCTAATTAAAATCTGCAGATAATATTGACTGACAAATCTGAAAAGGAAATTAGTAATAAAAGCCCTCTTTACATTTTTAATTGCGAAATATTATATATATTATTTAAAGCTGATGTAGATAATAATTATTCTTGAACCGGAATATAAAATTACCACTATAGTATAAATTCAGTACATTTAAGTAGACAATTACAATTTCCTTTTAAATTGAAAAATCGTCAGTGAGAAGTTATAAAATAGTTTTGCCAACCACTCGGTAGTGTGTTTTGAGTAAATACTTCGAGATTGATTTCCCTGACTGATTACGATTGATTGACATTACAAGGCTGATATGGATCAGCCGAGTGGATATGTAGTTTTAAGGTGAATGCATGACAGTAGTAAATAATAAAACAACGTAGTACTCACATGTCGTATGGATTGCCTTGATTTTAATCGTTTTGCCACCAGAAACTAGACCTCGGCAATCTACTTGGTTGTAATACGTGTCATTTGTGTCACATTTTAGCTGTACTGTCCTTCCTTGACAGATAAAATATCCTAATTCTGCTAGTTGCGCAATTTGTACCTAAATCTTGTCTGTCTAAACAACTGATACATATCTGAATGGATTATACATATAATTATATACACAGTCAAATAAAGACAGCACTTTCGCTGTAGGAATACAATAGTAGAGTTGGTTGAATGCATTCTAATAATACAATCATCAACATGACATGAAGCTTGCTTTCTTTGCCCTCGTGAATGTTTTATGTACTCACGTACTGCCATCATTTGTTACACAATATAATTGTGTATAGTTGAGTCTAAGAGCCTGCCTTTCCTCGTGTTTTCACTTCCTTTTATACTTACAACTTTGTTTTGTATGTGTTCAGTCACTTTCTACTTAAACTACAAAAATAACAAAGGGTCGCACAAATTAATGTCGTCTATATACACCCACGGATGCTGTGCTTATAAATTCAGAACAAAACAGTGTTGCGTTCTCAATTTAATAATAATAAAAACCGAAAATCTTGAAAGAAAATTGGAAGCTATTCTTAAAAGATGTATGGCGTTCTTGAACAAAAGGTCACTTGCTTGAGTTAAAAATAAAAAGGTGACTATTTATTGCGGTTAAGTTGAACTACTTCACTGAATGAAGGAGTAGGACCTTTTATCTATCATTTTGACTTTCTTTTGTAATGCAGTTGTTGAAAAATTGCCATTTAGTTTAGTTGCTCCTGACTGTCGTCACAATGTCTTAGGAAAGATTAACATAAAGTTATTTTTGTTGTTTATTGCTATATAATTAGAATTTTGGAAGGATGAAATGTGATGAAAAGTAAAAAGGATTCTTGATTCACTAAAACTTTCTTTGATTAGAGAATTGTGCATTTTGGTGATGAATGTATAGGCATAGATGAGGGAATATTTACTAGAATTTGTGAATTGTTGGAGAAAGTGTGTATAAATAGCACAGTTTAAGTGATTCAAGTGACAAACAAATGTCGTGTCAAATGAAGATGTGCTCTGTACGATCCATAACTACAGACAACAGAAAATGAAGTAGTTTAGTTTGACTTTTAACACTTTTAGTTGCATTCATAAAATATAATGATTGTAGTTAAAGCACTTAACAGATAATAGGAGGACAGAAATGGAAGATATTACAAAGCTAAATATCACTTGTAATACTTAGTAAAGTGTTTGCAATGCAACAGAAAGGAATCTGACGCAATTAGATAACACTACTAAGTTTGTTTGTCGGAAGAGCATGTAAAGGAAAGACGGCCTTTATACTATGCTCACTTCAGATGTGATACTTGCTATTCTGTAACTTGGGCACTCGCTGTCTTTCTGCGTCGTCAGTGCTAGCCGTGTCGCCTCTCTTATTAAATAAGGTTTCGCTGTTGATAATGTGAATTCCTCTGAAGGAAACTGGGACTGAGTTAAGTAGAGCAGGAGTCTTTTCGACTCAGAGACATGATTTTACGTGCACTAATTAGATATTGAGAAATGCATTAATCGCTCACTTCATGAGGGAAGTGGAAATTCTATTTGTATTCGAAAGTAGGATAGATAAGTAGAACTGGTATATCTGTAATAAAAGCAGTTCGTATCACCTCTTAGAATGATAATGGAGTATGTGACTTGTATTAAACGATAAACGGATAGGTTTAACTAACTTTTAGCATTCTGTCACGTAGTTACGAATGTAAATTGCACTAGTTTGAATGATACTAACATAGTTTGCAAATATTAACGTTAGAGTATTCTCTCTACACATTTCAATTGTGAAATATGTTCACCTATCTTAAATACATTGGAATAATACTTTATTGATTCTACATTGACAAAGATAGTCGCTATATTAATTGAGAGAAAGTCTTGTACTGGGGCAGTCTGTTTGCAAAACTGAAACATGTTCTTGGGATTTTCTGGCACACTTAGTTAGTATTTAAGCAGCTACCGTCTACATACCAGATTGACATATCTGATTCGAAGGGCGTACTTTACGACGGTTGTGTTAGTTATTCCGATCGCTATGAGAGAACATGCGTAATTAATAGTTTTGGGGAGTTCAGATTCGGTTCTCTAAATGCACTAATGATGACAATGGCATACACTAAATTACAATTACCACCGTTATGTCAGCAGATTATTCTGACAACTAATGAGTTGTTGTTATTTCTATGTGGTAACAGCATTTCATCATCATGTGATGTGCACATTATGCACACGTGCTAATAGTATATGAAAATATCATGAAACGGAGGAAGCCCAGACAAGTAGTGAAGTAAAAGCATAATAAGAAAATATTTGGTAAGTCGTTTTGTAATGAAATACAAAAGGCGAATGTAGAAGCCTTCAAGCTGTTCCACTGACAACTCTTGAGTAGCATGCAACATTTATTTGCCCAAGTTTCTTTTCTTGAGCTCAGTGTTCTCATAGGTATACGTAGTATTACAGTAGTTTTTATATTCACACACATATATTTTGCAAAAAAAATGAATGCATACATTCAGTATGGGGAAGGGATAAATTTATGTGCTGAAGGTCTTGGTTGGTGAGTGAGTGTATGTATTTACTATATTTATGTTGGCATACAAAATACTTGGATGGTAGTGTGTATATTTCTTCACTTGATTCGTTCTGGTAAATGGATAAATACAAACATATTTTGTCACTTGATGCTTGTGCTCTTGACATGAATGAATGAAAGTTGATAGAAATGCTTGGAAGAATCCATTCAATTTTTTATTTCTGTGTATCTTCCTGTAGTAAATTTTCCAAGTGGATTTTGGTAGCCCAAGTTTGCAAGTACAGAGCAGTGGTGTATCAAGGAGCCAAGTCAAGTTACTTCAGATCAAGTCAAGTTAACTCAACTCAACTTGTTGTCATATAATTCTGACTTTGTAGTGTTGTCTATTGCATTGTGCTGTTTCCTTTCCAGTTTTCTTCCGAGTCCACATAATACACTAAGACTTAGTCGACAATTCAGTCAGAGAAAGACAAGACACTTCTGTACAGACAGACTTTGCGCTGTTTCCTCTACTATATTATTCTATTAAAAGAGGCAAAAAATTTTGTTCCGTCTAGACTGTCATAGAAAATGGCATAATACCTACATAAATACTATTAAGCATACCTAATAGTTATACCCTCACTATACAGTACAATAAATTATATATATCTTAATAATAAAGCATATGCAGGCAGAAGAATAATAATATGAGTTACTAAAAGATGCAACCATCCAGACTTTGTCACTCAAAAGAAAACTCGACAAATTACGGAAAACGAAACTTTGATAATAAATGGTGTAGGATGGATAGGCGTGAAATTTTTACTTTATGCTCAAGAATTAAACGGGAAGACAGAGACGGAAGAAGTAAAGACCCGACATGATTCACATTATAGGATGAACTAAAAGAGGATAGTATGTAAGTAGGTAAGTAACACACTTTTCAGTTTTTACTGTGTTACTACTGCTACTCACTACCAACATGCAATGTAACATAATACGACGTAATACCATTGTTTAATGCACCTACTACTATAGTATGAAATAGTGGCGGCAGTAGTAGTTGAGTGTCTATGTTATTATATATGTATAGAATCATTTATAGAGTAGATTGGGTGTCGTGTCCGAGTTGACGAAAGAAAGAGGCTCCCAAAGAGAAAAGCCGTGACGTGTGTCTATAGTGAGGAGAAAGCCAAGCCGATTCATGTTCTAGTTGGATGAAGTTGAAGGCTGTCGCAACATAAGGCTTGCTGTGGCAAATAGACAGCCGACACTTTGACTTTGACTGTGTGAGTCACTCAAGTCAAGTCCGCCGACTAAACTTAACTAAACTAAACGGGAATCGAAATGAAGTGAAGTGAACTGATGTGATGGGATGTGAGCCCACGATTCGGCTTCCGTTTCTTTTTCTTAATCTTCAATTCTCTGAAGCCTTATTTTCCAAGCGTCGCGTCGCGTCGAACTGAATCTATACATTTATTCTGTCTCTCTGGAGTTCTTTTACACCAAATGTTACTCTCAATGGGAATCCGTAGTCTGTCCTGCCCTGCTCTGCGCTCTTCTGTCTTTACTACTGATACTTACACGAACAAGTTCACCGACATCTCTTCCATTTCCACGTTTACAGTCTCTAAGCATCCTGACCCGTTCTGCTAAAGCCTATATAGAATATTATATAAGGATAGTCATATGATAGCACTACGTAGTAATATATAGCACTTTTATTTTAGACAAAGATTCTATCTCTGCCTGAGTAGCTACATGATAATATACACTTTACTAAAACTTGAGGACTATTTATTAGATATAGTAGGTAAATACGATTACTATATACATTTATTATGGTGTCTACAATATAGTAAGGGCATAATAGCTTTCTATGGTGAGAGTGATGTTAAAGAGTTCTGCTATGCAGCGAAAGGTACCTTTAGTAAAATACTTTCAAAGAAAACTGTTGTACTATGTTCCTTCTTTCATTCAAGACACATAGACCGAAGAGTAGCATAAAATGTTGGAGAAAGTCCATTTTTATTCCGCATGATAATACAATGGTGTCTTTAGCGTGTACACTTACACACGTACCTACAACCAAGATACAGATAAATTGACTTCGTAGCAGCATTGCGCATTTACAATGGTAAATGCTATCTAGCGTCCCCACTATTATTTCCTACTATTAAGAGTCTATCATTATATGCTTGTCGCGAAGACTGAGATTAAATTTAATTTGATAGAAAGATTTTTGCGAGATGTTCATGAGTAAATTTAGCTATGTTGTGCTTAAATTGAGCTTCCTAAGAGCTTTTTTCGATCATTGTCGTTATTTTTCTACGCTGTGACACTTTAAACTTCTAGTATAGTCTAATGCAGTCGCCTTGTCGAGTCCTACTATCTGTTACCGCCTTGACTCTTCTGTTCTTTACTTTTTACTTTTATAAGTATAAATCCAAGAGTAGAGTGTAGTTTGTTGTACAGAGCCAGTAGTGGAACAAAGTAAAGTACGAAAAATAAGTAAAAGCTTTAGAAGAAACGAAAGTGGAGAGAGAGACAGGCAGCTTAAGCAAGTTAAGCCAAAGTCTCAATGGGAGCAATTGATCCCATGTGCCTCGTTGGATGGGACTATTTTGTACTTCTGATCCGGGCGTTGAGCTCGTTGAAGAAACTTTTAACGGCTTTTATTACTCCGTTTAATAATGAGGACTAGGCAGCGTGAGAGAAGCTTGGATTATTATATCAGAGCAACTATTTAACTGATGTGACTAAAAGCCAAAAAGAGAGGAAACCCAAGCACGTTGAAAATTAACTACTACTACGTTCCACGGAAAATGAAAAATAGAAACAGATTTATTAATTGCTTCATATTCGGGTCAACTTCTTTGGTTAATTTTTAAGTGGATTTCATTCGTACGGGCTAAGTGCTCTGCCAAATTACTGTTATTACGACAAGACACAATGAGGCAGCACAGCACGCTACGTTGCATTACACAACACTTCTTTCAACTAACTCTTTTTAAGCATATCATGCACATTATAACCATATACCTAGACTTGTTACTTATCATGCTACATTTCAGTACAACAAGATGTAAGTAAGTAGCCCTGCTCTATTAATTTTAGTTGTACTCTTATGTTCGCTACTATATTCCATTAAAAAGGGAAAACAGTTTTGTATTGTAACACTTTTCCCAACTGCAATTTACATATTTGTAGTTCAGTGACGATCAATGTTGCACAAATTATATATAAAATATTCTAATACACACCACCACCTCATTTTCAGAGTGCCTGCATTAGTTACATTTGTTTCTATATGCTGTATACAGTATGAAGTCGCTGATCTAATTGAGTTGTATGTTTACTGATTCTCTGTAACAGTGTATTTGTATTCCCTAGCTAAGTATTTCAAGAAATTAACGCTTTCCCAACTCTTTAATTAAAGCATATACACATGTATCTGTACAAAAAGTTTCTAGACAGATATTTTCAGTGTTCCATTTTAGCCGACTAAAAAATTTGCCAGCTGGTCGGCTAAAATGGTTGAAATTGCTGGTGGTTAAAATGGTCAAATAGCTTAATGCTTTGAAAAATATCTCAATTATAATTTTCTATCTTTGGCAATTTTAGCCAATAGATAACATTTCCAGGAGCCCTTCGGTCAACGAACACTGCGTACTTTATTGAATATTGTAGTTTCCAGGCAGCGATTATGACGAAATGGACTATACAGTTCTTTAGGTTGTAACGTTAACAAGAATGAGTCTGGGGTCATATACGGTATCATACTTAAGCCATGTATATCTGTAACTTTCCCCCTTCTATTGCGTACTTAAATATTACATCAGTAAGCAGAAGTGCTGATAAATATAACAGAAAGTAAAAACTCCGAGAGGGAAGTAGAGTGTGAAATATTCGCGTGTCGTTAAGTTAGTTGGACACTCCGCATCCTGTTGACTTTTTTCACTTTTCCCCGTTTTCTCATCTTTTACCGCTTTGTTTACATTGCGCATCCATTTTTTCTTCACAAATATGTAACTGACAACGCAAATTCGTATAGTTTTTATAGTCTGTAAGAATTTTTGTACGTAGATAATGCAACTACTCATTCCGTTTCATCAATATCATTAGTTTTTAGTTCCTTATTCAAACAGCATCCGCATTAAAAATTTTATTTTTATATACGTCGAGTAAACTTAACCCATTGTAGCCCCAATCTCATTACGCCCTTTATCATGCGGAACCAATATCATTTCCGTGGAACGCAAACAGAAAAGGTATCATATACCAGCTTTTACTTAACTGAGTTGCAAGTAACAAATACATCATACAAGCGTATTTGTTGCATGGAATCGAATTATTATTTGTTAGTACTTACTCTTACTAAAACGGTAACAATTGAACTGTATTGGTAACTATTATTCATTTACCAAAAAGTTGATTGGTAAGCTGTAAATCGTCGCGGGATATTAGATAGCCATTACGTGAGATTCTCACTAGGTTCGCATACGGCGTTGACAGTATTATTTCACTTTCCGCACTTTTTACATAAATAACATTCTAACTATCATACAATTGATTTCACATGGCTGAAGTTTCACTTTAAGAAGTATTGCTTCTATTCCTATCTGTATAGAGTCGGATGAGGTAGCGTGTATAATACATTATATTATATTATATGCATCACACTTATAGTGGCTTTTAGTAAGTGATTACAGTGATTAGTGTTAACGAGTACAGATAGAAGATGTAGCACATGAATAAGAGATATTATGCTATAAGACATGTAGATTAGAATGTACTCATAGAGTTTGCCTATAGCAGCAAAGAATCCTGTGAGCCATAAGTGTAAGTGGATGAAATAAGGTGGAGCCTAGGCTAGATTTTAGACTGTGGTCGTCGTAAGGATAGTAAGGAATATCATAAAAGAGAAATAGGATGTGTTGTAGATGTTGGCACTGTACGTATGTAATGCAATATTATATAGTGTTAGTTACATTGTAGTGAATAGTGCAAATATCTGTTGTGTACCATGAATCTGGGAGTAGGTGGTATCTTCTCGGAAAATTCTTTTAGCTTTTTGGTTTTACACACTTTGCTTGTTTCTTGGTCTTCTTATTTGTAGCGTAAGTCTGGAGAGACGAAGTAAAATAAAAGGGCTAGAGGAGGAAAGGATGGCCTGCTGGTAATGGAATATACTACAGTGGTACTGGTATAAATACTACGATGGAATGAGAAAAAACAGTAGTGCATGAATGCTGAGGAAAGAAAGAGCCTTTGGTAGGAATGAGGAAGTCTTGAGCTATAACGCCTTGACGTAGTAGTTTAGAGGGAAACGAGGATCTAGTACGGTAGTTGCAGTCACAGTAAGAATAATATAACGCTCTAACTCTAGTGTAAAGTCTAATGGATCGATAGCAAGCGTAAAAATACAAAGATCTGTGGAAAGGAGTTGAAAAAAAGGGAAAAGTCTCCTCCCAAGAGACTATCTTTCGAATATCATCTCATTTGCCATGCAGTTTTCTACGAGTCAAAATGCTAAGGAGGAGACTTCCAAAGTCCCCTTTGAATTATGACCAAAGAACTAAGCGAACAGCCCAAGAAACGGCACGACAAACCCTAACTGACGATGAGTGAGTTTTGGGGACAAACTGGACAGGCGGATACGAATACTAGACCACTTCTCCTTCGACTATACTTCTCTTCCGGGTCCTTTGCCTATATCCTACCAGACTTTCTGGACTTCTGCGACTTCCTTTTTGTTTATCGTCAGTCATACTCATAAATACAAGAGGTGGACTAAGCTCCTTTATAAGCGCAGTCAGTGCCCTATGAATTCCATTTTCTGTCATTGTCTAATATCCATTTATGATTTCCCATTTTGCATTTACTTCCACTAACCCATCAACATCAAATACAATGCCAAAGCCTGTAATCTTTATCAAACAGAACTTTCGCTTAAGTGGTTCATCTACGTTTAATAATAGGATACTTACTAACATAGTTCAAAAGAATGTTTTATGAGATGTACTTGAGTTTATTGCGCGTGAGGAAAAATAATGGAAATTGAAGAATTTCATATCAAATGCAATACGCCAATATTTAGTCTAGACATTTAATTAAGTGGATATTTCTGTATCTGAAGCATAATAATCTTCCTATATTAAAATCCTACCTCTCAAAGCAATAATGATAACAAATTATCTAGAGCGTTATGGAAATCCTGGCATCAATTTAGGCTTTTCGACTTTTGTAACACAGTTCATCGCCAATTCAGTTTACGGTACATATGCATCTGCAGATAAATGTACTTAGCCTGCTAAGATTTTCGCTAAATCATCAAAGTAGTATGAATTATATCTGCCTATCCACTAATAACATACATATTTATTATTTACATACAGTTATGCCATCGCTTTGTAAGGATTTATTTGGAAACATTCCGAGAATTCAATCCAGTCTAAATATTCTGTCATGTATTAGGTACATATCTCTTTGATCAGCATTCAGCTGTGTCGCTCCACTTTCATTCTTCACAAAGCCAACCTCACGTAGTACTATAACTAGGTATATCATATCCAATATTAAAATACGCGATGAATACAAAATTATTGTAATGTCGATGCATGTGCATATAAGAATAACCTGAAAGGTTTACAAATCATACCCTAATTACAAGGGGTCGATAAGATATTCTGGCTAAACCCTAACATACTTTTCACTTCATTGAGCAAAGGAAAGTATGTGCATAGTGCATGTGAACTTACATTTTTTGGATACTGTAATACTATTTATTATGTTTATGTATGCTGATAAAACTATTGTAATTCTCCAGTACCTTTACAAGTGTGTGTATGTGCTAGAGGGAGAGCATGACATAATATAATTACAGACTCCAGGAACGACTTCAATACTGACTCGTCATCATATTTGCTTAAAACGAAAACAGTTTCCATGCATAGCGTACATGTCATTAGTTATGGGTTGATAGGTTTTACCACTTAGAGACAAATCAACTTTACTGAACTAGTATCTAATCCTACTATACTATTATTCGGCAGTAAAGATTCATTATGGGAAATGTGCGCAGTTAAAGCAAACTTGTTGTTTAATTCATAGGAGGTTAATTGAAATAAACTCAATATAAATATAAATAACTTTCTTGTCAGTGAAAGTCATCATTTCTAGGTCATGGATAAGAGACAGCTAATGTGTCCCAATTGTGACAAGCGAATAAAGATTTGAAAAGAAGCCTTGTTGGCAATATTTATGTTGCCCTTCACTTAATTGTATTTGAATATTGAGGATATGTTAATCTGAAGGATTTGCTGCTGTATGGTGTATTTAGATGGTTTAACATTTTGAAGATTGTGTGATGCATAATAATAATAATAATAAACTGAAGCGCCTACATTATAATATATGAGATAGGGAAAGGTAAGAGCATACATTCTAACATTAAGGGTGTACCACTTATTATGGTTGATGTAGAGAGAAGTCAAAATCATTTGTGCATACCTATGTACTGCTATTGCATTCGTTGTTTGCTTTAGGTTTCTATCTGTTTTGCTTTATGTGTACTTTGTGGTTTGGAAATGGCCTAGATAGCTATTACTGAACATAAAGGAGAAGAGGATGTAGGTTATCACATTATATTGCAAATTTTCTCTCAGGCTCCTTTCTCCTGTGTTTTGCCTATTTAATCCACAGCGCAAACACAAAACACTCAAAGCCTCAAGTTCCATATGCTCTGTTAAAGTCTATACTGCATAGCACAGTCTACTTAATATAGGTAATCTTAATCGATCCCTAAATGCCTCAAAACATCGTAATCATAATAATACTGCATTTACGAACACAGATATGCCGTTTGGTAGGCACGGAAAGCAATTCCTTCCTTCCGTCCACACTGAAGAAGCGACATTTACAGCAAAGAGCTTGATAAAGGATCATTCGCATATAAATACATCTACATACATGAGCCATTATAAATCTGTACCAACCTAAATAAACATAAAACATTAATGCATGATAACGGGAGAAAGACTATAGTAGTAGAGCACTATGGAAATTTCGTAATTTTTAACCCATCAAACTCCCATCAACGTTATCATCACTATAGTCATTTTTGCCTGGTGGTTTTGGCTTTGACAGTGCCACTCTCACCGTTTTAAACTAGTAAAATAATCCACATCCTAGATTGAATGGTCGTTGTTCTCATCTCATGCCATAGCTGTAAGCAAAGAGTGCTTAGACAATGCCAAGGCCCGGAATACGTTATAACTGGATGCATTACCATAATAATTTTCCGTAGTTGTCGTTTGGTTTAGTTAGTACAAATTAACAACTCTGCCCTAATAATACTATTTGTCTAGCTATCTACTCTGTAATAGGAAGATACAGATATTTTTAATAGGTAGCATTTATTAGTAAATAATTCTTGCGGGTCTTTTCTGTTTGTGGATGTATGTGACATGTTTTGTGAATAGCAGACAATCAAAAGTTGTACTAAATAGGTTTACGATTAGGGTATGGTTTACCTAAACCTAAAGGCTTAATGACAAGACGAACATTTCTATAAATCAGTGCTGTGTGATTTAAGTGACTATTAAAAAAGGAAGTCGAAATAGTTTTTCGTTGAAGAGTTTGCATAGTTTCTTTCTGAGAGAATGAGTGAAACCGCTAAAACAAACCAATTAATGGTCGTTGAACATGTTGGCAGCACTACAAGGGTGTTTTTATGATTATGTACATACATTGCACATTACATTACATTACTTAAGCATTCGAGTTTCTTTTGCACGACCGAAGACGTAACTCTGCCAATTTTTCTGGCTGTAACTTTCCCCATTCTCGCAGTTTTTCTATGTGCTCTATAAATGTTGGATTTTTACCAATTGAGTTGACAAGCTGATCTATTCATTATTTTAAGTACTCTTTACTCACTCAGCCATGAGCACTGTGTACTTTGCTCTAAAGTTATGTCCCGATGTATATGCAGTCAAAACTGAGATATGACTGTCCCTAATTTTGCTGTGGTTCTTGATTCCTTCTACTTTATAGCTCTTGTCATCTTCCTGCACTAAAATTATATTTCTTTTGTAATTTAATACCCCATTTTTTCATGGCACGTTGTAAATATTTTCTAGAGAGCTTACATGAAAGTTAAATGTATATTAGATGGGAGTTGGATATTTTATGTGCATGAATAATCACATTACATTTTTGAAACGGGTGCGGTTATCAATTCATTTATTTCATGCAATATAAATGTCACTTGGTAGTTGCTTTGCAATGAGCACGGGCGTAATGCTAACCTTCTCAAGTGTTTTTTTGCCAATTAAATCTATACTAGGTTAAGCTAGGCGTCAGGGCAAAATGCAAATTTCAAATGTGCATGCTTCATGCTAATATATTTCAAAATTATACATATACCTAGAATTTTTGAGTACCTATATTTATTTTGACTAGAAATATGACGCTACCTTAACACATTTGAGAATTTGTCATCCAGCAAATTATGCAGTGTGGGCAGTTTATTATGACTTTAACTGTAGCTTTTACCCTGTAGAGTATCGTAAAATGCTTGTAAACTAACATATAAGTTTTGCATTAAGTAATAAAATCAAATGTTACTAATACCACAATCAAATCGGCCGAAATTATTTTTTGAAAAATTGCTTGCCCTTTGACTCTAGGGGCTTCAACCTATTTTTCTCATAGGGAGACATTCGAGGCAGGCTAACTGTCTTCAGGATTTGCTAATTATTCGGCCTTAGAAAAATTCTAATTGGCAAATCAAACCCTACTATAGGTTATTAAGTTTTTCAGTTGATAACTGAAAGACAACTCCGCAATGGCATCTGTGTAGTGAAAATTAATTAAATTGTAGAATCACAAAAATATTTTCAGAGAGTAGTGAAAATAAAAAAGTCATTTGCCTCATGTGTTACTACACATATGGGGTCTTTGCATGCTAGCAATAAAGCAAATATTTTTATTGCATGATGTAGAAGCAAAGTTGTAGTAGTGTGTACATAATAACAATATTACTTTCTCGTTTAGTTTTGCGAAACAAAGATTGACTTCAGAGTTTTGATGATCCTTAAAATCTTCTATTGTTCATATCTGACTGCTATAATTTAATATGGTTTCCGGAAATCTTTATGTGAATATTTTGGCTTTGAGTTGTTTGACTTTTTGATCCATCCATGCATGCGTCCTAAGTGTACGTCTTTCAAAAGTACTTATCTTACAATGCACTGCACTGATACGTGGAATATCATTTTCTTGTTGTATGTATATACAGAAACATTTGAAACTTGTGTTGAATAAAGTCTGCCAATAAATTGTTATATCCGAACATGATTACGGTTATGGGTGCGCTTCTCTATAGACTATGTTTACAATATTACAATTTGGTAGTGTATCTGTGTATATTTCTCAGTGCGAATAAAGGACAATCTTAAAGCACTCGAGAAAATAGTGCACTGATGAAACGTATATCGGAATATGAAAAGCAATAGAAGAACTGAGATTTTTAGCAAGAGATTTAGCATTTGGATCATTTCCCGGCGGAAATAAAATGATAAAATTGTTTCACTCCGACAACGGAATATCTAAAGCTGTGAGATTTATTACGATCTAAGAAAATGCGCTTCTGAAATAGCCTAATAAAATGACACTTCACTTCCATACATTCCGTTTGCCGCAGCTGTAGCAGGTTTGTTAGTGCTTTACATTACATACTGTATCCTACTGGTTCCATATTGACTCTGTGGAAGTACAGGTTTGTATTTATTTCGACAACTTTCTTTCTGTGGGGTAGCATGGAAATGTCATGCCAAGGAGCCATTTGCTTCTGCTTGTACCTAAACCAAACTTTTATAGATTGCACGTAAAATTGTAGCAGAGATAACTCGGTAAGTAAAGTAAGGTACTAAGTTAGAATGCAAATTCTTCCTGTAGATTTCTACGTACATTTCTTCGCTGAGAACTAATTTTTTGCAGATGGGCTTTTTATTTTGTATTGGAATCGCAAATGCATTATCGACTAAGAAATCGTACGTCGAAGAAGTAAGTACACACAAATAGTTTACAATCTGCTGAGTAAGTAGTCAGATACGTACAGGAAAAAATATGTCAAGAAAAGTCAGATCGACGAATGGTCTTTGTAAATAAATAAATATCTCGGCTTTTGTATTGAATCTGCAAAGGAAGTTCGTAGGTAGGTATCTGGGCAGTACCTACTTACTTCTAACGAAAATGTGTCTTGTGTTTGAAATACTGTTTGCTTTATCACGACTACTTAAAAAGCTTCGAATTTGCGCCAGAATGAATAAAACGAGAGTTTTTACTGTTTTCCATAAAAACTCAATTTTCTGATTAGGTGTAAGTGGGACAGAGTGTAAGTATGTTACGTACATTACTTGTATACAAAGTAAGCTCCATGCGAAAATATATATTTCCATAGGAAGACCGGCTTGGCTCTAGTCTATAGTGCTAATATCATTTATTTCCTCTTCTCTGTGAATAGGGCAATGCTCTGTGTGAATACAACACTCAGATCAGACTTTATCTTCATATTAAAAACAGGCTGTGTATGCCAAAGGAGGGAGAGGAGAAAGCAGCATTTTTCCCACGTCTCAAAGCAAACTGCAGCTACTAGGAGCTCAGACGAGAACAACTTGAGTTTTTAATGAAATAAAAATAGGAGCAAGGTTTGCTTTGACTTGCTTTGGTTGTTACGCTAAAGATACTCTTGTGTGCTTATGAAGTTATAAGAAATTGTCTCGAAAGACTCCTATAAAGGCTTTCAGGCTTTCTGTTAATTGCAGCACAATAGAGCTGCAAAGATTATTATTATGTATTTGCCCTTTGCTCTCCTAGCTGAGGACTAAAGCCCTCCCTAGAGGCTTCATTTTACTCGACGTTATTTTACAAAGTAGAATGATAGAGAACTTTGTTCCTATTATGAAATTTAGTTTGTGCACATGAAACTAGATATTCACATATATCCATCTTCCTCTATGTTACTCTTACATAATATTCTTTCTTTACTTTTGTTTTTACATATTTCCCAAGTCTCTGTCCTTCAATTTTGTACTCTTTGCTCAATGTACTTAGTACTTATACTCACTGAAAGTATTGTGCCGTGAAAGCAAACCATGCCAATTCGATTCCCCAGTAGTTTGTTGTCCTAGTCTCTTTTCTTCTGCTTAATAAAGGAAACTCTATTCACACTTGCAAAATATATCCACTCTAACTTCTAAGCAACTATTTCCCTATTATTTCTCACTAGTGCATTCAGCTTGTGTAATTATATCCAGCCAACACTGCCTATATACCTCAAAAAACTAAGTAGCTCAAACCAGTGAAAGCGAGATACATGTGAAAGCAGGTTACATTTATCGTGTCTACAGTATGTAGTGTATGTCTACAGCATGTATGACTAAAAGCTAGATTCTTGCTTAGAAATACGAGTTAAGCTCCGCAAAGCTCCTCTCGTCGTACTTGTATGTTAGTATACATTATCATTCCAGGAATTTTTTATTTCACTATATTCCATGAAAAGCATGCTAACTAAAGAAAATTCCAGTTTGAATTTGAACTGTAGGTAAGCCGACAAAAGTAGGTAAACAAGTTAATCCTCTATAGCGTTGTGCTCAGTGATATCTCACAAAAAGCATTCTGCCTAGATTTACCCATACAAAATCTCATGCAAATTACAAGAGACATCTACTATAATATAAAACTATTTATAAAATCTATCGATTTAATTCCACATATACTTCTGAATGACTGTAGGCTATGTAAGTAAATAGAGCACCAGTACACATTGAGTACTGATAGATGGAATAATAGCATATACTATAGCATACAACTTGGATGCTTACATACTTTCAGCAGTTTTACAGTAATATAAAATACCAAAATATTACGTAGCTCCGTGTATTCAAGTAAACGTACAAAGAGAAACTTGAAAGTAATACGAAGTAATCATTTACCTATAGTTTAATAACTTGCTGCATTGATAGTTACATAATCTTTTGAATTGTAAAAATATCATTGAATGGGAGTTTAAAGCTTCAAGCAGTAAACGATATGTTCGCTTCGATAGAAAAATTATATCCTTCATTTGTCAGTATTTTTGTCAGAAGGAGATAATTATCACTATTTTTTTCGTAAAAGTTTTTGCCTTGAAGGCGACAGAAAAGGATTTTCATGAGTGAAAAATGTACTATTATCAGCTAAAAAGGACAGTAGGATAGAATGATATATAATGTTAAAAAATCTGATTTCTTTTTCTGCAAGTGTCAAGATTTCGGGAGGTAAGCTAAGCTGAGCTTCCTTGTTAAGGTCTTGCGCCGATTTACGATGAGTTAACCACTTATTACTATCAAGATAGTGTCTGCTCATCCACTCAGCAGCTGACATGAAAGATACGGAACCTTCTAAAGCTTTTGTATGCATTACAAGTCAACAAGAGAAAGGGACTGATGTTGTGGAATGTTACTAAAAACCTTATCCAATTTACAAATTCTTGTGATATCGTAATAATGTCATTAGACTAACAAAAAATAATTCTAGTCCGGGCCAAGATAATCCTAGATGTACTAAAAACTATTCTTTGCTTTATGTTAACTAAAACTTTTGTATTTTCATCACTGACGAGATGGGATTTAAATTTTACATTCCTGCAAATTATTAAAGATTTTTCACATAGATTATTCAGTATTCTGCGTTTCAAAAGTCGCTGCGAAAAAGTCATCATAAATGTGGTAATTAAAGATGGCTCGATTTTTGTATTTTAATTTGTTGGCTCGGTAAAATTTCTGTCCCAAGTCACATTGGAAATCTACGTTTCCCTAAATTACTGCTAAATTATTCTATCTGTAGGCTACGGCTACAGATATTACACTCGCATAGCTTTCTACCTAGTAATTGAGTTTATCTTGCTAGGGAACAGCATAGAGACTCTTGAAATCTACCAAACGAGACAATACGTGAAGTATGCTCTGTATTTCAAAAGGTTGAATTCATTTCTCATGTGGGCAACTCCAAGAAAGTGTTACTATGCTAGTATGTAGTTTAGTCTTTGAATAGTTTCAATAGATATATATCTACACTTTATATGCTACTGTATGTGTATATAATACATGAACTTGAAGTAAAGTATTATGGGTAGGAGTGTAACGACTTAGTTCCTTTTCTGCATGTTTTATTGTGCACCTCATTTATTTCTAAATAAATACTAACATTTGTGCACGTGTCTATGACTAAATAATCGTAAATAGAATAAATGAAAAGATGTGTACATCTAGTCCAGAATTTCTAACATACTCTTAGCATAAGTTGTAACAATGAACTCCTAATGCACCAAATGGAAAAAAGCAGTAGAGTATAAACACATATTACTATCTTTCCTACCAGTTCAGTCTTACTTATCTGTCTAGTCCATTTCTTACCTGCTGGAGAAATTGAGGCACTAGAATATTTGCAGAAATTCATTTGTTTGTATTGTGTGCTTTGCACTTGTTATATGTTCAAGAAGGTGGGTAACATATAGTGCATATAGATATATATTGTATTGCGAATATGTCTACGTATGATTCCTATATTATTTACTTTAGAACTGATACTCCACATTCGAGTCCAAAATATAGCTATAGTTAGACTCAAGCATGGATGTCATATCATATTCATATGAACGTAAGTTTGACTTGGTAGGTTAGGAAAAGCAGAAAATAGGAGTAGAGGATGGTATATGAAGTATGACAAACGGCGGCAATAGCAATGCATAACCACAGCACAGAGCAGCCACGCCACAACTGTAATAACCCGAGCACACACTCTTATTACATATTACGTTCAGTTTGAAATGAACCTTATTCATTCTACAGTTGAGTTGGTGAAGTGTTGGATAATGTATGTAACAGTAAGTACGTAAGACTCGTCCTACAACTTTCATATCATGTGCTATAGTTCAGGCTTAGAGTAAACTGAATAATATGTTGAAGTTGAAGGACCGATTTTCTCTTCTTTGCTATAATAAATCATCATGTCGTTGCGATCCATTTATACGCACGGGATTTTTCGGGGTTTGCTTCCCTGCCGAGTTATTTATGGCATATGTGCATCCACAGAACTTTTCACGAACTCGATTGCAAACGACAAGAAGGAGGTAAACTGAAGTGAAGTGACTGGTGACGGGATATATGGAACCTTTTCCTACACTTCTTATATAAAGATACAATATTTACTATAAGTAGTACGTTCAGTACATACTAAAACTTAAGACTGTCCCTGTAAATTCTAAAATACTATTTTACAATATATATTAAATATATCGCGGAATGTTGTCTCTCAAGACAATCAGTGTGCAGGATACTAAACCACATACTACTTACATATGCACGCTATAGGGACTGAGGTTATAGTTAAGAATACTCCCAGGAACTGTACTACCGGTTAAGGTATGGCAAAGTTAATATTGCTGTAGAAAATTATATGTAGAAAAACCTTGGTAAAAGTTTGCTTTACTTTCGGGAATACTTTTTCATGTATTGTACACTTGCAGTACTATTACTTGTATTACTTTAGGTACTTATGCTGTACAGTGTATTGTGCAGATCGAAACTAACCGAAAACCTACATAAATAGTAACTGCCATCGCAAACACATTACAAAGGTTCTGTAGGTACTAGTTTATTATAGGAAAAATCTATATATTATTATTAGCATGGCTAACATTGCTTGCATATCTGAAATACCTTAGCGGATGCTCAGAAAAGCATTCAATACGCACTAATGGCTTTGATGGTAAAGACGATAACAATTTCATAAACATACCAATTCAAACAACGCATACTGATGCCGAGGTCTGAGGTACTTGAGTCCTTGTTCGTTGAACACTGTGTCTGCATCTATTCATATGATAGCAACTTTTCCAATGCTCTATTGTCCTAAGTACAGTGCATACTGTCTACTGCAGTATACACATAGCTATTCATTATTTTACAGATTTTCTTTGTGAAACGATAATAAACTATTCCAAGGTAAAGCGTGTGCCATATTGGATTCCGTAGGCACTTCGGTATTTATCTTCGGAAAGAAAATTAAAAAGTGTATCGCATAATATATCGTTTATAGGAGCAAATGCCAGCAGTGGGTTGACACTGACTGAACAAAAGTTAATAGCAGCTTTTGTGCTGCAATGTTGTAAGTTTGTGTGCTTAGGAAGTCTGTGCTAGGAAATGCCAGAAGAAATCAACATTACTACCAGAATACGCATCCAATTTCCTGTGTGCCTCACTAATCAATCTTGCACTCCCCACCCTTCCTTCCAAAACCAACCAGGAACTCCTTGATGAATGCTTTGTAAGAATATACTTGTCAAAAACTTATCGCGAGAAAAATCACCGATTTAACAGCTTATTTACTCTTCACTATAGTCAGTAGATAATACATTACGCCTATCACTGGTGATACGTCTTTTCCTTGATTTGAATACTTTATGTATTAATTCCCACTAATCGATAAAACTGGAACGCTCATATTTCAGATTCTTGTTATTGCACAGAGAGATAAGGTTTCGCTACCAATTCTCTTTGTTACGGACTTTGCTTTTCCTCAGAAGAACTACGAGTAAATATCCATTATGGCTAGGTACATTTATAAATGAGTGTAACTTATGTTATAAGGTATGACAGGTAGGAAATGACAAAAAGAGGTATAGTTCAAGAACCTTAGCAAAAAATATTGTTTACCCAACAATTATAATTGCTTGCATTTAACAAAAACGTAGTTAAATGGCTGTGATTAAACAATCAGAAAAAAATCAGTTAACCAATTTATTAACTTGTTTGTAAAACCAGTATAAAAGTTATACCATGGTAAAGGCTAGGGCTAGTATTATTCAATGTCATTTCAGTAACTATCATATGAGTATAAGAAAGGCAATTAATATTAGATCTGAACGTAGTTAAAATTGGTAAAAGTTGTAGATCATTTAATTGTGCATTCGGTGGAATATCTTTCCTAATTGGTGAAACGAAGACTAGAGACATTTGCCATGATATTTCCTCTGAAAGGAAATTAATGCAGAGTAATTTTGTTAATAAATTCGTCGGTGGTCGTTGAGAGGGGGGAGCATGCATACCGCAGTAGCAAAACTTAACTTTCTTTAGGCTTCTGTAATGGCAGCTAGGAATAGCTTTCAAGTGGCCTTTGGCAAAGCAAAGGACGAAGAAGAGCAAGTAATCCCAAAGTCGTTCGCTGCTATCAGACTCGACTTTAGCTTTTGTTCGTATCGAACTTTGAAAAGCAATACTGTGCATTACTGAAATGTAGTTCGTCTGACTCCATAAACTTATGTACATTTGTATGTATATGTATGAGTGTGCACTAAGCTTATGAAATGGAGCCAGATTGAAATATTATTATGCCATGCAGAAGACGCGCTATGAGGTGGTTAGATTTCTTATTACTGCATCTGCCTGATCATTATATTGTATTTAACTATTCAATTGTGTATCCATCCACATATCAAACTGTCGTTATACTTGGAAACATCTTGGTTATGTTTACTACGAGATGATACTTGAAAACTTTTTAACATTCAACTGACTTGTACACTTACCTAGCTATAGCATGGCATATAAAACTATAAAGCTTTGACTGAAAAAAATATTATATTCCCATTCTTATATTCTCTCATCATGCTTCCAAATAACGCTGTATGAACGCACAGTTCAATCCTGAGAAGTAAAAATAAATACATTCTACTTAGTCTCGTAAGGTTTGAGTCGAGTTACAATGTATGGCGTAGGTTACTAATAAATTTATTTTATTACAGTACATCTACCTATAATTGTGTCAAGCATGGAGGTTTTAACGAAGTAGTACAAAGTAGAAACTAAAGTTGCAAAAGTATTTACAGTTAATGAATCTACTGTAGAAACGCAAGTATAAATTATTCTCGTGTACCTTATTTAATAAGCGAAAGTATCTAAAGCAGTATTCGAAATCTGGTTTGTCTATAAGTGGAATGTTATATAGCCGACAACTGGCAACTACAGAAACTACAAACTAAAGGATCAAATTATAAGCTTGGTGAAATGGTTTGTTATTGATGTGCTGAGTGCTTCAAATACTTTTAAAAAGCCTATTACTGTGTCTACCCAACGGGAATGAATATGAACTTTGACTTTTCATTTATCTTTTATGAACATAATAGACGTTTTTCCTCAAATGGATAGGAGAAAAAAATATTTACAAAATTCTGATTATCTCTGCAACAAAATTGAATGAAAAGGACAAAAATTGAGATTTGGAGAATATATTCCTTTGCAAAGCGTTTACATCAACTTAGAAAGAGAAAGTTTTTAGCTATAACTTCATTTAAAAATGTATTTATGTATTTCAGAATCTTTGATGTCGTAGGTCCTTCAAAATGCTTTCACCGTGGTGGTTGAGTGGAACTCTTGAACATATCTCATTTATCATAGGGAAACATTGAACCTTGTTTTTGTACCTGGGAATGTAATCTACTGCCTATTTGAAGTTAATATCACGGAGAAATTCAAACTTTCAACAAGCCTCCACATAATTATATGTTATCTGTGAAAACACGGAGCAAGTTTTGCTAATAATAAGAGGAGAGCTATCTAACTGTTTGAAAACAGTGCGTTTACGCTGCCTAGTTTAATTTTATAATTTCATATCGCGGTTGTTGAGCTCTGTTGTTAGCAAGCGTAGGTATTCATGACGTGCGTATCGTATTTTATTTTCTCCTCCGACTGACAGCCATCCTATTACTTTCCAAAGCTGTAAAGTTGTTTAAGCGATGAGAAAACTGGCTGACGTGCTTTAATTTAAACTTGCGGAAAGTCTCTTGTCGACATTGCATCGGCTAGGCAATCTCAAGTAACAAGCCCTAACAGCGTGGAGGCAAGAGCTTACATGGTTTCATTAAACTGCTTGTACAGTCCTAGTATGTGGAAGTGAAATTAACTACCTACTGATATATGTGCATATGATACTCTTCCAGCAGTGCCATATTATTTAAAACCTATGTGGAATTCTATATAAGAGTCTACGGTTGTTTACTATCTGGAGCCGCCAAATTGCAGGTGGATGGGGGAAAACAATATGATTACATATGTAGATGGCACAAATTAAAGTCATGAACTTGGCCGGACTACAGTGCATAATAAATAGTTCTAGACAGCTAGTATATTATTATGCAAAATACCTGTGCTGCACACAAGACCGTTTTTGGAACCCTTCCGCATAGCTTTAGAAAAATTCTATTCTTACTCGTGAAAGCTAAAGGTATGCCGAACAAAGTTTGATTATCCCATATATGTATTTTGACCGTGTTGTGGTTATTGCAATTAAACCCGAGACAAAAATTATTTCCGTAATTAAATGATTTACCTCTTGTTCAGAACAAACACTGAATTAGGTGTGGATATTCAGTGAAAGTAGATTTCATATACAGATACATTGTCAGATATAGCCCGGTAAGAAATATGCCGCAGACATATGTAATACCTATGTTGATGCTGCTGGTTAGGTTAGGTGTAGTGGCTTAAAGCTTAAAATAGTATTTTATCAGAATTAGTATCTTGGATTTTAAATATGTAAGCCATCATATAGAGATGCATAACACGAATTCTACTGCTGTAAAATATGTACATAACTTGGCTTTAATTTTCATCTATTACATGAACAGTCCCTTTGTTGCTTCCTAAGAACGTTTTATCTGTGTGGTTCTATATGTGCATTCATTTGAGGGTCCAGCAGACTTTGTCTTCCGCATAACTTTAGAAAATTAATTGGCACTTAGTTCAGTATGCAAGTCCGCCACTATAGTATTCATTTCCATTCATTAAATGCAATATACCGAAAACTATCTATCGTTAGTTACTATCTGCTACCGTTATGCAACTTTTATAATATCAACATACAAAGCAAATCGATTTCGGATTCCAATTAAATTAAAGACCAACAGCAAAACATTATGCCAACAGGCTAGTGCATTTAAACAGATAAATATGCACATTCGTAAGTATACAGATAGTAAAAGGTATTCACATTTTATAAGCCTACTAAGGGCAACGCATTCGAATTGAACAGTGAAATGTTTAGTATGCAGTGAGCAGCATCAACTATGCCATTTTGTGGTTTTGTGTGTGCAGAATTATAGCATTGTTTCATAAACTTCGTTGGAATACCTTTCCATTGCCCCTCTAATGAAGAGATTTGAATTAATACCTTACCAAATTACCAAACATGCATTTTCAGCAATAACTCTAGCTCAGAAATGTGCACGATATTTAATAGCGTGGGTGAAAGGATTTGAGTGCGAATTCATTTCAAAGGTTGTGGTACTTATATTTAGTATATTCGCGAATTATATAGGTGTTATTTCGCAGGTATCTGGAAATTCATTGTGATGCAAATGTCATCATGAACGAAATGTTTTTCCCAATTAATTCATAAGTTTAAGGTACCTAATGATCCAATACAACCTACGCTCAATTGCGTCACTGAATACTTCCTCATCTTGTATCGTTTGTAGAATTATCTGACTTGATACAATGTAGATATTTTTAACAAGTATCTTTTGCAGTTTGAGTGCAAGTCACAAAGTACTCTATTAATTTGAATATCCGTTTGGGATCAATACTTTTGCTGAAAATGTAAAACTTTGTATAGATAGCTACCTGCAGAGGCACTAGGCAAGCAATTACACAATCTTGTTGACTGTAAAATAATAATTAGTTACCATGTACCACTTAAGAACTAGAATTTGTACTGTAGTCGGATACGTACATATTACCTATACATACTACATGCACATAAGAAATACATCCAGTTATCTCCACGTGTATACAGTTACATATTATTTTGTGTCCTGCCTGTACACAAAGTGTATAGTAGGAAGTAAGGACATTCTTCACTCGAATCAATTGGTGGAACGCAATGCAACATGAATATGAATAATACAGTGTACAGTATACACATAGTACTAAATATATGGCTGCTGATGATAGATGTAGCCAGCAATGCATGCAATGGCATGCAATATTTCTGGTATATTTGATGTAGTCCATGTCCATGTATGACCAGAGTACAGAAGCCATTCATCCAAATATCGTCTCAATTCCTGATCTCATCTCAAGCATGACATGAATTCCGTTGGCTTTCCTTAGATGTATTGCCATTCTGCCTCCTCCTATCAATCATACTTTTGCTGAAACATCAATATACATGAATCGATTTTCCCTTAGGGATATCTGTGAGATAGACAGATAAGCATAATAAGTCCCTGAGTGAAGTGAATGCCTTGTCTTATCTCTTCTGTCTGTATATGGTAGTACATTAAATGGGTATTCTATTTCGGTCTCGGAATGCGTGTGTAGGTAATGGACGTTATATTATTGTGTTATGTTCCTTTCTATGACATTGCTTGCTTGGCATTACCATTTATGTACTTCTTTCTTCCAGCAGTATACAAAACTATCACTGTATGTGTGTGAGAGTATCACGCACTGCTCTGTCTTGCATTCCCATCAGTTTCTTTATTCACTCGCTCAACTCATCCACTTTTCTTTTCCCCTCTTCCCTTTGAACATTCAAAGTGCTTAACCAATATAATGCATTACTTTACTTCATTTCACGTGTCTTTCCCTTACTTCGCCTAAAGTGAAAGCACACGCAGAAGGTTGCACTATATTATGTACAAAGTACCTACGTGTAGTGTATTATATGGATGTATAGTAGTATATTATGGTGTCCCATTTTAAGTAACTTCGTGTTGTATGAAAATGAATGTCTATCTAAATTGTAAGGTACGTAACATAGTGGTACTTAGTGCATGGGATGTACCCTGACTTTTCAACCTTTCTCCATTCATCATTATATAAATAGTGGCACCTAAGATATACTCTTGCCGTTTTTATATGTCTCATTTGTGAAACGCTCACACAGTACACCAACGGCAATCAATCTTGGCCTGGGAATACGAAGTAGACAGGGAAAATTAAATTAATAATAAATTCATCCAATTAATTTCGATGATTATACAGATACTGGCTCTATGTCTAGGTTACTATATACAGTGGCAAGTTGATTTCTATCATCATTATTTATAATTTCATCTATAACACAACAGATAAGGAGCGTGGCATAGACAGTGCGACAACCCTCTCGCGCTTACTTGAATGAAAGACAACTGAATTGGACCTGACAAAGTTGGCACAGAGAATGCTGAATCGGCACTTTTTCATTTATTTTTGGTAGGGACAGGAATTTAATATTCCTACATTCTCATGAGGGGCAAAAAGCAGTAACAGTATTATTACACTTCGTCTCGTACATGGCATTGGTATTTCTATTAGTATAGCTAATTATACAAATGTCTATAAAACTATAAATACCTTTTCCATTTTTATGTAGCTAGTATGTATGTGAGTGTGATTAGACATAACGTGAGCTAGAAACGGTTACACAAATAGTTAATTGTATCTCGAGGCATATGGTATTAGTAAGACATCTAAATAAAAATAGTGTGGTAGAAAATGAACAGCAAAAAAAGCGTCTCTGTTACTTACTACCACATCAAAAGTGGAGCATATTTGACTATAGCGTAAATCTGGGATACAAAATGTAAATGTGGGAGCATTTGATGGCAGAGTATGTAAAGTAAGAATATGGCACTAGAGACCACAGGATAGGTTGGTGGATTTGGGTAAAGGAAGGAGATTAAAGCCTTTTGATGGTAATGGTTGAATGCAAGCGGCTCGTTAAAAATGGATTCACAATCTCCAATTTTAAGTTGGTCGTAAAGCTGTGTGTAATATTGGTCAGCGATAAACTCCTTTGAGAAAGAAAGTTTGATTTCTTAAGGTAGTAGTAAAAAGGGTGCTTTGCTTTCACTTGACTGATTCTTTTCCTCGGCTCTGCTGTCGTGTTCTTTTTCGTTTTGTGTTGTCCTGTTCTGTCTGACTTCGATTTTATTGATGGAAAACTAATGGCTAAATAGAGGTGAGAAAAAAGGAGTGGACGAAGGGGCATGCACACAGACCTACAAAGTTGCAGTATTTATGCCGCACTTTCTGTGGCTATTCATATATACAGAAAAGTGGAGTTACTTGGGAGAGAGAGTTCAAGTCCAACCAAAGTCACTAAGTTGGATCCTGATGACGACGACAGTATTTTCAAGTTTTTGTCGGATGTCAAATCAACTTTTATATAGTTTTAGAAGCACGTTCTTTCCTCCTCCCTTTCATATTGCATATCCCCCTTCGGTTATCCTACGTATGATTGCATTGGCAATCTCTGCCTGGATTCTTGGTTAATATATACTTCCCACGTTAGAAAGAATATAAAGTATCTTTTGCTCCTTTCACCCGTCGCATACACCGGCTTGCAAAAAATTTACAGCGTAGGTATTTTCATTGTGAGAAGACTTTTCCCGAATATTGCACTTTTAATGTGCGGCTCCGACTATATAGATGTTTCTTCTTGCCTTTGGTCGACTTGCGTTCCTACTGCTCCTGCCTCCTTTTGTACTATTTTCTTCGACATTGGATTTTTTATTCGTTGAGTGCTCCTGTTCAAGTGCGCTATGGAAAAGTCTACATAACTGCCTTGTCTATGGCTAACTAAGTAAGAGAGTACATAACAGCCACACAGCGACGTGGCACACATAGCTGTCTATTCTACTCCTACCACACTATAGTGTGTACTCAGTTACATTGCAGTACAGTTTTCTCAAGATGGTTTTCTCTGGTCTGGATACTTTACTTACTACTCTTCTCAATCCCTGCGAATGTTTTTCTTGCAATAAAACTCATACTCGATGGAATATGCCTATACTTGTGTCTGTGTACACACCGTGTAGATATATATATATATTATATATAGTATATGTATTTATGTATGAGAAGTATTATGGACGAGTGCAAGCAACCTCCTAAAGAGAAATCGATTTATAGATAGTAGCCTGGAACTAGTTGGTAGTACGTTTTTCTCTTTGCTTCTCTTTGTAGGTAAAACTAACCGTCCCGTCTGCTCCGTACCGTTCGCCGAAAAAAACTTCCAAATTAGGATGAACCCAAAAAATGTCATGCGATATTGTAATTCAGGTACTCCTTCCAGTTAGCCGTATCGCATTCCAACACACAAATGTGCTGACTCTGCTCGTTCTTTTTGCCTAGAATTCACCTAAACCATGGTCTTCTTTATATATAGTGCTACACGTTACACGTAATAGAATTTTATTAGTACATAGTATCAAACACATTAGCGACGTACTATCTGTAGTGTGTAGTTGATGGTGCTGCCAAGCAAATTTAATTTTATTTGTGTGTTCCTCTCAGCTTGTGTTTTTGCTCCAGCTTTCTAAGTGAAAGTGCTACTGATGGGACATTTTATATCAGTTGCATTCACAAATATTACATCCATTAGCAATTTTTTTTATTGAAGACATTGTTTAGATTTAGATGACTATTGTCATTGTCTAGGAGGAGTATCTCAGTAATGTAATAACAGATAACAAGTTTAATTGTTTTGCTGTGTCCCAATTTCTCATTTCGATGTGGAAAATTGTGGACGTTTATGAATATGAATGGTTAAATGTGTGCCGGAAGCAAACATATGAAGTACGTATGTAGTATACGACGAAATCTCGAATCCATTGTTCTTGTAATGCCATATTACACTTAAAACGCATAAATTGTCATAAAAGGCTCAAAGAAGTCTTAAAAGGTAGGCTACGAAGTAAGTGAAAGTGGGCATTGTATTATTTATTGAAAGAACCCTTGCACTTTTTTATTTTCTTAGAATTTGATGTAATGAAGCCAAAAGAAATTGCACTAGAGAGGCTTTTAAAATGAAATTCTGTTAAGTAAAAGAACGACAAAATGTCCTTTATATAACTCAAAGAATAGATGCAGTAGCGTATGAATTCTCTTGGACGTTTGCACTAACTACAGTTTGAACAGGAAACTTAAACAAGAATAGAAATGTTGGCAAAAACTATAAACGAAACCCAGCTTGTTTGAATTAAGATGGAGCGCAATAGAATATATAAGAAGGGAAAGTGTATATTCTACTTTGTGCCATAGCATTTACTATGTTGTAAGAATTATTTGGATACAAGTCTTCGTACAATTAGACTACTGTAACTGCGTATTGGAAGTGACCTTGGACCCTTGTAAACAATTTGGGACATCTTTCTGTAAAAAGTATGGTGGTATGAAGTTAGCAGATGCAATTTAAACAGTGGGTTGATAATACCCGTTGATTCACCACACTGCTAGTATTAGTACTGTTGCCCTTGCCCTATTCTGAGTCTTAAAAATGAAATACTGAAAGATCGAAACATCAATGCTAATTATAGAAATGGTTACCCAATGCTAAATGTAAAACATTATACCTTTATATTTTCATATGGTGCAAATATACGGAAGTAGGTATTGATGTAATAGTAATGCTGCCTGCACCATCGACTAAAACTTGTGCACCATTTTCTAAATCTAGTCTGAAAGGGGCTTGTTTTGTTATGCATAGCTACGTTGAGAATAAAGAAAAGGGAGAGATTGAAATGAAGAAAATGTTAATGGAAAGAAAAAAGACAAAAGGAATTCTATGAAAAGAATACTTGGGGAACCTCTTTTACGGGACAAAATTTTATCTACTACATTTTTCTTCGTTCTTACTTCTTGCCACTATTGCTTGAATTAGCGAAGCAGAGCAGCCTTGAATGAATGCATGACAATACTACTGGTAGAGGCCTAACAAATTCGGTGCCCTGAACTGAGCTACTTTACTTTGAACTGAAAAATTAAAACTCTTTTTGAATAATCTTTTGTTTTGGAATTTAGCTTTGACTGAGTGTTATGCATGTAAGCTCTGAATTTGCTAACTGGCTGTTTGACCTACCATTAACAATTTTGAATGTACCAAATAACAATGAGATTTTTCAAGTAGGCAGGTTATTTTTTTAGTGTTGTAGTCTACTTTAAGCGATTGTGTCAATAATTATGGATTGCAAGATGACTAACCTTACGCCCTACTACTTGCAAAAAATGCATTATGAACTTAAAGATTCAGCACTATTTACATCAACGCGTTTTCGTAAACAAGAGTACTAAGTGGTCTCTTATAAAATGTGCTAAATATAATCATTTCCCCCAATTAGGGCTGATATGGTTTTATCTTCAAGTTCCGTGTAATTTGGTAATTAGAAATGTTTATAAGTAATTTTAAATACGTATTTAACTTTTGATCATTTACGACTTGCGACTACATTTGTTAGCCATTCATGACAAACTGGAGTTTCTGTCTCAGCTAACGTGACCTAAATAGCGTAGTAGTTGTTGGTAATGCAAGCGAATTTCACACGTACTATCTGCAGAAGTTTTGTTTACTTGGAAGCTCACAAGTGGCGGAAACGATACAGATTAAAGTAGAGAATACGACAGATCCATAAGGCTGATAATACACTTAACAAACAGAGATTATAGTACTATAAACAGAGCATGCATGTACTGGCTTACTTTATTATTACAACCTGAGAGTGATATCTAAAGTACTTAAGAAAAATGGTCCGACTGCCGACTTTCCCAAATTCTGCAGCATATGTATTTTATAAGGGTGTATAGTAAATGCTTTGGCTACTAATAGCTATAGAGTATACACGTTTGTACAGAACGTATTGAGCACGCAAATGGAAGATGAAGAAACTACATAGGTATGTTTTTACAATAAGGTATGAAGCGAGAACAATGTAGTACATATGTAAATCTAGAGATACCTACATAGATTACTTTTGTGTACGGGCGTAGATGTAGTATAAAGCAAAGTGTAGCCGTCAAGGTAGTGAAAGTCAAGTCAAATCAAGTCTCTTAGGGAAAGAATCCATAGACGAGAGGATCAGAGAATAACTACAACGCTTGCACCACTACTAACGTACTAACATACATTTCCCCCTTACTAAAACTATATCTGTGTATACAGCTTAGGAAAGCTTCCAGGAGAAAATAGGGACCTTGTAGTATTTAGGTAAGGTATCTATTCTGCTCCGGTTTTTTTAAAACCAAGTGAGATATAAGAGAATGTATATATTTACTTAGGTAGGTATAGATATGAAGTCAATGGTAAAAATAAAAAAGACGAGTTGGTTGGTGGGAACGTGGCGTTGTTGGTTTCGTTTGCTTCACTTGAAGAATATCTTTTATTCGCTCTTGAATGTTTAATGGAATGGAACGTTCTTTGCGCTCTTTTTACCCAGACGTTCTTTGCTTCCTCTTCCTTGCATTGCAATGCAATGGTTACTACTAGTAGTCAAGCTAGCTTACTTTCCCACTACTACTGCTGTGCTTTCTTTGACTACCTTAGCATGTAGTAGGACCATGAAAAATATACAATGCACTTAGGTAGGTAGATAGGTACACAATAATACTCTTAAGGATAAGTAGGTATCCTCCTTCTATAAGTTCAACCAATGCAAAGTAAAACTGACTGAGCTCTGTCTTGTTTTCCAAACCGAACTGTTCCGTTGCATCACATCACATGCTACTCTACTTCCCAATGTAATTGTATTGTGTTGAAGAGGGGGCTTAGAGTATATCTGTATGACTATGCAATAGAATATTTGTAGCTTGTATTCTACAGCACAACAGGAATACCCTACACGATTTGTGCAGATAGTCGAATTTCCCTGTAGGAACTTTGTCCAAGTAGAACCAGAGTGATAGTTTCTCTAATACTTATTCTATATACCAGAAAAAACTACTACGAACGGTTATTTCCACAATTCTTCCTAAACGTACTTGCCATTACAGTCTACTAGTCAGCTCGTGTCGTTGTCATGTAGTAAGTATGGCATGTAGACGTTTTTCCTGCTTTGCTTTTTTCTTTACATTGTAGCATGGTACAGAATGCTTTTGCTAAAATCGAAGGCGAAGCTGCAAAGTAAGGAAGAATGGAAAAAATCCTTCGGGAGTCTCACTATCTTAATAACGGCATGGCGATTTTTCCTAGAAATTGCATTCAAATCTTTCCCAAATGTCACAAAATGTTGAATATAATGTCCTTTATGCTTTTAAAAGGGAAATGAAGAATGACTTCTGGCTTTTCTATACCGAGACTCTTAGTACTGCGTAACTGAATATCATGGTAATAGTAATAGTTACGATATCTTCATGTACATAATAAGTACCCCGTGCACTGAACAGACCTGAAAGGACATCCATGGACTCCCGATATAGATATACTTACTGTGTCATCTTTATTCTATTCCCTGTAATGCAGAATAGACATTCATCCATTCCCTATTAGTATTACTTCGCATGGTGAATATAAAAATATTGTATACCACAAATAAGACCGACTTTATTCGTATGCACGCGTAACATGCCACATGCCAGTAAGTAAGTAATATTGCTGGCAAGCTCTTTTCATTCTTCCTTTAGTATGTCCTCACAACTTTAAATGCAATTTGAGCAATATACATACATTATATCTGTACGAAGGAAAGTATACATGCACACTTAGGATACCTATATACCTAAGGATTCACATCTAAAGCGAAGACAACGAAAGCTTTCACTTTCTTTACGTTCTTCCATATACCTACACATGTATGAAAATCCCATGTATGCCGCTATTGAGAATTAGACTACCAAACTAACCCAGTTTCTTTTTATAGTAACGATCAACTACATTACACAGCGATCAACTATCCAAAATCCAAATAGATTGAGAAACTTTTCCCTTTATTCTCTAACTCATAATTTTTGGCATAGTAAATGTCTACAGTTTTTTTCTCTCTGAGGATTTTTTCAGACCCATGCTGTGCCGAATATGTAACATATTACACAAACTTTTTAAAACTTTAGACTACAATTTTATTTTGCTTGATACGTTACTTTGTAAGATATTGTGCCTTATTAAGGCTGCCTCCACAATGCGCAAAACATTGATAACTCTGATTCTGGGGAAAATAATTTTTAATAATTTTTTCTAAAAGTGTACCATAAAGTTACCCGATAACTATTTCTTGCCATCTCCAAGTCACAACAGATTACAAAATTTTATATCATTTAGAATTTCATGTGTTTTCACGGAATTTTTGGGTGATGTGAGAAAATCAAAACGACTACAATAGTACTACTCCAAAGTTAGAGTTATGCGCAGGCGTGTTGTATCGATCAGGCAACCTTAACTTTTGCTGGTGAAATTTCTCATGCTTTATTACCATAATAGGTACGGGCAAATAATACCACAAGTATGGAGGCAATTTAGGCACCCTTATATAAAGCTGGATTGATACAATTAAAATGCAAACTGTTTTGTGAAAGATAGTATTGAACTACGGACTAATAACATTACTGTGAAGACCAGGACCGATGCCAGGAAAATACCCGGTCCCATATTTTCGTCGAATTTGTGCCATGCCTATGCCCAACTGCAATTTAGACAGTTCAAAATAATACTGAATTACATGCCTTGAATGATTTATGAATGTTTGTTTGTATCTTCTAGCACTGGATATAATATAGTATGTAGACTGGTAGACAGTGAACAAAATAACACAATGCCATATTATGGATTGATTAAAAAAGTGAAAATTTTTACTATTCATCACTATACATAATCGTGATACAGATAGAGCAATAAATTTACCTGCCTATTGTAATGAAGCTCCTCACTACGGGGTTATGGGGATGAATGTAGCTAGTTCAGATAGTATGAGCAATCGGTAGGTCGCCCAGGCGCCAGGATGACATGATGACAATGACATGACCGACGAAATAATGACGACAGACCACTCTTGGACTACATGTCAACAGCCAACGACCCAATCTTTATTTAGACTTCTTCCTCCGACTCGTTCTCCGTGAGTCTCTATCCGTGACTGAGTGCTCTTTCATACATTTACATTGCTTTTATTGAGCTACAGACTCTTCGGCTGAGCTCACTCACTCTTATTGGCTACACCAATATTCAAACATTCCTCTTAGCGCTATTACTACTTGACTACTAGATTACATACTATTGCAGGACACAACATGATACAACTTACACCTAAATAACCATTACATATTTCCCCTTTTTATTCCAAGACAAATTTCCACATTTGTCGGACCCCAATTAATTTTTAAGAAAGTCCCCCATAACAATTTTGGAAAATAAGAGTAAATCCAAATTTAAAAAATATTTTTCCAAAGTAAACTCAAATCAAATAATATAACACAAAATATCTAATGCTAAACAACTACGCTATGAAACTTATACACCATTTCATACATCATTTCTTACAATTCACAATACAAAATATTTCATAATAGTAATCCTTAATTTCCAAAACACAGCCAATATTATAATTACTTCGTACCAAATCATTACAAAACAAAATAATTTCAATCCATATAACATCAATCAATTCAAAAAATAATTTAATGCACTCGCTGAAATTCTCGTTCGTTCTTTTCCATGTCGATTAACAATTCGCTTGTGTCTTCGGCTCGGACCTTTAGAAAGACCCCAGGAGCCACTTCGGCTATCGTCTATGGTCACTGGACCTCGATCTCACCGATTCTCATTTTCTCGCTTGCTCTTATCGTGACAGGACACATTCAGCAAAAAGACAGTAAATCACCTCATCACTCAGCTCAAACTAAAATACAGCATAAATTCCAATTAACACATCAACAAAACATTTTATAAACCTTTTAAATCACGTCTTTAAACTTTAAACTCTTTATAATCAATACCATTTATTCAAATATTCAATACCTACTGTTTCTTACTTCTTGGAATACACTTCATTTCAACAGAGATCAAAATTACATCATTGTACTATTCAAAAATATTAAATCAAAACTATAATCATCAAAATTAAAACATTTTAAACTGAAAATTACTTTTTATTTACTTCCCCCTTTAATAATGTATTTCTTTACATCAAACAAACACATTTCATATAACTATTCTTAACTACAGGTCCTATTGGCACGTAAATAAAAATATTTCCAAAAACCACGAAAACAATGACCAATGCAATTCCGGGTAATCCCTTGCTTCAAATAATCCTTACGTATGACACTTTGTGGTAATCCTCTTTGTTTTTCCCAGAAATACTTAAACTTTCAGACCTCATTCCTACCCTGGTATACTCTTCAGGCTTTATCCTAATCTATATTCCTCAGCCTTCCTTCGACCGGTATTTTATTCCCCCCGTAGGACTCAGGATTCACCGCCCGTCGGTCTCAGGATTTACCCCCCGTAGGTCTCAGGATTTCTACTCTCACTAACTCTAAATTATATAATTCCTCCCTCTCATTTCCTTTCAGCTCGAATGATTCACCGAACGTGAAGAATTCCTAAGGCTGTTTTCGGAATCGACAGACAGAAATGTTCCTATAAACTATATGCACTCCACAAAAATAAACACATAATAAATCCCTTTTTACTCGTCAGCAAAGTAGGATTAGAATTAAATTCCAATAGCAATACTTACTCCATACAACATAATATTTTAGTGGCATTCTCAAAATTCCCCCAAATAAACTTAAACTTTCTGAAACCCAATAATAATAAAGTCAATATCCAACATACAATTTATCAAATATAATCCCAATTTCAAATCAAAACTAAATCAAAGAACGTAGTTAGGTAGAATTATTGTACTCCTTCATTAAATGTTAGCAGACAACTATTCTTAATTCGTGACCGGAATGTTAGTACAGTAGGATATTTAAATTGTTAGTATGGCCACGGGAACATGGTAAGCTAATACCCAACTGTGTTCTGACCTTTAGCTAACTAGTACGTGCTTTGCTCCTAGAATTCCTTCAAGCAACTACGCACAAAGAAACCGTAGGGTGTGGCGAATCAACACCTAATTTTACCCCAGGGTCCTCTATCTCTGCTGGTACTACATTTAACAAGCTTTTTTCTTTAGGTAGGTAGGTAGTAATCAGTCATTGAATTATAAAATACGCAACCTCATTAAATCTTTACAACAATTCACACCTTTCCAAAAATCAAAAAATTCAAAAATAAGTCACCCAATAAAATTGACTTTACCATTCTCCCAATACTTGTTACTTATACGAAATTATTTTTACAGCCCTCAAACTTTTCTAAACAAAAATAATGCCATTAAAATTTTAATGTTCTTTCTTTCTGCACCGCTAGGAATTTTTAAGGAAACTGAAACAATACAAAATGACCAAAAGGATTTATTAGCCGCAACAGTTAATTTTTTCTTTCTCAAGATTCCTATTATTCACCATGCCAAGGAAACGAATTCATTTAGAACTTCAACAATATTCCCCAATTTATGGCTACTATAGAAAATCGAAGAATTCAAACCATACTGCACTAAATAATATAACCCAATCAGCCTTTAGTTTCCCTTTCTATAATTTGTACCAAAATTGTCCAATTATTCTTAACTTTTTTTGAAATTGAAAATCAAAAAATCTTTACGCATTTACTTTTTCAAACAAAATCAAAATTATATCTCCTTTAAACATTTATAAAGTATTGTGCCCATATTTCAGAAACAGTAGTATTCCAAACCTTCCTAATTTTACTCAAAACAAAATCAAAATCAAACATAATACTCGGATACTCATGATTGTACTTGTATGTGTACTACGCTACTCTCACTCAACACACATCACCCCTTTTATGTACAAAACACGTTCCAAATTCAATAATTCATTTCAATTTTACAACAAATTAATTTAAATAAAAATTCCAAGAAATCAAAAAGAATCAAAAATCAAATCCAAAAATTGCCAAAACGATAAAATAATTTTCAAAGTTTTTTCTAAATGCCCAATTATTTTCACTCAAATGCCAATGCCTTCAAAATACCAAATAAATTCAATGAAAATTAAATAAATTTCAAATAATCAAATAAAATTGAAACCAAGAACCCATAAACCAAGACTCAGGCTGCGCAAAAAAGAATGTTCTTCATCGTCACTCTCCATGGTGGACTTCGTTGTTCGTCACCGCAGCTCGTCTCTCTACGTCTGTCTCGGTCAGTGTCTGATCATGGAATCCTCCATGTCTCTAGTGGCTGGAGGACAATGTCCAATTGGCTTTCAGACTGTCGTCGCCCAAATCATTAGCATTCGCATTTTTCTCGTCGCCAATCATAGTCTCAGAACAAAGATTATCTCAAAGAAAGAAAATTGAATTAATTTCCCATAGACATGAATTTGCTTACTTTCTAGAATACTCCCCCTTAAATTAAAATAAACTATCTATACTCCACTAGTTATGCCTAGATTACATACAAACAATTACACATTCAACTTTGTAACTGATAAAGAAATTACATAATTAACATGTGGCCAGACGTTAACCTTAATTATGTAGTCATGAGCGTCCTTTAGCTAATTAAGCATTCATCGTTTTATTTTACCTGACTTGCAACTAGGTCAAAGAAAAGATAAAGTAGGAGTTGGACATGCTAGACTGTCGCCACAAATTAACATAAAGTACTAGAAATATCGCTTAGCAATGAGAGATTTAGCATCGCTCCGCAGCTACCACCCTAACACTACTAGACAATATGATACATTTGGAGACATGTACCAAGGTTCACACTTTGGGACAATACTGACTCCCTAATAAATAAAATATAATTTTTTCAAAATTCACCCTAATTTTAATTGTAGATTTTTTGTAATAGACATTCCCATGAAATCCTCACATAAAATAATTTTTCCCAATTTATTTAATGAATTTTAACCCAATTATGCAACCCATAAAAAAATGTCAGCCAAGGAAACCCTGGAACTGTATACGTACCCAATAATACCCAAAATCTTGAAAAAATCATTTTAAAACTGAATTTTAATTGCCCAGTAATTCAGAAAGATCATTGCAAAGAAGAAATGTAAAGGTATTTTGTCGAAATAATTCGCTAACGCCCCCAAAATGTCCTCCGAACAGTACCTACGCAATAGCGACCCACAAAAATACCTTTTTCTACCTATTTCCCGCCCAAAAAATTATGACAGTATTTTGACATCATTCCCCAATTACTGCCTTGCTCCAATAAAATTATTGTAACCCTGTGTCACTACACAATTCCCCAAAAAATCAAAACTCAGTCATCACTTTCCCTTTTACACAAATTTATGTTCTTAATTCCCATCAAAATTTACGATTTAAATATATCTAAGAAGCCCGAAATTAATGTTAATAAAACACACTAATCCCACATTATAATTTGCAATTCAAAATTCAACCCAAAAATTTACAATAGTGATGACTGACTACTGATCACGCCCCCCAAAAAAGTCAACAATTTCCCAACAGTCCACATACGGTATACCCCAAAAAAATTTGCCCCATTTTATATAAAATGTTACAAATGACTTACGCTCAATCAGTTGTCCTTCTTCCCACAAATATCCCGGTATCCTGTCCCTCCTCTGACGAGAGTTTACCCCGAATCTTCTGTAATGAAGCTCCTCACTACGGGGTTATGGGGATGAATGTAGCTAGTTCAGATAGTATGAGCAATCGGTAGGTCGCCCAGGCGCCAGGATGACATGATGACAATGACATGACCGACGAAATAATGACGACAGACCACTCTTGGACTACATGTCAACAGCCAACGACCCAATCTTTATTTAGACTTCTTCCTCCGACTCGTTCTCCGTGAGTCTCTATCCGTGACTGAGTGCTCTTTCATACATTTACATTGCTTTTATTGAGCTACAGACTCTTCGGCTGAGCTCACTCACTCTTATTGGCTACACCAATATTCAAACATTCCTCTTAGCGCTATTACTACTTGACTACTAGATTACATACTATTGCAGGACACAACATGATACAACTTACACCTAAATAACCATTACACTATATATCTATGTATGTAACTATGTGTGGTAGGAGAGCCTAGGGAACCTGCACATATTACGTAACGCAAAAACTCCCTCCCCCATGTGCAACGCAGGTCTTTGTGCTGCGCTGACCGTAACACTTTTGGGCACCTCCTCTTTCCATCAACTGCACACGTAATATATGCACGTTCCTTGAAATCGAAAAAGCAAAATGCGCATGACCACTCTCCTCTAAATCATCGAAATGAGTTTTTTCATAATAATTATTATAACAATCAAAGCAATAATACTCTACATAAGTTGATTATTGGTGAATAAATGAAAATTATTGGCGAAAGGAGATATTTGTAATGATCGTGAGTATTAATTAGAATTTCAAAACCAAATACAAATTGGTTCTGCTGTATCGACAAACTTATTTAGCATTTTTTATAGAGCTGTTATTTTTTACTGTCCCCTTGAATTCTTTGTGCCAGTTTGCACACCTTTTTTGTGGAATTAAATAACATTACTGGTTAACAAAATAATCTTAGTGAAGTACCAATTATTGTTTTTGTTACTGTGATGGGTAGCCTGTTGAAATTCCCTAGAGTGCTAAGTCCCCCCTTAGCTGGGTTCACTAGTAATAATATAATCATACATAATCTTGTATTTGGTAATTTGGAAATGGATAATCATGTACTTTAAATTGAATACTGTACAGTAACTTGTGTCTCGTCTCTTAGAGCAATGTCATTGAAAAGAAAGTAATTGACACAAAATTGTGAGCATTAATTAAAATTGAATAGTGTAAATGTGGAGAAGGTGGGGTGGCCCAGTAGCTCCATTTAATATGCAAGTTAGTGACTAATATCCATTGGAAAAAGGAAGACAGAAAATTATAACACTTGGTGGAAAATTAAGGAAAGTTTGGGTTAAGAAATGTATGAGGGCGTGCGTCAAAACCATTAAAAGAAACAGATGTCTGAACTTGACTATACAGCAAACAGAACTTCCTAATTGGCTCCCAAATTGCTATTTCCAATCCAGTAGAAAGTTTTTCTGGTTTTCTTTCTTTTACATGTGACAGATTTTTCTGTTGAGAACATATTGAGTATAGGAGTGAAGTCAAAGACAAACTAAAACGGAGTTTGCTTTGGATTGTGAGGGTTTGGTATCCAGTTTGGTTTACTTTTCCATGCTTTCCCATAAGGTGTGAATGTTTCCGGAATCTTTATGTCACAATTACAGTGGTGTGCGGTCGTTCCGTATGGTCTTAATGTGATGCAATGTAATGCAGTACAAAAGATAGCTAGAGGTTTCACGAAATTGCATTACGTTAGGTAGTTGCGGTGCATTTGTAGTACAGTATGGACCTACTTAACTGCATTGTAACGGTGACCTGGATTAGAGTATTACATTTAATGCAATGCAACCGAAGCGAAACGGTGGAAGTTGTTAGCTCTCGCCTTGTCCGGTGTTTAATATATTGGGCTTTGTACTATTATTGATATTCCCTCTACAGTCACTGCCAGATTCTCAATCTGACCAAAATCCAAACGACACAAGGCCACTTCTGACCATTAAAGGGCTTGTAGATATTATGCAGTAATATCCATGCCACTAGACAACAAAGGTAACCTAAGATATGGCTTCCGATTGCCTTTACATGTAGCCTGTTAAGGAAATGGCAGAGTTGCTTACCATTACTGAAGTTTACGTCTAATCTTCTATAAGGACCTAAACATTTTGTGTACAAGCATTGAACTTTATTGAACTACTATCTAAAGTTGTTTGAGCGCCCTTCCATAACCAACTTCCGTTAGTAAATACATTAGAGGGTAGTAGACTAAAGAATCTTTGAAGTGTATGTCCCCAGGCTGTAATTAGACTCTGTAAAAGCTTCCTTTCTCCCACTTAGTATAAACACTCCGTCAATGAATCTCTTCCGACCAGAGGAAAGAGCATCGAACAGCACAAATCAACACACACTCTGCGAGTACCTACTATTTGATGAACTATCTTTGTCTATTTCACAAGCCTTTTGTGCCTACCCATTTAAGCATCTCTAATAACTGTAATTCCAATCTCCTACATACAAAATGTTATAGTTCTATTATGCTTTTGTCGACGTAATTATATAATTTGAATTTTAAAATGACGTTAATTAATGCTGTACGTCATTTCGCTGTTTTTTTCAAGCAGCAATTATTGCCATTTATATAAAAGCGTTTCTAGGAGTGAGTGAGCGGATCAAAATTTTAGTTGTTCAAATCTTGGTTAGGTTCCGGAAATATTTGCGCTGGTAGGTGACTAAAGGGGAAGTAAATGAAAAGAATTGGTCTCTTTGTTATCTTTTACTCTACATATAACTGTAAGTACCTGAAAGAAATTTTAAAGTTTTAGCTTGATGACAAAAGAAGAGGAAAGGAATTTAAATGATTGGTGAAAACTTATTAATTTTGCTAACAATGGAGGTTTAAAAACTTATTTGACTTATAAAAACGAGAATTTGCATTTTGAACGATTCTTTACTCGGGAAAGGAAGTCTGTAGTAAGAACTCTTTACAAAATTGATTGAAGTTGACTAGATTTGTGTTGGCTTACTTCATATTGTAGTGAAATGTTTATAATTCGGATAGGTATATGAGTATAAGATTGAAACAACTTTTAGTGCATTGATACGGTTTGATAGGTATGTAGTGATCTGACTAATGTTTAAGAACTGCTGCTTTTTAATGAAAGCGTGTTGGTAAAGAAGGAAAGGTGATCAAAGGAGACGGGAAGGGAAACTTGAAAGGAGAAACGAGTTAAATGAACTTGGGCAAGCTAAGGAAGTGGATACGTAAGTTGTACTAGTGACTATCAACTATAAGCACAAACTATATGTACAATAGCTTAGATAATGTAGACAGAGAAAGTCGATAGCTTTTTAACAAGATGAAATGGAATGATTTCTAAAGAATATTTGGCTACCTAGAGAAGAACAAGAACTACATAGGAGGTTCTTCACTTTTCCCTGTTCAACTTTAGTATTTATGTTAGCGTCTGTCTACTCAGAAGAAGATATGCATAGCTATTTGCTGCTTTCACGTATTTGCTTTCACTATGTGCGTATAGCATACACACTTTTGTGTTTAGGTAGAATCTAATTCAAGTATCCAATACACCAACACATAGACAAATATATCATAATATTTTTTGACTATATATTATCCTCTTTTTTCCACTTGCCCTATTTCTTGACAATTTTGACTGCTTTCTCCATTACCTTAGTTGTATGAGTATACTACTAAGTAAGCATTGAGGAGTAAGTATATTAGGGTTAATATCAGTCGGTATAGATAGGTAGGATTACATACCTTCACCAGAACATCGTCACAGTATTTTTACTTAAGTCAAAAAGGATAGGTTTATATTAGGTAAGGTAAGTTGACTCACTCACGTATATGTAAATATGTAGTATTCAGTGGAATCGACTATTATGTTTAGATAAGAGTCTTCCATTCTCCCATGCTTTGCCGCCTAAGGATTGTATTCCGAAGAAGCGACCCAGTCTGTCTGTACTGTACTCGGCCTGTCTTGTCTGCATTATAATTCCATTCGAACTTAACGTTAGTATTCAAATTTTTCGTGAAACTAGGTAGTCGTATGTGCGTCTGTCTAAAAACATCCCTGTGATATGATACGACTACTTGGAAGGACGAGTACAAGTTGGGAAGCTCCTTTATTTTCTTTTTATGTTTATCCGATATACATTAATGTATGTAGGTAGGCTTTTAACTATAGTCATGCATATAATATAGATGTTTTCATCCTGACACATTATACTCGTGCGGAATGGTTGTGCTGAAATACGAGCGACGAGTAAAAACTGCATTGCCTACATCACATGAGAGGGAAGCCAAGAAGGGATCAATTTAAGGAAGGAGGCGTCACTTTATTGCTCTTTTTCTTATCGATACCATATCATGGTATAGCGGAGTGGTAATGCAATATCTATGTCCCACTCTTGTCTGCTACAGTAAATTCCATGTACTTCCTAAATAGGAATTTTATCTATATGTATATCACAGCTGTCCTATCATCCGATGATACTTTTTCGGATTTCCATCTTCTCTCTGTCAAGGATGTTATTTACGCTGACTACTTACCCTAAGCGTATAAGTGAACTTCTTATGCCAACAAACTTTTTATAGCGTTTTAAAATTACTAATTGTCTTCCTATTCAAATTGTAATAGTCCTTCATACCTACACTCTGCATCAGAGATGCTTCTGAAATATGATCGAAAAATAGTTTAGCTAGAAATTCATAATTTTACTAGGAAGATGAGATTTTTGTTCGGTCTAGATCTCAAGAGAGGCAGTTAGTTAGATAGGTAGGCAGCTTTCATAGTTAGATATTTGAATGAAAGTCAACACTGGGTGATATGCATTGGAGTGAGTTGAGTGAGTAGGTATTTATACAATATGAATGTCTAGGTACCTCTCTATATTTATTAGTGTTGGAATTCGCTTAGCGAAAGTGTATTAGAAAGGCTTTCACTAAGTAAAAGTAAACGAAGGAAATAGATGCAGGAAGTAGTATAACTGTTAGGTACATACTCAGCAGAAGGGGAAATGAAAGACGAATAAGATTCTTTCTCGTGAGATTCTATATACATTTATAGAGGTACCGGGCTTTTACTGCGCACTCTAAGCCTCCCGTGCCGCCAGCTTTCCTTTTCTTTAATCCTTTCCTGAAAAATCAATTAAGCGAACTACTAAATGTCAGTTTTCAAGTCGGCAAAGTGGAAGAGGTATCAAGTGGAGGAGGGAGCTAGGGAGACTCACATGCTCTGCCATATCAAATAGGATACCGAAGAAGACAAAAGACAGATAAAACAGACCAGAACAGAAGCGACTTAGATTACAACCGAACTAAGCAGACGAGACAAAACTAAAAGAATTAGTGCGCTGTACAGTGCTCCTAAAATAGCAAGGCTATGTGTACCTATCAGTAAGTTGTGGAAAGTGCAAGAGGAGAGTGAGCCAAAAACCCTTGATGTACATGAGAAATGTCAATGAGTGGCATTTAGTGCCAAAAATTTCAAAATCCTTTGAATAAACACTCAATTCCATTTCCCATTCAAAGACAGTTATCGACCGCTGTACACAATCTTGCAAATCAAATAAGGGTTTTCTTCCTTTTCACATCATCTTCATAATTATCGCTTGGGGGCGTTAATTTTATTTCAACCTATTTGCTAAGGAAAATATTAGGAAATTCTTGCGTAGGTTTTCATCGCTGGTTATTACGGTAGGAAGGTAAACAATTTATTTAGTTGCAGTCCTTACACGAGAGAAAGTTAAGTTTGGCAATTATGCTGTTTAAATGTTATAATAAAGTTAAGGAACGACAAGATTGTTTATAAGCTTCCTTCATTTTCCAAGGGAAGCTGATTATTCTGCAGAATTATTGTATCCTATTGACTGTAGGCCAATAATAATAAGACTTAAGTATAATGACGCAACTTACTTAAGTGTAGAAATGGAAATTACTATTTTTAGAAATAATTGCAGCCAATTAATTCTCGATGTGTAGAGCTGATAAGTTATTTTAGTGACATTGAGGGCGAGAGCAGTTAGTAATTTACATCAGCATGAAACATTGTCGTATAGTAGAGTTGTGAAGTAGAGTGAGCTGTAGTTCTAAATGCTTGATGTATTATCCTACTCAACTTGCTTGCAAGGCCTTTACATCCAAACAGCAAAAACTTTGATTCAATTTTGACGTGATAGTAAATTAACTAGGAGAAATGTTCCGTGTTCTGTTCTCGTCTCTACTTCTACTATACACAATGTGTGTATAACTAAGAAGTACTATGCTGTTCCTTTGCACAATATATTATATTGGACTGGTTTCTTTTGTAGATAAATAAATCTTAGTTTAACGCAGATTAGACTTTGAGACAAAACTAAGTTCTCCTTGCTAACTTTTGTCTCTGTAAGCTTACTGGGCTTTTCTACGTGAAAGTGGCCAGCTCAAGTTAACTTACTTGAGGAGTTAGATAAGTGATAAGCTTGTTCTAGAAGACATTAGCTAAACCTCCCTTTAAGACTTTCTTACTCTCCTACTTCTAGTTCTAGTTATTTTAATGCTACTGATACTCAAGGCTGAACAACTATCAATATATATGTAATATGTTAGAAGAAAGCAATTGCATTATAGCAAAGTTTATGTATTTACTATGAAACACATTACTTACTTCACACTTGTATCTCTACATATTCCCCTACTTACCCCAATACAAAGTTATAATATAGTGCGATGCATGTGAGGTTTATGTAGTATGTCCTACTGCTGTGCACAAATGTGATACAGCCGAGCTTTTCAGCTCAAAATAAAATTAGGAAATTATGCACAGTACATATCTGACATAGAAACAAGTCAACTGAACTGTGGTAAGTGTGTAAGAATAATACAGAAAGTGATGTAACACGCTGTATTAAAAAAATGCTGTTACACTTCGAAGTTTAGTTCAGATAGAAATAGTAGAATTTTCGGATGATAAATGCTCGTAGAGGAAGTCTGGAAAGTGGACTACCTAAATGTTGTGTAAGTGACCTATACTGCAAGATAGAGCGTTTTCTCTTTAGGGAATGACTAATGTCGGACCGAAGTGAGACAATGGAATGAAAGGGAAAGAGAAAGCAGTGTTAGTGTTACTTACTGAACATCTATAGTTTATAAGCCAGGAAATACTACCAGAGCCACTACTTACAATTAGGTAGGTAGCCACGGCACACGTATAATCTCCATTCATTATTAAACACTAGGGTGGATTTGAATATTACTTATCCTTAGCATTCTGATGCTAAGCTTTAGTCAGAACTAAGGAAGGCGGACTGCTTCCATTTATTGGCTAACATGTAGTGTGCAGTTCATAAGTTAGAAAGTCCACGGAAAAGAGCTGTAATTTATAAGTAGTCATCCTCCTAACCCAGTAAGTCTCTGTGGAAGAGTTCACTGTTATTATTATGACATGCTTGCTCTACTACTTATACAAGTACAGATAGCAGCGAGGTCCGTGCATCTCCTTGGTCTGAAAATGCTAAGGTAGCAACTTTTCTTTACACAGATTACAAGTACAGCACACCGAAGCTACGCCCTACTTTCACTACGAGTGGTCGACTTTTTCTTGCTGGGGAATTCTTTGCTCAATATTTGATATAGTAGTTTATTTAACAGTCCAATTCTATTCCTAATTCTCCTTGTACTATTATGATTTTAAATCAACAATGCATATTCTGATACCTTTGCGTTCACCCTCGGTATACCTCTCCATCATCATTTTGAAGAAATTATGTTACTGTGTCTTAGTGCTTAAGTGCTTAGATTCTGTACCGATATAACAGGAAGGACATTTGGGGAGAAAGTAAATCATGTGCTAGAGATAAAATTAGTACTATTAGCCCAAGTACAAAATATGGAACTGTGGTGAATTGTTTAATACTATGACCTTTCATTTCTTTAATAGAATATTAATACAACTGTTCTCGAAATATTTGAATACTACTCTTAAACATGGGATATGGTTATAGCCATTAGCAGGAATCTTTAATGGTAGCCTATTATCGCATTAAGATAGAAAGACCAGAAATATTGTACATTGATTAAAGTACAAAGCATAGTTGGACGTTTGTAGGAAGCCCAAGAGCAGCCGCCTAAATCAAAAACATATTTATTGGCACAGGAGCGTGACTAATGGTGATAAATTTTGTTTAATTACGAATCGCCTAATTTCCTTTTCAGAGAGAGCGCAGATAGGATTTCTCACACGTTTTATATTTTATATCTATAACGGTATTATTTAAGAATACACAGTGGCCAGTGCACTGCAGTCTCTTCCCCCGTTGGGTATTTCAATTTTGAGCTATATGTATGACATGTTATGAATTGGCCTTGCTTGATACTAGATAAAGACTGTTCGTACATATTACATATTAGTAGGGCATTGGATATATAGGATGGTTGTGTAGTTTTATTTTGCAGTTGTGTGTGCGAGTATGTAGAGCATGTGAGTTTACTGTAAAGCAAAATTTGTACAAAGGCCTGACGCATATCTATAAATCATCTGTAATCTATAAGGTACACGCTGGCTGAGAATTTCTTTGTTCTTTTCAATGGGTCCCTAATAGACGTTTGTTTCCATTAGGTAATTTATTAGTGACGAAAAATTTATTCATGAGTTTTTCTAGTATCTTCAAATATAAAACATTCCTTTGTCATGAAATAGAATTCATGAAGGAAGGAGCTATATAGAGTGTGTAAATGGTACATTGAGATAAAGTACGATAAAGAAGGCTGAGGAGAAGAAAGGTGGACGTAGTTATTGAATTCTCACAGTAAGGATAAGGGAAATGTGAACTACTTAAAAGTGTAATGATAATGATGCCTAAAGGATATGCATTCCGATTGTAGTAACTGAATTCCGACCTGCTCCCCTGTAGGAACATAACAGAAAGTAAAGTTAACCCACTTCTGTAATAAAGGGATACTTAAGTGAAAGCGAGTCCCTACTTACTTGCATCTAGGTATATTGGATATGTACATGCCAACCAATAAGTAAGCATATAATATAATATGTAATGTATTTTTATGCCGACATGTAGATGTAATCTGTAAGTGCATTTAGGTAGCCTGGTATGTATTTTACTAATATTGCACATTTGCCTCCAGTTAAAGTATCGACATACTTTTAAACTCTGTCTTTAGAGAAATGCGTTTGCACATCTTCTTGGGAGTACATGGACTGTAAGAATGTGAGTTGAGTGTGTATCTCTGCATATGTAGTATTCAATAAAGTTGAAAATTTATTAAGAATTCGGGAAAACGAAGTATCTTTCTCTATTTTAATAATGGACAACATAAGTGCTCTTATGAAATATGGAAATTGGCTCCCATCGCATCTTCTTCTGAATTCTCCTAGTTTGAATGAAATGCTAGGTACTTATTTATAGTGACGCGACTCAGGACACCGTGAAAGTATAGATATAACTTCAGTAATAGTCCACCTTGGTGTAGTAGCGATGTGACCATGCATTCAATTTCACTACATCGGTTATTACAGTCATATACAGATATAAGTGTCTAAGTGAGCACTTGAAGTATCTGAAAAAGGAACTGGAGCTCCATCCTCTCCTAACATCCTTAGTGCTCGTTTGCAGTCTTAAAAAGTGAAATAGAATATTGAATGTAATGTTGAAGTCTTTATTCTTTATCTTGATAGTGTAAGTCGGTAGTTTTCACGTATGACTTAAGAAAACGATGTCATGTCATGTTAAATACGGATAGATAGCGCAAGTAAGAAAATAAGAAAATGTATATTAATGGAATTGGTCATAGACATGTTGACTGAATCCTCTTTTGCCTCTGATGTCCTCTTTTGCACAACTACTAACTATATTACACTACTACGCAACTGTATAAATAAAGAGCTAGGTAGGAATTCTCAGCAACGACAAACGAAGATGAGGACTTAAAACTATATTTGAAGTAATGGAATGGAATGTAGAGCTCTTTAATGTAATGCGACTCAAAACTCAAGTGAAAGCTCTCTCCACTCACTCACAGCATCATGTCAGTTACCCACGAAAATGTTCAAAGGACGTAACTAACATAACACAAAATGAACGTACATAAGTTGAGTGATAGGAAATGCTAGACTCAAAATTGGCATCGATATTTTATTGTAGATTGTGCCACATTACAGTCCATTACTGAGCATAACATTACGCTGCGGTGTATTCTACATCATTACATGTCCTTAATATCCATGTTATGTTCCACGACCAGAATGGGGCAATACTGATATCGAGGAGCCACCACTACATCCCTCACTCACCAGTCTCTTAATCGGCTTTCAACTGCAGTTAATGTGTGTACTCTAAGAATGTGATGTCGTGATTCACAGTGACCCCATTTATAGCTTTCTCTCTCATTTTTTTGTACACAACTTTGAACAAAGTCTTATGTACTGATAGGGCAGTGTCGTCTTGTTTACTCCGTGATACACTCAGTTGTAAGGGCATTAAGTTAGTACACCACTGATACCGCATAACTCAAAATGTTTGCAATAAAACCATACAATGTAAAAGCGATAGTCTTTATATGCACTTTAAAACGAAAACGTAGTGAATGTAACTACAAAGTGTTTAATCATGTGGAATGAATCAGCCCCAGCAGTAAAATAAGTACCTAGCCCACTAGCAGACTAAATCTTTATGACTATCTATTTGGATACAAATGTAGATAACTATTTGTTCATTTTCTCAATATAGTTTACTGAAACATTTATAAACTGCCATGAACATTTACAGGGAAGTTTAGTTACGTAACTAACTTTGTTGAATTACTTAGAATTCTAAAATTGCTTATTTATCGGTAATAGTAGTGTATTTACTGTACCAGAGCCAACTAGACGCGGTACCTACTTGAAATATCTGTTATTATACCTAGTACAAATGCAAATAAGTGGAATATTATGTGAATTATTAGCGTCAAAATAGCTACTGTATTGTAAATTATTAATAAAATATAACAGTTAGTTGATGATAGTTTTTATTTCTAGCATACAGGAAGTTTGTTTGTGAAAGTGCGTGCTGTGAAACAAAGTAGTACTCTAAACGTCTGTTATTAGAGCGAAAGCAATGAGAAAGCACCAGATGCATTAGTGGCAGGTTTGTAGTCAAATCCAAGTGCCTCCTGCCTACCTCAGCACATTGATATTGATGGTAATAAATGATAAAATAAAAAGAGTTCATATGAAGGAGCAGTGCATGAAAGAGCTTATTGTTATGTATTTAGTTGGAAATATAAATACAAGTATTGTTTGTTGGGTTAGTTAATATGTCACGTCATGTCCCATTTCATTGTTCACATAATGGTAATGTTCGCACTGTTCTACTTTCACCTTATGATGTACCGATAATATTTTCTTATGAAATGGGGATTGAATAGAGTAGGATATTATTTGATGTTGGTAGCTGACTTCCTATGCATGATGGACTGTCACTTGTCTTTGTGTGGGTTGTGACTAGTCAGACATGACTAAAATTGAACTTTAGTATAACTTAACTATTTAGCCGTGTTTTCCTAACTTCATTTCAAAGGATAGTTATTTTGGCCATGATTTATTCATAATAAACTCTTGGGTTGCTTGTCATGTTTCTGCTCAGAATTTTCCGACAAAGGATTATATTTGGTGAAGCGTGCCTTAATAATCTTCTCACCTTTTACTAAGACATTAAATATATTTGTATGCAAACTATTTACGTAGCTACACAAATGAATATAGAGCATGAGTGCCATTTTCATCCCTCAAGCATGTTTTGCATTAGTATGAATTGGCCTCGATTTGCCATCAAACATTGTTGAGTATTTTGATGGATTGCAAAGTGAGTGACAATGACGGGTAAAATCCGTCTAACAAAGAAACGCTTATTTCTCGTGCTTACACTACACTTATGGAAAGAAATTTATGCATCTATATGAAAAACGTTGCCGTAACGGTGTTTAAGACTAAAAAATGTCGTAAGCCACAGAATAGGAGCGGTGTGCTTAGTACTTTTCGTTAGTCTGTTTAATATTTGTACTTAACCTAATGCATATAAATATCGCAATGCGTTAAAAAGTATATAGCGTGCGCTTATCACTTCATCGTGTGCATAAAATCCCCGCCTATCTGCGTTAAGAACAAGGCACTTTTCTACAATCAACTCCAACTCTAAATAACGATAACGACGTATGTATGTATTTATGTTTCATGAATCATGACATATAGTATGTTTTTATGTTGCAAAACTGTCTCATGATTGCAATCATTTAAATAGGAATGGATAGTCATACTAGAAAAGGTTTTCACTGAAAGTAGGTTTGCTAAATATTGGTATTTTGTTTCTGTTCTAGTAGTTAAATACTCTTGGTGTATTTTGTCTTTGTCACCAGACACATGCAATTTCTAATAGACAAAGCATGAGAAAACATAATACATTAGTAAAACAGCAAGAGTGATGTAGGAAAAACGAGTGTTTTGTTTACTTTACTGCTAAAACAACATCAATACTGAAACATAGAGGGGGAACGACTATCTTCACCAAGTACTGCTTGGTGTATCTCTCTTGTACTTCTTTATATTACTCAAACATGCGAATGCATAATATGTATCTATAATAATGTGAATTCTGTCTGCTCCGTTTTTAGGAATCTGCATTTGTAGATAAAAGTACTGCAGCAATAAATGCAGTATTCATGGAAATAAATCGTATTTACATAGGAAGCAAACACGAGACTTAATAGTGTCTGACCGTAGGCGCGTTCTCATAATGCCGAACACAACGTAGCTACATCATATGACAGCCTGATATCTATTTCCATTTTACGACTTGGCTGTAATTACCAAATAATATACATCATGTATCAGTTAGTTTGTTTATAGGTGTTTCCCTTCGCTTCCAGCGACTAAGTTGTCGCCATATTTCGTGATGATTTCCCTTTACCTGTAATTTTCTTGTCAATTAAGTACAAGTCTTTTGCAACCCACCAAATACCCCTTTTCCACGACAAATGAACCTTTTTACTGCAATAAACTCTATAAATACTTATCATTAGCTAATGTTTCTTTCACTATCCTCGAAAGCATTATGCTATGCATGTCAGCAATGCTTAAATATTGGTAACTAAGCATTCGGAAGCTCAGTTTCCCTTTTATATATTGATGACCAGAGAGCGGCGACCACAAAGAAGTTCCAAGGCTTTATCCTGTTTACCATACGTATTTTCCCATATCTAACTCACTGTATATTATGGTACAATTCACATGACTCGCCAAACAGATATTCAGCATGAGAAATTTTTCATGTTTGAGCTTTTAAGTGCAACCGGCCTGTGTAATAGACTGGGAAATTACTGTATTGATTTCTTAGCTTTGTATAACACAAAAGGATTGTTTATGATAAAAATAAGAATATTTATCTCCAAACAGATTACATACTGGGCTATGTATAAAACTGAATAGTAAAACGAAAGACTATTTGTCAGAAATGCACGAAACCTTTTAGATGACTCATGTTTACAAATTATTTCCATTACATTACATACTTGCATGTTCTAACAATAAATAGGTAACTGTCTGTACATCATATTTATACTGTTCCGAAATGTGCTGCTAAAAGCCCCATGATAATGCATGTAAGATAGATACTATCATATAATATATATCTTGAGTGCAAATGCTTACCACAGACTAGGTATGTAAATACGTAACAGTCCTGAAATAAAAATGCTTTCCCTGCAATTTTTGCTCTCGAATATTCTCTGAAAGTTCGTCATAGATATGGTCCAAATTCACTGCATGAAAAATTGACAGACATGTTTATGTACTCTATGATAAGTACGATATTTTGTCCCTACGTCTGGAAATGCTAGTTTTAATGCAGATAAATTCTAATAGAAACATATTGCTGCATGCTACGTACCTAAATCCACTTTTGTTTCATTAATATAATGTGCTCTTTTGTAGTAAATATTAAGTGAAATGGACGTTACGTACCTATCATCTATGTAAATATCAAGGTTATAGAGTAAAGTCATAGAGATTAAGGTAGGATAAGGCAAAAATTAGAATGAATGCAAAAGCGTTGGCATAAAACAGCATTATAAATAGAAGCATGGGTATAGTACGCTAACATTAAGGACAAGAAACACGGGAGCTCAACGCGGCTACGGAGGTAGTTAAGTTACCTAAGGCATCGAAAACGGAACACCTTACAATACAAAAATAGTAAGGCACTAAGAAACTATAGGCTACAGACATGGAAGGAAATTTCTTTATATATTTCTTATGGGAACTGCGCCTGTTCTCAATGTGTAGTATTGTGTTAGCGTTCGATGCAGATTTTGCAGATAGAAAGAAATGGGTCAGCTCTGTGTTAGTTAAAGTTATAATATGTACCAACCACTGTAATGTAACCTTAGCTAAGAACTAGCAAGACCTTAGCTAAGAAATGTTACAAAAAGAATTCATGTTGGAAAACACTGAGTCTGAGATTGTAAGTTTATCAATTGAAAATCTCTTCTTTTATTGGCAAATTCAGGTCTGTTGCGATCAAAAATAAATTTAGCAGAATTTCTTGTAACATTTAGTGTAAGGCAAGTGTGAGGTTAAAAGGTTGAAAAAGTACTGACATACAAAATTGATGTTTAGTTGCATTGCCTATAAAATCATCACTCAAAGAATGACTCTGATGCATTCTTACAATAAATGGCTATTGACATTTTGATACATCTTAATGGTTTTTTAGTTAGTGGAGTATTAGTATAACTCAAAATGTATGCGTGTGGCGTGTGACAAAAGCTGGTGAAAACAAGACCCACGGTTATATTTTATAATATTATGAATACTATTATGTGTAAAAAAGTATTTTCCTATGCATTTCCTTCGTAAATGCAAGTGCAGAAACGGATACCGTTGTCGGCACATAATAGAATGATAAAAACTAGAAAGGTGTACTTCAGAGCTCAAGCCCAAAATTGGGTTTTTGTACTTACTGCAACTACCTCAGGAGGGTTACATACACTGTAGCAGTAACAATTCCGGGCTTTGACATTTGACATGTCTCTAATAAAATAGAAGTTATTACAAAGCCTACTGCCAGAGTGTGTACTGTCGGTACCTATCCAAGATTGTATTTTTTGCCGATTCTCTATTCTAACGGTCCTTGTCTCTATACAGAGGTATTTGTGAATTCATACCTATAAAAAAGAGTGCCTATCTTTTATTTGCCCGTGCGTATGCTTCGCAACAACTCATGAATAAATACAATGCTTATGGGTTGTTGTATATTTTTCTTTTGTTTTATTTGTGATGTTGAAAGTTCATTGATTATAAATGTAGAGCGGTAAGCAGAGTAGGGAATAGGAGCTAAGCCTCAAGGGGTACAGAGAACACTCAGAGCATATAGGGAGTGAAAAAATAAAAGTGTACGTAATGTATTATTATTACAATAGGTATCTTATGTTAAGCTAAGTCATGGCATGAAAAGCTAGGCCATGTCAAGTGAAGCCAGGCTGAGCTCTAGTTGTAGTGTGTGTAGCCTAGACAAAATAGTAGATGGTCTGCAAATTTGTGCTTACTAAAGATAGGTCGCTGCACTAGGAAAAGAAGTTTTGTAGATAGTGGCCTACTTACTTATTGTCAGTGTGGAGCAGTAGTCTTACATTAGTAGAAGGGTAAGTATGTATGATAGTGGTCTTGAGGAGATACATACTCCATGTTTGACATAAACAGGGAGCGAGTAATAAGAAAAGGAAACTGACTTTTACATGTACATTCATACTATCAACTGTATTCTAGGGAAAGGAAAGAGACATCTCCCAATGGTCCAGATATATGTGGGTGCCAAATTAAATAGGCGAAACTCGATTTTCTTGAAAATTTATACAGGGATATTATGTAGAAAGAGCATGTGCAAAACTAGCCATGCAAGACATTATATAAAAAATGTGAAAAGAAAAAGTCGTAAAACAAATCGTACGTAATGTCGAAATGAAAACGAGCAAAGAATCCAAAAAAGAACCTTTACAGACTTAGACAGAGACAAAAATACTATATAGTGTTACTGGTGCAGAAGAAACTCCTTTCTTACAATATATATAGGTAAGCACATATACATTATGTTATGTTGATGCAGGATAAATATTATCTTTTACCCTTTATATCTGTATTTATACGTCTACCGTGTACATAAAACTTGCCTTTCTGCACAGAATACAAGTACCTAGGGAGATACATGCATCGAATGCATTGGTACACACATGTGAATGTTCTTAAGTGTATCATTGCAATGTGTAGTAGACCATGACATGAATTAGTCTGCTTTCTTCTCCTTACTCCACGTACCGCCCAATAAGAACACACAATATGTACACTTAGGCATTTACGTGCTTTAAAAATACATGGAAGGCTAAGTCAATCTATTTGGTAGTAAGACAAGGCTTAAACATATGGCAAAGTCAAAGTAGCTTGGTACGGACGAGAGATTTTTCATTTTGCTCTATACTCCATTTGATTGCACACTTTCCCCTACCTAAACCAAAAGTCTATGATTCGTGGAAGGAAACCCACATGAGGAGAAAGATCGTGTTACAGATTGTGTGTATAAAGCCCACACTGTAATCCTTTAAAATATACCCAAAAGAAGTGGAAACATTTTTTGGCCAACCGTAATAAGCAAGTACAGGTAAGTACGACTACTTATAAAAGCTACCTAAATAATTGCGTATGTTTTCAGGGAGGAGATGTAGATGAGAGAAAGGTAAACTAGTCTCGTGTGTTATATACAAAAACTCTCGTCTGATCTGAATTAGTATCTGCCACAGATAGCACAGAGTAACAAGATATAAATAGGATCTGTCTATCTGCAAATAGGAAACTCTCAGGAGAAAGTGAGCTTTCCCTTTGCTCAATCGTGTATAAGATAAACTCTATCACTTTTAGGTGTATTATTACGTGGTATGTCATATTACGTTGATGACTAAATTCAATGGCACTCTACTGTACTTGACTCTCTATACCAGTTTTGCTTTGCTGTACTGACAGTGAATAGACGAACGGCTAACTTTGTGAACAAAGATACCTATGTATGGCAAATACAGGGCTCAGCTCATGATAACAAAACTACCTACTTATATGGGAAGTACTGCTCAGCTCATGATGGAATATTGATTTCATGAATAAATAATATGAGCAATTTGGTGTTGCAGAAGCAATAAACATCCCACAGTACAATCTTCACATCTTGCGGTCGGGGCTCAATTTTCCGCTCAGGCTTAAGGGAATGTTTTAATAGTATATTCTACCGACTATATTACTCCCTTTTATGCATGCATGTTGCTTCGTCAATATACTGCAAAAACTTTTCAGAGCATTGCACCTTTCTACTTGTACCTAAATAAGTAATACTCTGATGTGCATACTTGCCAAAGTAGACTAGCCCATTATTAAATTCTAGTAGAAAGAAAAACTTGAGTAACCTCTTTGACATTCAGAGTGATTTGGATTTTATTTTCTCTCCTGTGTTTTCTTTGGACTTTCACTTTCGCATCACTGGGCTCAATTTATTTCGGTAATTATAATGTGCCTAAAAATATGCAAATAACCGTAACTCCGTAAACTCAAAATGAGCAAAGAAGCACTTTGTTGAACTTGTCCACGGAATTACAGGCTAAAATTAATTAAGTTTGGCTAATGCATATGTAAGTAGGAGCGTTAACAATATTCCTTAGTTTCTAAACTTCTATCACATATGCTAATGTATACTTAGTTAATGAATAAATACATGTAAAGTCAACGATATGCACGAGTGGCTAAACAAACAAGAAGTGCAATGCTCTGTCGCAAATTCTATAATAAAATGGCATTTGCATTACATGTGGAAAGTTTCATTCAAGACATTTACCTATTTATGAATATATTATTTAGAGTATTGTGTGTAGTGTGACATGTGACACGGGATGCATATCAGAATGACATCGCAAGCGACACTGCCCTTTATCTCGTACCGTTAGTTTCATGTGACTTCAAGTATTAATATCAGTAGCATGAGTACATTTATATCATATAATATTTGTTTATGTAGCAAGTGGTTTGCGTACCTCTATTTACATATTTGCTATCACATTGAATTAAGTTTGGCGCTTTGAGCATGGAGAACTAGAAATGCTGGACTGCTCACACTATCGAAAAACTTTGAGAAATGAATGGCGTATATCATCTGTATTAAGTTAACGTACATATATTAAGGATATTAAATATGTGCAAATATAGACATTGCAAACATGCTTTTGTTATTGGGCCCTATAAAAGATGGTAATATTGCTACCGTAGTGGGCGTAGTATAGTAGGTAGGTATATTGCGGTAGGTAGTCGACAGGAACGAAAAACAGTGTCTGCGGACATGCGACAGACAGACATAAAAGGAAGTGAATGTTTGTAAGTAAGTATGTGATGTACGTGCTCATAGTGCATAATAGAATGGATGGATGAGACAAGACATGACATTTTGAGTTGAGGCAAATGTAATTCTGGAAATAGCTCCGTCGTCACTTTGCTTCCCTCCCGCGTAGAGTACAAACAACAGTACAGCAGGACAGTAGGTACACTAAAGAATCTCTCCCACTCAGATGCATGTCTCCCTTCCTCAATTCAACTGCATTGCCTATGCCTCCTCTCACCACAAACAAAATGATTTTACTCTATGTATGCACCACTCCATCCAAACATACTTGCCAAGCTGTCAACTCTCAAAACGGAAAAACATCGGAATTTTCACTGAGTTTTGGCATGTAGTGAGTGTAGTAAATAGGTATGTATGTGTTATTGTGTGTGTGCTCCGTTCAACTGGGGTTTGTAATGTATTTTAACCACGGAAGTCGTATGTAGACAATGGCAACTTAACGTGCCTACTACAATGTGTGAAGTATTCATGGGCTATTTTGTGGTCAACTTGGGTGAGTAGTTGGCACTTATTGTAGACTTGAAGGGGAATTGCTGAAGGGCAGGCAGCGCTATGCAGATGCTCAGCTTTTACCTATTTTTAGGCTGAATTTCCATACACCCCGCCACATTCATGTCGGCAGTCAACTTTGTAATGTAAAACACTTTACGTTCTGTTCACCGTCGGCACTGTCGGCATATTTCACAAATTCTGAAACACTAATATAATAAGTCAAGCCAACTTTACAGATAGACCATAACAAAACAGCGATGCGAAATGAAACAAAATTAACATTACTTATAATTTGTAGTTATTTCCCTTCCTTTTGGATACGCGTTGTCAATGCATAATGATATATGATGTGATATACTTGCCAGTTCGGTGTAGAGTGAGCTAGGGGCCACTGTTATGCTGTCAGAATTCTGGAATCATAGAAAATTCATTATATACCTAAGTGTGTTGACCTCTAATCCGTGGCTTTACACTTCACTTCAGATACACTTCTCTTTCTGAATTGCTTGCTTGGGAACGAGGAAGTCTAGTGGGGGAAATTATTAGGAAAGTTACAATGCTGGAAAGTAGAGATATGTGTAAAATGTACACAGTGCATGGTACAATGCAATGATTACGCATCATGACGCACTGTCGTACTGTGCACTGCAACTGAGTGTAGGATGCAAGCCTAGTGCTACTGATAGGGATACATAGTTACATAGTTCATGGAACATGTGTACTTATAAAGTATCGTTTGTCGAATTGAAAATGAATTGTATTTTCCTTATAGCCCGTACATATTACACTAGGTGAGGAAAGTCGAGAACGAAAACGGTTAAGGAACAATATAAACGACTACGGGCAACGGTCTCATGTATCATAGTCACTACTAAGTCTCAAAACTGCCAACAACAGCAGTCCTATAAATAATACTAGTGGAACAGTAGAGCAGTCAAAGGAAAATATCCTCTTGTGCCTACTCCAGATATACATTACACATCTTCTTTGCTCTGTTTTCTATCCTGCATAGGACATTGTGATATGGTCACACAACGAAGCATTATATTACTCTACCATTGGCAAATATGTTACGTGCGTTATTTTATAAGATAAACTGTCTAAGGTACGTATTTACCATCGAAAGTGTGCTTATACAGATTCCCGGTGATAGAGAGTACTAGGAACTATAACGATGCCTAACAATATAATGCTATATCTTTATATTTATCCAAATCATCGTATCTATTGGTATAGAAGTGTAAGGGAGAGGAAAAGTGATGGTCAGGACGATGTTGGTAATATATTTTCCACAAATTCCATGTCCTGTCCGCACACACAGTCGTCACACCCTCAATAATAGCTAAATAGCGAAAACATTCTCAGCATCTGAATGGCTTGTGTGGTTTCATTCTGTTGCTTGCTCTTCTTCTCTATTGTAGGTTTCTATCGATAGTTTTCTTCGGTTGTGTGGGCAGAGTAACTGTGAAGTGTGTATAGCAGAAAGTCAACTCAACTCCCTTCACTTTCATTGCTTTTCTACTTTAGTAAAACATTCTTCTATGTTTGTCGCTAACCGATTATTTTATATTAGCAGTTGTGCACACTTATACTGTATCTTTACTAGATATACTCTGTAGTAGTATATTAATCTTTTCTGTTATTTGCTCAGCCAAGCCATGTCAATTCACTTTTACTTTCATTTTTCTCCCCTTATTTTTCCATTTGAGTTATTTACCGGGAAACGCTTTCACTCATTCCTCCTCCTCAACAAAGCTAAAGGCCAGGAATAGTACAAATACATAAATAATACTAAAACTTTAGGATCGGGAAGATGTCGTTCTCTAACGCCTGATACTGTTGCTTTCTCTAGTACCTATAAAATTTTGCTGTTTCTCTCTCTGCAACTCTTTACGTTTTAGATTTTGTTTGTATGTGTACTTATGTCTAAATTAGTGGTCATTTCAACCATATAGGATAGGATCCTGCGTAATTTGCCTATAGGGACATGTGGTTTATATATGTAGAGGTTGATGACATTGCAAAAGACATTCGCAAGGACTTGTGCTCCGCTCTAGCAACTGATGTGACATGTGTGAATAGTCTGAATAGGTGAATTGTTTGTAGGCTCAGCACACATAACCATGCTACGACCACGAGATCAGACCAATGAAATTGAACGCTTCAACAACTTTTCCCTTTGCTGACAGAACTGGAGAACAAAGTTCAGTCAGTTCAGCATAGTTTTCGCTTTTCTTATGCCGAACTTGTTTCTTTCTTCTTGCTACAAATTAGGAAGTTTTTGCTTGTTTCTTTACACGGAATTCATGATTTTGTCCCATTTCCTATAAATAACGAAAGCCACGAGAGTGACTGACTTTTCCATCACATCAAGTAACTGTCTCTTAGCTATTTGGGTTAGTATACTGCAAGCTAACCGTGATAAGGAAAGAAATTCTCAAAATGTTGTATGCGTTGGAAATACTAAATTGCTCATAGTTCCTATAGAGTCAAAGTATAATCTTTAGTATATAGTGCGGTGCAAGTGCAGGGATTAGGTAGTTTAATTGGTAGCGAAGTTATGAAGGAAGTTAAATTTGATTGGTGTGGACGTTATGTACATACATTACAGTAACCTACTCTGTCTTATCTCCGAAATTGACTTGATAAAGTTTAAATGTAGTGCAGTGCGTGCGTTTAAGTGTATGAAGATGATTGCTTCAACTCCATACTAATTTGCTCTAATAAGTTCCTCGGTTTCGTGCCCGATTTCTTAATTAGTCATTTTTCGTTTTTTGAGATACTCTAGAGAAAGGGGCATATTATTTTTAGCTTTGTAATTGGCTAGCGTGTGAGATGAATATAAAATTTTGTCACACCCACAACCTGACAATAAAATACAATTTATGGACTCCTCTTACCCTCCCGTAATCACCTTTTTTAATCTTCTACGCCTGTTTCTTTTGTTCTTCCGCCGAGTTATGGCTGTTGTACTGAATGTTTTACTGCTTTCCTCCTCTCCTGTCTCTCTCTCAAATCTACAAAAGCTTTTACTATTTTACTGCCTACCCTTCTGCTCACAGACCTAAGCCCACATGTTTACTATGCAAGTTTTACAACACAAAATATATATAAAGTCCTACAACGACACTGTGTAGGTATCCCTACACAAAATGCAAATAAAAAGAATCTCATTCTATTACCCGCAATGCTTCACTGTAATTTCATATGATATTAAGATTTCCTTTCTTAAAGATCATTCTGCCTCTTGGTTAACATTCAAGGAAACGTTTCCTGCTTATCTTAAATGTTTAAATGATGTCTAATGTGAATTTTGTTTTATTTTTGCAGGTAAGATCAAAGTCTTCCATTTTGTTTTCCTGTGCGTTTGGCTCTACGAAAAGGTAGTACACACAATCATGCAATGTCATCTAGGATAATGCTCTTTGCTAATCTGCAATTCATTAGATTCAGTTATTCATTGGGATAAATTAAATTCAAAGATAAGCAGAGTACCTATTTAGCTTGAGAAGATAGAGAAAAGCTCATTAGATTTTCAAGCTTCGTGGCGGTAGCTAGCTATCAATTTATTTGAGTTAGTTCTTAGTTTTAGGAAGTGGAGGAGGGGAAGTGTCTTTAGAGATGATTCTGTTCTAAGTATTAGTATAAGTACTTGTAATGTACATGGTAGGAGAAATACACGGAGGAATTGAGAGAAGAGAGAGTGGAAGCCAAAGCTCGTCTACTTGGGTTTCATTTACTCACTTACTACGTTTGGTCATAGTAAATGAAGTGAAGAAGTTAAGGCGGAAGCCGAGCCAAACTGAGCAACTGAGTTGACTTGTCTTTCTTGACTTTGGTTCTTCCCCTCGCCTCTCAAATCTACAGGGCTGTCCCACAGGGAATCGGAAAGACAATTGAGATTCAAGGGACGCAAATTGTCCAAATGATGAGATGGGAAATGTTGAGTAGAGTTGAATGTAGGCCATCGCGATGGCTAAAAGTTACTTGGCTCGTTGCACTCTATTTTGCAGAGGCAGAGGACGAACATGCTGACTGAGTGACTAACACTCTACAGAGAACAAGCCTAACTCCTACCAATTCTACTACTACCGTCTATACCTTAACTATTATAAGTATTTGCTACTTATAAGTCAAGTAGTTAGGAACATGTATGTACATAAATGCTCCTTCAACTAATAGGTAGACCCATACAAAGTACTGAACTGAAAGGAGAGTCAAATCATGTGCATTTAAGATATTAGTGCAGACTGGCCCGGGTACTATTTTGTAATATAGTACCTCCTATTTAAGTTCCTAAGTAGACAGATAGGCGAAAGATAATATGACATTACAAGGGAGAGGCTAAACTTCGGCAAGAACACGTATGAATGACATGAGAAATATGAAGCCTTATAGCAGACCATGTGCGTATTATGGGAAATTGAAACAGGGAATATAGATAGACGTGTATATCACTGCCATATGCAATATATTCCCCTAAATTCTTTACTCTTCGGAACAATGCAACTTTTCTGCCGTTTCTTACTGTACTATACATTTGATACTGTAGATATTGTAAGCATGAAATCCCATTTCATGCTGTTATACAACTTATTCCCTAATTTCCCTATGAGCAAACCATTCCGATATTTACATGAATGTTACTATTAACACACAAACCAAATTGTAATGCAAAGCACGGTGTCACCCTCTAAACAGCGAATCAAACTAACGTGAGATGCACCCGCGAGCCATATGTTAATCAAAGACGACTCGACGAGAAAAAGTGAAGGGAAGGCAATGAACGAAATGAAGCTGAGGACTCCCAATTTAGCCTTCTAACGAGGAGGTCGCAATTTAGCCTTCTTGAGAGAGAGACGGAGTTTAGCCAAGAAACCGACAACAACTAGCTTCCAGAGAGCTAGAGACTGCCATCTTGAAAAACTAATTCTCGCATCTTAATTTTCCCATCTTTGATTTGTCCTGTAATCATCATTGTTAAACTGTTCCCATTTTCATTCATCCTCATCCGTTACTTTACCCCTTTACTTGTGCGCAGAAGAATTCTTGTATTTGCGAGATCAACTCGACTCCGGTCGTATATGTACACATTCACATCCTCATCTCTCGTTTTGTGTTCCCTATACAATAGCTAGACATTACTTTCCTCTTGTAAGATCCAATTGTAAGTAATCTAATAGTTCTCCAATGTCAATGTTTGTTATTACCCAAAAGTGATTCAATTGTATTGGAAACATTCTGTAATATCCTCATAGTGTTTTTATGCCGTTAAGTTGTATCCCAGGCTTTTCACTATGCTATTAAGTTTGACTAACTATTAACAGTCATAATCAGTTCGTTCAATCCAATCTCACTCAGTTAAAATAAATCTTATCCTTTTCTTTTGCAATCCCAAACGCAAACTGTGTAGTGACAATTGTTATTCCTGCTGACTACACGAACACATATAAAACTTCACCCAAGTGCATAAAACTATTTGCAAGTTAAATGTATTGTGTCGACATCAACAACCACCATCCATATTAAGCACAGTTTATGTTCCTGCTCAGTAGACATCCGGACAGACAATAATCTCCGTATGACATCACATCATAGAGACACCCGAGTAATAGCACATTTAGGAGCAGATCGGCGACCAGTAAACATCATTTCTGTGTGACATACACACACACACATTCCGTAAAGACTTTCAACAAAAACATATTTCTGTGTGACAAGCTGCGATCGGAGGGAGAAGATTTACTCGGACTTCGACTTCCGGTATCCCTATACCAATCGCTGAAAGGAGTTAAGGATTCGAGGATTGGAAATTCACCAACCCACCACTGGCGTAACGAAAGACGGGCCCAAATCTGCATCTTGTCGACAAACCCCATTATCTAAGGTAAAGAGAGTAATTCATTACCTAACCCATTCCTAATACAAAACAATTTGTAATAATGATGAAAGGTTAACTAATTAAATAATGCCCATCTAATACGCAATCCTACTCCGTTCGGCGTACTCGCATTGCCAATCGAGTGAATTTGATTTGAGTTATACTTAACACACCCATTTTCAATTCACAATTAAGGGCTATTGACAGAGTCGATCTACTTTTGAGCTACATTTGGTCAATTCCCCATTCCCCATGCAATCAATATAAAAATCATCATTAATTATATATTATTCAATTCCATTTAAATTTAAATTTTCGTTGCTTTTCAAGATTCAATTCACATTTCACTACATTCAATAAAAGAATTAGAATCCGAATACAGCACTTAGTCTCCCAAAGCACGTTAAATATAGCCTTTTACATTTTCACATTTCTTTTTCAGCATTTCTGTACATAAAGTCAAACAGACATTTTTCTTTCTTCATTCCCAAGCCACATTTTCCTTTGTGTCGAGATCTTTGACCCCAACTTTCAGAAGCCAATCCGCTTTCGTAGAATTTAGGAAAAAAGTCACATCGAGCAGATTATGCATTTACATTCTCTTTAGGGATTAAATAAACTTATCATAGTTGAACATTAAAAAGTGACTATAATATTTGGTCACTTGCATTGTACATTCAGCCGCATACTTACATCAGTCTACTATAATATAACATTACACTCATTTGTATTTAGCAAATACAAAGGACATCGTAATTCTCTTAGTATTGTGCATACATAACCAACTACTACAGCTACTCAGATTTTTCCCAAATAACTTTTTCGTTATCTACACATTAATTTAAATAGAAACACATCATCGTAGGCTGAATATTTAAATAAGTCAAATCACTATACTAACATCATTAAAAATATTTTACTTTCAACTTTACAATATTTATTATGTGCATGCAACATTTCAGTTACAGCATGCTCAACCATAGTCAACTATTATCTCATGACTTTACATTTAACTAAACAGTTTCCATTCTAATATTTGAACTTTAATTCTATAATACTAATAATACACATACACACAACTTATCAATTTCTTTAAAAGCATGTCTAGTTTATTCAACTAGCCATTCTCTTTACTCTAAAAACATTTATCTAAATATTTTTAATGTTTTTTTAAAATATTCTTTATACATACAACTACCATGGCCACCGCCAATAATACGGATTTAGAATCTAACGACCTTCTAGCAGCATACATGCTTAAACCTACTACAGCTACCGCCATATTGCAAGGAATTACTTTCCTATGTCACAAACTTGTCTCGTCAGAATCTACTACTGTAGATATCAAACAATTTGAAGCAGTCAGGCAACTCATATCTAAATTTTCACAGATAATAGAGTGTATCTTAACACAACCTAGTTTTCATGTAGAACCCGATAGAGGTGCAGAAACCAAACGAAAGCTATTATTAACGTTGAAAAACGTATCTGCCATTCAACAAAGTCAGACCCCACCAGTAATTGAACCAACAGAAAATGTTGTAACTACCCCAGTAGAATCCATAAATAGTTTCCCTATTCCACCAGAGACTACTGAAAATGTAATTGCATCATCGTCAGAAACTACTGATACCCCAATTGACACACCAACCGAAACCTTAGATTATAACTTACAGCAATCTAAGCGTCGTCATACTTATAAGACCAGAGTTTTCATTAATTCTAAATATAAGAAAAATAAATCGGTGCATAATACAACTCACATTGACACTCATGTCTTTTCTACTAATACGACCCCAAATGAACAATCACATTTTCAACACGTTGCTATTACCCAGGAAGTCACAGATCACAATGTCTCTTCCATGGATCAAAACGGTGATCAACATTCGAATAAAGTCATTCAATCTGACCCAATTTCACACAATTCGCCATCTACAAATCCGCCTATGCATGATGAGAATGTAAATTCTCAAACTTTCACACCATCTAGTAATCATCATGATCAGGTAGAGCAAACAATCGACATCGATAAGTTACGTCAACTGTTAATCAGTCAGGAAAGGAAAGCAGACAAATTCATCGATTCCAACTTAAATGTACCAAACTCTTTTGGAAGAGAATCACAAGCATTCCCAAAACCCACTAATGTCCCACAATTTTCGATTCCTCAGGATGATTGTATCATTAGTCTTGAAGAAAATCCTCCCAAAGAATCTTACTTGCCTTTCCCAATTGAGGATACTCCTTTTTACACTCGTAAAGGCACGTTGAAGAAAGTCAAATACAAAGACTTACATCTAAAAGTATTTTTCGCTCATACTGTTAACGAATCAGCTGTCAATGTTAGGACGCTAAGCATGTTCGATGATTCAAACATTCCATATCAATCTTACCAATTCTTAGAGTTTTCTCGATTTGAGTTTCCCGTCAATGGTCAGAAAATCATGCTAGAATGTCATAATCACAGTGATTTACCTTATGATTTGTTCATTGGATTAGATGCACAACAAGCAGCATTAGAACTTGAAAATAAAGCAATATCTGATTCACAATCTAAATCTAGTTTTGTCAATTCTGAGTTAGACAATCATGAATCTGCACCTACTGCAACAATACATGCTTTACCATCACCATATATTGAAATGGCCAGAGAAACCCTGTATTTCTATGTAGATAAGGAAACCCCTGTTTCAGCTGTGAATTTGAGTATTGTTAACTATCTAACTGAATCTGTCTATGACTATGACGTAAAAGTCAAACCCCTAAATGAACCTTACATTTTCGACCACTCAAAAGTATCTCTATCACCTACAACCAGATTTGAAACGGCAAAAAGTTCAGTCAGGCTAGATATTCCCATCAATGGCAAAATCATTTCCTCCGAGTTTGTAATTCTAGAAAATCTAGGAGGTGAATTTATCTTAGGCCTAGACGTAATACGTAAACATGGCATCGTTGTAGACTCTAAAACAAAAAATATTACAGTCAACGATAGTAACCTTCCTTTATGTTCTTCACAATTCTTAAAACCACTCCGCAAGAAATCTAATTTGTAAACGTGCATTTCTCTTTTCAGCTTCGTGAAAAACTCCCAACAGATACGTCAATTAACCAAAACCAATCTATTTAGCATAAGCAAAATTAAATTAAAACTTATACTAATAGTTCTGTTCAAACCAACAGGTAATGTTCCAGCCCTGTATAAACCTTACCCGTGGAAATATTAAACTTTACCTGGGGAGAAAACTACTGCCACAAACCTAACTACACAACCTAACTACAAAACCAAAATGTTAAAACTCCACATCTTAAAACCCTAACCCACCTAAAACTATTGTAAACCCCACAAAACTAAAAATAACCTTATCCCTATATTTAAAATCAACTCACACTTATGGAAAATCCTAAAATACTCTTTGTAATATAATTTATCCTTCATTCCAAGCTGGTATTGTCAGCAAATTATCTATTTACCCTTAATTTATAGCTAAACATTCTTTTGGTATAAGGATTACAATATTCTTTTGGGAAAATAGCAATAATGTTCAATATTATACTCAACAATATCCATATTACTCTGTAAGTAGTTTACAACCACGTAGAATCTAAAAGAGTCTGTAATTTCTCCCAACTCAATGTAATATCCATTTCCATTTACCCACAACTTTCTATGTAATACCATTATTACCTTAATACACTCATACAACTTAATCATAGCAAATATCATTTTTATAACTCACTACAATTCTACTTTAAAACTCTAATTCCATTTACCCACAACTATCAATGTAATACCGTTATTACCTTAATACTGTTATACCACTTAATCATAACCAATATTATTCGTTTATAACCCTTAACACTCTTTATAACACTATTCTTACCTACCCAAAACTATATCTATGTAATACGATTATCACCTTACCTTATCATTTCATTTTATATAATTTTAAATCTTTCTTTGTTAAAATTAGAGCGACTAAACGGCTCATAATACCCGTAAATAGCCAAAAATAGGGAGAGGACAGCGAGGCATGTAAGCATGAAATCCCATTTCATGCTGTTATACAACTTATTCCCTAATTTCCCTATGAGCAAACCATTCCGATATTTACATGAATGTTACTATTAACACACAAACCAAATTGTAATGCAAAGCACGGTGTCACCCTCTAAACAGCGAATCAAACTAACGTGAGATGCACCCGCGAGCCATATGTTAATCAAAGACGACTCGACGAGAAAAAGTGAAGGGAAGGCAATGAACGAAATGAAGCTGAGGACTCCCAATTTAGCCTTCTAACGAGGAGGTCGCAATTTAGCCTTCTTGAGAGAGACGGAGTTTAGCCAAGAAACCGACAACAACTAGCTTCCAGAGAGCTAGAGACTGCCATCTTGAAAAACTAATTCTCGCATCTTAATTTTCCCATCTTTGATTTGTCCTGTAATCATCATTGTTAAACTGTTCCCATTTTCATTCATCCTCATCCGTTACTTTACCCCTTTACTTGTGCGCAGAAGAATTCTTGTATTTGCGAGATCAACTCGACTCCGGTCGTATATGTACACATTCACATCCTCATCTCTCGTTTTGTGTTCCCTATACAATAGCTAGACATTACTTTCCTCTTGTAAGATCCAATTGTAAGTAATCTAATAGTTCTCCAATGTCAATGTTTGTTATTACCCAAAAGTGATTCAATTGTATTGGAAACATTCTGTAATATCCTCATAGTGTTTTTATGCCGTTAAGTTGTATCCCAGGCTTTTCACTATGCTATTAAGTTTGACTAACTATTAACAGTCATAATCAGTTCGTTCAATCCAATCTCACTCAGTTAAAATAAATCTTATCCTTTTCTTTTGCAATCCCAAACGCAAACTGTGTAGTGACAATTGTTATTCCTGCTGACTACACGAACACATATAAAACTTCACCCAAGTGCATAAAACTATTTGCAAGTTAAATGTATTGTGTCGACATCAACAACCACCATCCATATTAAGCACAGTTTATGTTCCTGCTCAGTAGACATCCGGACAGACAATAATCTCCGTATGACATCACATCATAGAGACACCCGAGTAATAGCACATTTAGGAGCAGATCGGCGACCAGTAAACATCATTTCTGTGTGACATACACACACACACATTCCGTAAAGACTTTCAACAAAAACATATTTCTGTGTGACAATATATATATGAAAAGAAAGGAGGAGTAGAGGAGTCAGAGTGGACTGGAGAAGGAACGAGGCATTTCATCCCTTCCTTGCCAAAAACTTGGTTAGTAACAAACTTCTTGTTCGAGAAGCCTTAACTCTTTCCTTCTCGCTTTACAAAGGCTTCTACGTCTTATTGTGTTAGTCAGAACGTCAGTCACTCAGTCACACAATCTAATGCTCAACTATTTTGTTTTCTGGCAAAAATTCCTCGACCTAATGTGTTATATTCGGAAAGGGAAGAGTAAGCACATAGTCTGAGTGCATGGTATTCGCCCTATTACCCTATTAAGCAGTATGAAAAATTAACATATTTACCTCTAGTCATTAAACTTCGTAGCAGAAGTCATGTCGCGCATTTATGTAAAGTAGATTGTTTTTATTTTGTCTTGCTTTTGTGTTGTGACTTATGTCGCATATGTGGATATGTGGATATGCCCTTTGTTTATGTTTGCTTTTGAAACTTCTGCATTTTTATTAGACTTGAGGACGTTACTCCTAATGTTGACTTTGAGCTTTGGTAATTTCAAGTTGTAAGTATCTGGAATAATAATTGGCAGTTTACTGCACAAATATCGACATGGTACTCTCATGCATTGAAATGGGTTGTTGACTATACTTCATGCATTATTTATTATGAGTGTATCGAACATATCTGAATGAGGGTAATCGTTTATTTAACCATCGCATCACTGTCAAAATGGAATATCTGCTGTAATTTGGCTGCTGAATTTTGTAACATCTGTAATGACAGTGCCTCCAAGTTCTATAGGTACCATGTGCACATTCTACTGAAAACCAAGGTCACGATAACGATGTATGAAATGGGGTATGGCCTTCCTATTGTTAGTAATTTTCAGATTTTACCTTGAGAAATGTGATAAGTGAAAGGGATTTCCCGTAAGAAATTGTTTATGACAAAGACGTAAATCTTTAATATTGGATTTATAAAAACATTTTCTTACTTTTAACTTTAAAAAATGTACTTGGTAAGCAATAGGGAATTGTTTGGATTGGTGTAAAACAAGAAGCTAACGTCGCAATAAGATAGAGTTACATTTTTATGGGAGGAATACAAAATGATTTAAAAAAACTCCATTGAGTTTTGTGAACAAGTGCAATTTCAGCATCCGCTGCGGAGATGGAAGTAGCGGATGCATTTTTAGGGATACATCATAGAAGCTTAAGGCATAATAAGTATTGTACAAGGACCGAATACTTATAGTTTTTAATCTAAGTGCAAGTTATTTATGTGACATTCCAATAGTCTGTATGCAGTACAAATAATGTGCATTTCATAAGTAAAGTGTACACTTAGTATGTACAAAGTGTATGGTTCTTCGTTCTGCGGAAGGAATTGTGCCCAAGGCAGTTAGTTGACCTATTTAACTAAGTGTAGTGTAGACTTTAGTGACAGCAATGCAAGGTTTGCAAGAAATAGGAAGTGGAATATAGTTTTGAATATTTTAAGAGATAAAAGTAAAATGTGTAATAGACTGATGCAGTACAGTAACCCACTTATCTGTTCCGAATCTAGATGAACTCCGTTTCTCCATTTGTTATGCTAGATGCCTTTCAAATGCAGAAGTAGCACGCGTAGGTAAATATGTTTTCCACGAAGTGCCTGAACAAAATAATTCTGGCAATGACAATATCCTATGTCCAAATTAATTGAATTCTTCCGTCCGTCTATCTCACAGTTTGTAAATGCCGTAGTAAGCATTGCGAATTGCTCTTTATAAACCACATATGGATTTAGAGCCGGTAAACTTGTATGAAATGAACGAATCTCTCCTCACTATCATTTTCTGTGAAGCATGGAAAATTACACGTTGTCTCTGTTTGCTTAAGTATATACTAGCATAGCAGTAATTTATAGATCCCCTGCAGATCCAACTACTTCTATCTGTAGGTAGCTGTTTTTCTTTTGGATGGAAAGAAGAACTGCAATGGAGCGTTGCCTGCCAAATTGCTTTACGGGAAAATTGTAGATGCAGATGTGAATTTGTAGATAAAGGGAGGACTTTACAGCGTAGCTTGAGTTGCTAAATCTTATTCCTCTCATTACACAGTATAGTTGCATACTAACGACGGATGTAAGTTGTAGTTGGTGCATAAAAGTCATGAGATGAATGTCAACTTAATTTAAGAGTCACTAAAGCAAATGTACACTGAACATCCATAAGATTACCTGGACAAGGGAAGAGAGGAAATATTGTTGAATTGGGCCGTGTGCCAGGTTGTTTTTATTGGTGACGGTAGGCAAACAGCTCGGAATCATCGCTATAATATTGTAAGACAAGGTATGTGTCTATTAAGTGTGTGTAGTCTATGTGAAGCATGGCTGAGGAAGTTGATACACATAGGGAAGTGTTAATACTGTATGTTGCTCGATTTTGGGATCGAAGATATACAGAGCAGAGTAGGTAAAGAGTGCACATTGAGATAATTTTTTTGTGGTAAAATATGCCAAGTACCTCTCTAAATGCTCGTTGAGAGAGGTTGGCAACCTAATTTTAACTTTAACCTAACGATGAGTGCCACTCCCAATGGTCTGATGTATTTGTAAGATTGCTCATTGAAATTACACCGCCTCTGCTCTCAAAGTTTCGAGGAACCGTGTAACCCGTCATGCTTCTTCTGATGGTTGAAAATAGAATAATTACTTCACATCAAGTTACTCCTTTTTTACAACTTGGCAAAAACTCTTGTTGTCTTCTGCTCAGAGTTCAGTTGACTTGACTTGCTTGACTTCTCTGTCTTTTTATTACAAAGGCTAATTTAACTAATACATACACAGGCTAAAGTACAACATGAGAGGGGAGAGACAAGACAAGACTTACAAGACAACACTCGACCGACAAATGTATTCTATTTAGCAATCGAATTTATAGCGATCAATTATCACTAGCATACGATACACATTAAAAGACTTTATGTTTCTCCCACTCACTTCACTCACTCCGCCATCCCATTCCTTCCCTGCCTATCTGTCTATCCCATTTCTGCTATTGCTACGTAGTTTTATTTTAATCACAACTTGCATACAATTAGAAAAATACGTCTCGCTGAAAAACATTTACCAAGAATCCCACCCAAAGGCTCATTACATTTTATATGTCTTTTAAATCCTGCTCAATCCACTCATAAAGTCTACTATGTTATTCATCTGCAGATACGCAATTAGTTACAGACTTGACGACTTGACTAATGATTTCTAAGTTGTTTATGGTCATTCTGTTGAAATTACGATTTTAAACAAATGAGTTGCTAAAGTACTTGTTTAGCATCTCTGCGAAATGTATATCTGTGCAAGTGGCATAAAACATGCGGCATCCATTTCTATAATGTCCTCTGACTCAGTTTAGTAACAACTACTTGTACAGTTATCCCGAGTCAAGCTAGCTCTCGGTTAAAACGATGATAACGGATGCTTATACTTTTTACAGAGTGTTGAATGAGTTTCTCTTGTGTCATATCATAAGGCAGGAATGAGATAACACAAAAGGAAAACTTCCTAGTGCCTAAGTATACTATTTGCAATTTGCAACGTTGTTGACTTGTCATGACTATCTACACGTACACATACACAAACAAACAAGAATGACGAGAATTGTAGTTTTTCGCAAGGCTCTCTAGCTCGTTTGGAAATATCTCTCGACTCGGCTATAAGTACATCTGCACTTACACATGCAACCGAAAGAAATAGTTAGTGGTACATATTAGATAGTGTCTGCAACTCCAATGGATATGAAGGAAGTCAGTTTTGGTAGGTTTGGTGGAAACCTCCTGTTTATGGTCGACAAGTTTTAAAGTGTCTCGCAAATTGAGAAAGTTTGTAGAAAAGTAGTGCCTTAATTTTTGGCTTAGTACAAATTGCTGAAAAACTCAAGTCCTCTAAAACACGTTGCGGTTTCTTTCAACACGTACTACCTATAGTCACTTAGGTATGCCAATGCATATTATCTTCTGTAGGTATCTGTAGAGGTTTAGTAGTAGCCCTACTATGCCTATTGAACTATACAGCCTATAGAGTCTAGACTGCCCATAATTCTGTAACAGTGGCTAGCAAAACCTAACCTATCTTGCTACAGTTACTTCCGCGGTTATTACTCTTTTTACTAATACCAATAGCAAAGTATTCAGCAACTATAAGCTGAAGTTGCAGAGGTGTATATGAACATACAAGAGTGGTCTATGGGTTTATTCCAGAAGTGTACATTAAAATGGGTAGTGTTCTTCCTCTCGACTATTAAGTTACTTCTTAGTTAGCGTTGCATGGACTGAAAACGTGAAAACTGGACGAGAGCAATGGCACGAGAGACAAAACGTGCAATCCAAGGAATAGAAGTGAAAAGAATGAACTTTTTCTAGCTGACTCAATTTTGACAGTAACACTAATCGTAAGCAGAATTTTATCCAGGCCTTTACTATCGCGTTTTGTAACGTCTTTAACAATTCTAGTAGATTGTCCTTGAGCACAGAAAAAGAGGAATAAAACACATGAATTTCCTGAAATTACCAATGTAAATGTATGTAAAAACCTCAAAGAAAGTTTAATTGAAAGGAGAATAGGAAGGGAACAAATGAGTAGATTGTGTCTTATTTCTTGAGCAAGCAATTACAATTTATTTTCCCTGTCAGGTTAGTTTAGCCATTTGACTATTAAAAGTATAACATTACTATTGAAACCTTTTGTACTCTATATGCAATAGTACTTAAAAACTTGCTGAATTGTACCACTACCTAACGAGACTTGACTTTTACAAACTGATAAAGTCCTTTACACTGATTTGGCTGTGGGATTTTAAAATGGACTGGCGACAGTATACAAGGTAGTAGTACTAAATTATTTATATCCACATATCGACATAATAGAAAGCCTTACATGCTGAGTATATAGAATAGAGTTTAATTTAAATTGTAGCAGTCTACCTTATCTTTCTTTCCTTTTGACTCTGCCTTCTAGAAAAATATCTTGGCAAAGTTTCAATTACAGAGAATTAATAAAGGCTAGAGTGGCTAGACTTGAAATTGAGAGCCAAGGATAAGAGCTGTTTTATTTACCATTTACTGAATCTGTCTTTGGAAGTTCAGATTGAAAAGTGCAGGACGGGAAGCACGTAACTTAGATTTCGGATGTTTATGTTAATTCGAAGTTAAAAGTTGACTCAACAGAAAATCAACATGAGAAACGACGACATGGCTCTTTGAAAATAAATGCATTTAATCTACCTATAGAGTAGCAAGTCCCAACTTTCTTCACGACTTTTTTTAGCTTGGCTGTTAAGTTGTTTTAAGAGAAACACGAAAGGAGAGTAGTTTCAAAGAAGATAGCAAGGGAAAAGTTGCAGCACTACTAAATAAGCTAAATCGTCTTTTCGGATACACATAAACTTGTGTTATACATAATATAGCACATAATGCGTACATTGTATTTTAAATGTATGCAAGCATTTCCTCTCACTCTCCGGCTAGCGAAAATAAGTAAGGAAAGACTAATGTAAAATTAAAACTACAAAGAAGTAGATGTAGTGTGGTGTAGCTTCGACTAGATTTTTTAGGTTTTCGCGTAGCCATGCTTGACTAAATCAAAGCGAATTTATTTAAGTAGATGTGAATGTATAAATAGGAGTTGATATATAATAACAAGCTATACTCTTGTAGGTAGGAACAGTATCTGTATATAGTTACGTTGTGTTCATGATATGCTTAGAAAGATCGGTAAGCCAGAGAGGAAGTATCAAGGAAAATAGAGCCTTCCTATTCGACTAGAACGAGTATGTGTTATACATTATCATTTTTTCCTTGAATACTTTCAACTTTAATTTTTTCGCTTACTTCCTCCTCTTCGCGAGTGAAGTGAACCCAAGTCAATTTAAGTCTCTGCTCTTGTTTTTAACTTATTCTGTCTCTCCCGCACTCGACTGAACTGAGGCGATGAAGAATTTATTGTTCAACTCGTATAATAAATGCAGAAAGACGGAGTAGCGCGTACAAAAGAGAAAAATAAAGTGTTACTCGATGTACAGTCACGAGCTACACGTTACGGGAGCCTATAACTTCATCGCAATGGAAGTTCGAAGGGAATTACAAAGTGACTTGGTGAATGTAATGCAGTAAAATTCAGAGGAGAGAGGAATGAAAAATAGTGTAAGGTCTTCGTCCTCACGTTTTGTTTTCCTTGCAACTTTTGTTTTGGCTGAGCTTCCCTATGTTTTTGTTGTCTGTCTGTGGTATGGTAATAGCATAAGCACCATAGACCCGTGAGTATAATATGCAGCCAAAACTATAATAACTTTCTCATTACCTACCGCAGACACATAAGAATATATTGTAATATGATGCAATCCAACTTCCAGATACGCTTTAACGGACAAAAAATTACATGATTGCCAGTGCTACTTAAAAATTACACTAACGCGATGACACATGTAACAGTGCACAAACACATAACAAATCTTGGAAGCAAAGTCAAACTATTTAGATTGCTATGATAAAAGTTAGATTATTCATGCTTTAGTACAGATTACACTTAATAAATAGTAGACAAACCGGAGCATACTCTAAAATACTTTTTTCATTATATACTCTTCTTCTATGGTGTCTTAAGATTATTTTTGGAACATTCTCCATTTTAAGGATAATGGGCTTCTCATCAGCTGGTAATAATTATCCCTGGGTATTAATTACATAAAAATGCATTTCAAACTAATTAACCAATTAAAAATCTTACTAATGGAATTTTGACACAGATTGTTAAGGATACGACTCGTTTGGAAACCTGATATCGGTGAAATAGGATTACTTTTTTATAGGCCCGGATTTTACCCGATTACAATTCTCTCTTTCTTTTATTTAACAATGGTTTTAAGTATGAGCCATTTGTGCTGCCAGAAATTCGTTACTTATCACAAGCACAGGATTATACGATGGAAATTGTGTTGGAGAAGAAAACTTTTGCTTTGATTTAGTCAAGTGTAGCTTGCTTATAAATCATGCCGTAATGTGCGTATGAATGTTTAGAGGAAAGTATTTATGGATTCTACGACTCAGGATGACACGTCAAAGTACGTAGCATATCACATTGTATTGCTTTTCCATGTTTTCCAAGATATTTCACAAATAAGTACATCCACCGAGTTGAGAGCATAATGTGACTGACTAACCCATGAATGTCTCATATAACTCTCATCGCTAAACGTCTGCATTTCTACTGCATGAATGATGTTATTGCTCAAGTAGAACTAAACTATTCCATTAGTCTTAAGAGAAAAATGTTCACTGAATTGTAATGCATACCTATTTGTACTTACATTAGTGTAGCATGTAGGCAAGGCATGATATTACTTGGGAGAAAAGTAGGTAATATAACGCGGAAAAGGAAGACCAAAAAATGTATTCAGGTTCACAGTCTTGAATCTCATCTCAGATATTCCTTTGAAGCATTGACTTCTTGTGTTTCTCAAATTACCAAAACTAATTTGATTATTATAGACCAAAGTAAAACTTTGTTATCTGACAAGTTCAAACTTTGGACCGCGTCTCTAAAAAAAGTAAAGTAAACAGAATTTTTCAAAAGGGGTAAGGCAGACAAACTTTAACTCCTCGCTACGTGAGAATTTTGGATTGCTTTTTGTTTGTCAAGGTACTTCTCTAAACATAAGTACCTATACGACTTCAACTCTTATTCTTGTGGACACCTGAAAAGTCATGGCATTCTGAGAAAAAGTTACAAATTGAATTTTTCCAAGGCGTAAATCAATGTGTCCATTTGGAATGCAGGAACAATTTACCTGTCAAAAATCATATAAAATGCGAAGGAATACATAATCCACTCCGGAGGTTCCACTAGAAATTCTTCTTGTTACACATACTTGTTTTTGTCAGATACATACATAGTATGAATTCGCGACGATAACTTTTAGCCTTCACTTACAAGGAATTTAACTTTTCTTACATGTACTGAGTGCTGTGACTTTTTTTCTTGGCTAACAAACCTTTTCGGCAACCCCATTTTACTTTTTCTTCAGCTAGTGTTTTTAAAATCGGTTTTACAGATATTATGCTAAAATGAATCGATAATCCTCCTTGCGTATAGCTTGGGTATACATATGAATTATTGAATCCTTTTCTGACATCATTTGAAGACATTTTTCACTTCTAATTCAATTGTTTACTCTAGTGTTTCCAACTAAACCCGTCTTGTTTAATTTATAGTATCACCTTTTCCATTATTCGTTATGGAAAAAGAAAATTAAAAGGCCTTTTAGGAGCAATGTCTTTGAAATACACTGTGTTAGGCAGGAAGTGGCAAATTGTTATCTTTCACCATTGCAATATTAATAATTTATGCATTCAGTAGTATGCATCTTGACTGCAAGCATGTCGACTTCTAATAATTATGATTACTTTTGTGTGTCAGTGGTAATTACTAGGCAAAACTGCGCTATATGGAGTGGAAAGTAACCTACTTTTCACCATAAATGATTCCCTAGACCACGTAATGAATGCTTGACCTTTTAAGATTTAAGAATGCTCGACAGAAATGTTTTTATGATGCAAATTTGAAGTTTTGGCTATTTAGAAGTGAATGCATTCATTAGTTCATACAAGATTCACACGAGTTCCCCATTTCTTCAAGCATTTTGAGTGTTATTATATCGGCTTCTATTATTAGAACCTCACTATCGTTATAGTTATCTTTTGAGCGAATATTGGTGAATGATTTCAGTTTTGCAAAACGGTTTGTGAAGAGATAAATGAGACGTATAAAGAACAAAACCTTAGAATGTCTTGGTTGCAATTCTATAAATAGAATAAATGCTAGCTACTACGTGATAACTGGTCCGCGTTATTACTTAGCCCGTAAATATATTAATTTAGCTGGAGTGAGTACCGTTAGCGTTGGTTTCACGCACAATCTCGTTTCATTATCTATACTGTCGTGTAAGGCTAGGAATAATGGATTTGAAACGTGAAGTCTTAATCGCCTAACTTGCATCTATATTCATGAATGTTGTCTTGTCGTTTTTCCTTTGTCCACGTACATGACAGCAAGACAGGGAAAACACTTTAGTATTTTTATTCGCCATTCCTTTCAAAGAGCCTGAACTAATAATAGATGTAATATGACTGGAAAGGACCTATAAATAATATTTATGGAGTATACTATCTGTCTGTACATGTTTAAGGGATAGAGAAAAAGGCGCTCACATAGGACCATAAAAGTTTTATATATTCAGAGCAGAGTAATTTAGTTTTGCTAATAACCCAAGAATGGAAAAAGTGAATCAGCTCCTACTAACTAATACAACTTACGAGAGAAACCGAGTGGTTGAGAAAATCCGAATCCAAATCACATAGACACTTGCACGTACAGCACGTCAACTCAATCTATCACTAGCAATATTTACACTTTTTCCCTAAGTGAATAGCTTTTAAATGTCACGCTTGAGTTACGATGAAACCAGCAATATAAACAAACACGAATTCTGTTAAAGCTCTCGTTATGCTAAATCGTAAGGCAGGGTTGGGCCAACCCAAAGCCAGACCGAACCCAGGCCGACGAAAATTTATATGCGTGCAACGCAATGTGCCTAACTAACGTAGACACCCTACCCCAACTTTCCTCTTTTTCGGTTCTACTATTTATTGCCAACACTATTACAAATGCCAAAGTGTATTGTAAAGTAGGGAGTTTCTAAGAATTGGGTTTACTTTTAATTGCCTTACACATGTGGGATTTAGTAATGTCCATAATTTACATCTCAAAAAGAACTTACCGATACGCGGTTATGTAGCAGTACCTTTTTATGTATTAAAATGAATGAAAAATAACTCTATAAGTACCTATAGCAGATAGAAACACCATTGGAATGAAAATACTACGCCATTTTCTTAAACTGAATTATACACAACGGCATAAACCCAATTCCACTTAAAATTGCATGTCAACAGGGAATGTAAGTTAGCTTAGAAAAGTAGGGTAGCTCATCTATGGTGATGCGAAGTTATTCTGAAGCACAGAGCAAAATATTGTGAAGGAAGTATCAGAGTTGTAAGGAAGTTTGTAAGTAAGTAGTATTTTTATGTGCATCTTTATATGTATATGTCACAGTAGAAAGAAGAGCTATTGAGTAGTTAGACTAAGCTACTTTGCTCTACAATCTGTACTACATTTTGCAATGAGAGAGAACAACTTTCGGTGCTTTGTAATGCTGAGTGTTTTGTATTTTATTGTAAGTATTTGTATTGCAAAGAAAAGGGAGACTATCTGAACGTGTACAACAACAAGACTATACACTGTGGACTATACACTTACGTAGATTTACCAGAATAAAATGAAAAAAGAAATACTCAAGAAAGTTGTCGATGCTTTTGAGAAAGCGATCTTGAATCGGGCAATTCGTTTCGTTCTTCTTTTCAGTCCTGCCTCTATTACATTGGCAAAAAAGCATTACTAAACTACAACACTACAGTAACTGATTGGCATGAGCAGAGAGTAGCGAGTGGAACGAAAGATAGATTCCGTTGAGTGTTGGATTGTTGCTCTTAGAGTGAAGTCTTGTGTAGGAAAACCAACTGAATATTCAACGAGCGGGTGACAAAATACGGAAATCTTTCAATGTCTCCCTCATGATAGTGTTAATCTATTTTTGAGTCTCTACGTTCACTCCTAGTCCCCTACCCAAATTCACACTACACTTATACTACATAGCGGAACAGACAAACTTGCCATACTCCACTTACGACCAGTAAACGATTTCTTCACGATTCCTATATCGGAACACATACTCCAAACTTACTCCACTCTATCACGTAGTATGTAGTGTGTTACAATGCATGCACACTGCATATTGCGTTGCATTCTGCCACAGTGCGTATATCTGGCAAAGAGATATAACAGTAACAACACATGTGCCCACATAGTAGAAGATTATTATACTTACTATATAGTATTTTATTATATAAATGTAACAACTGCAAATGTCAATATCAAAGTTCTCCCAACTTCCAAGTACTTACTTGCACTCATCTGTAGTAACTTCAAATGCACTATTCAAGTAGGTACCTGTGCAACTGTGCAAGTACTTGTATTTATTTTACATACGTTTGTATTAGGTAGTGCATGCAAAGCGAAGGATTGCATTGTTAGATGCTGTTTCGAGAATAATATTTTCCGTTTCCACTTATCAGTTAGTCTTTCCATTGTGTTTTTACACAATGACATTCTAAACTTTAAGAGACCTTTCTACAATCTTTGTTATATGTTTTATACCCGAAACTCTGGAGTTTAAATGCTGTTAGTAAGTATTTATGTAGACAGTGATTCTTGTTCTGGTTGTGAATTGTACAGATTTTAAAGGCTTTTCAACAAGAGTACTAAACTAGATGAGATGCCAGGGGAGGTAAGAAAAAGCCTAGCTAATGCCAACTGAAGTTAACAAAACAAAAGAGGACGTGACATATTTTACGTACATGGTGCACATAAATACATGCTCATGCTACGTACATACGTAAGTACGTTGCATTCTATAAACGTCTATTGAGGATTGAGAATTCTCATTACAGCATTTGTGGTTTAGTAGTAAAGAGAGGTGTAGTGTAACTGTCTACTTGTATTTCCTCATTCTGAAGACAAGCAAATAGTCTTTTACTAAAAGTGTTTTGTTGTGTGCACAGCACTCACTCTCACTCACAAGAAAATCAAATCAATGCCGGAAATCAAATTCCAAGTCGATTCAACATTTGTCATTGTGTGCTCCTTACTGCATATAGTACTTATATACATTCTTTAGTATAAGGTCGACACAATAAAGGTGTGCACATTTATACGTGCTATATCCTCATTTGAGTATTAACACTCTATGTACATAGATATTTGCATATATTTGAGTCTACTTGTATTTGTGCAAGTCTTAAGGATAGACTAAGTAAGTAAGAAAGATGCCATTTTCTGATTTGAGAAAGTTTAGTGTGTATGTAGAATGGCCTGGAGCATGGAATGGAGCAAGAGCTTCGCATCACATAACATCACATCATTTCAAGACAAGTTTTCTTTTGTTCAAATGAAACTGAAAGGAATGAAAGTTCAATAAAGAGGAATCTTAAAGTTGACTATGGGACTAAAACTGGATGTAAAGGACATGACAGGACAGGACAAAGACATAGGAAGGCACAGTCAAAAGTCTTAGAGACACAAACCTTGTAATGCAACGTAGCAGTACAGTAGTTGCGTATAAGGAAAAGCAAACTGAATCGAATCGAATTCAAACTAATGGCAATTTCAATGGGAAAGCATTCCAGGAGACAAAGAGGCGGAAGCCTTCATTGCATTGCCTATGAGGTTTTCCGCGGTCGGGTGTCTTGTCGCCCTCGATTTTCCTCTTCACTTATATTTTGTCTTCTTACTGTATGTACTTAACTTGGGTCTGACTTCCCTCCGTTTGGTCTTCGTCTCCTCTGCAACTGCAACCTCCCATTTTAAGTTTATACCTTCATTTTCACTTCACTCTCCGCTCCCTGCATATATCCACACTCACCAGAAAGGACAGAGGACCGAAGTGAGCAGACGAAGCCACACCAAAGGAAGGACCTCTTTCTTTGCCCGACTCTCCTACACACACGACATCCTAGTCTTCCTTTGCTGTTAGGAGAAAGCAATTCTATGGCGTGGAGAAAGCGGTTTGAACTAAAAGCGTAATTTATGGACGGTGTGAGCTGAGAATTTCAAGTGGCTAAAATGCGTTACGTCATGAGGACAGCCAGAGTGAGAGGAAAGTTAGTAGTCTTTATAACATATATACTAACTAAACCAAAAACTATCTTTCTCTGTACCTTTCTACTAAACTCCTCTCACTCTACTACTTCACATCCGACTAAGGAAGTGTATTGAGGTTGTAGCTCATTGAATTGCATTGGGAACTTTCAAAAAGTAGTTAAGAATACAGTTTACTGATTTTGAACTCACTTTCTCTATACTTTCTCCTATAAGTCCAGTTTCGTCCGACAACCTTAGTCAAGGCTACCTCCTTAAGTGCACAACATTACGCAACACATAAAATATACATTACACTGCTTCATCTTGGCATGTAATATTCTAAGGATAGGGATTACTCCAATGCTGTGCTCTGCCCTAAGGATTTAAATTACACAATATATTACTAGAGCATCCAAAATGCTTATCTCTTTAAATGAAAATACAAAAAATCTGCCATTGACAATGCATATTTTCTGCTGTGCAACACATTTACATGACCGATTATAAGTTAGTAAGAAAACATTAACCAAATAAGGACTAAACGGAGAAGCCGAAGTACATAAATATTTTAAGCAATGGTTTGAGAGAAAGTCAATTGCTTGTTTAAGATTTGATGTCATTTGATATTGCATACTAGGACTTTGTACGTATCATTGCCGTTAGGTATGAGTTTAGTGAACTGATAAGACTTTCTAGTGGAGAAGTAAATAAGCAATATATTGTAAAGTAACTACTTATGAAGGCATCTCTTTCATTGTGTATCTCCTTACAGAATGGTGGCACAGATGCATGTGGGCATGCCAGACATCATAATGGACTACGTACTTAATATAAGATAGAAGATTTCTGTGGGAAGGATAAAAGGAAAGTAGAGAAAGGAGGAAGGACATGTACTCGAAATCAGTTGAACCCGAAACATGTACTCTGAGTCTACAAAACTGTAACGAACTGATATGGTTTGTCTTGTTAATCGGAAGCACATGCAGTATCCGCGTTGGAGCTTAGAGGAGTAGCAAATAAATATATGTAGAAATGAATCTCTTGCTCTCTGAGAATATTATGTACAGAAAACTGGGAGACTGAAATGAGCAGTTTCTATGTATGTGAAGGAATAGTTGCTTGGAGGAAGGTTATTTCGACTTCGACTCTGTGGCTAGACAGACATGGCTGAGCATTGACTACTGCGTTGTGTACTGTACTGTGATGCAATTCATAACCTTAGAGAAAATGACTGTAAAGAGAGAAAAGCCCAAATTGAAGTTCTGTCCTTAAGGTACTCTGTTCAGTAAGTAAGTACGTATGCGTGTTATTAGCAAGCAGAAAGGAAATTGCTTAGGTTGAGTTGAGTTTGATTCTAAAATTCTCTGGAGACTCATAGATTATTTATACTCAGATAGGCTAATTAGACGAAGTGATATGAATCGTAATGTAAAGTAATGTATCGTAGCATTGCTGACTCGAACTGGGATTCTGCCATGTACTGTACTAAGGTACACAAATAGAGCGCAATATCTAATACGTGGTCGCAGATCCAGTTGCGAATTTCTCTTAGGCTCTGCGTTACTTTTCATTCTATACAATGCGTGGGCTAAGTTTTAGTAGCAATGTATAGAGCTTAAATAGGCACCTCTGGTTGGTTGGATAATGTGTAATAGAGAGTTTACTGTACAGGAACTGTAGGAGTGAGTTCATAATAACTGTTTGTTTAGATAAGATAGATAACGATTCATAGTCTCCGTAAGGAAACACATAAATATAGAAATAAGAAAATATTTTCGTTGCGGGTTGACTTTAGTTGCTTTGTGTTGTGTTGGCTATGTATTTGTTGTCATTGCTCAGGGCGTGAGATAACATAAGTTAAAGTTAAACTTACATTAGAGTATAATTTAGCTAAGCTATAAATAATATATAAAATGTCTTCTACGACAACTGTACTGAGCAGACCAGGACAGAATAAACCAAACCACTCGAGGAGATTTTAACAGCGTTTTTATCAAAAGGCCTATTTTAGTTCTCCGGTCCTATTGTTAAGCCTATGGTTAGTTTCTTCGATGTGCTGTGGTTTCGTTTGGTTTGGCTGGTTTGTGTACAAGTTGATTGGATGAGTGGAAAGTTGGTGGTAAACCATCTAGATTTCATGCCTTCACTAAAATCTCTTCATCAATTCATTCCCTCGTAAATGTGTGTGTCGTAAACTTGCTTTCGCCTGTGGTTGGTAAAAGTTGCATACTGCAAAACTACAGCTACCGACTCTTTCCTATATTACTAATACATACATTTTCCATGGTATTGTATGATTTGTATTGCGGGTACAAAGGCTATAAGAACATAGGTATACAAGGGCTATGAATAAAACTAGTTAGGTGAAACTTGGAATGGTGAAATGCATACTTGCTATAATAACCATTAGTTTATACAGCTTTTCCTCTTTTGATTTTATATTTTATCAGTAAGGCACCTTTACCAGTGTGTACTACTTATACTTACTACTTACACATTGCTACACTTGCGTATGGTAGCTAATACTAGTATATAGTATCATAAATAAAGTTTCATGTGTACAAGCAAGTAGGCATTTTATGTTCACCCATATGATCGTGTGTACTTGTTCACTTTAGTAAAATGATAATAAACTTCCATGAAATATGTAGTTTTAAAATTCATCACGTAAATAAATAAGGCTGCAAAATAACCCTTGTGTGAAACAATAATATGCAAAACTGAAATAATCGATTTCCTCTACCTAACGGTTATAGAGGCGTTTTTACAGGCCAATGTACCTTTTGTGTGTGGTGTACATTGCCACTGAATAGCTATACAACTCACAATATTTGTTTTGTTGTATTTTGGTGTATATTGTGTATACAGTTCGATAATACTACAACAACGTAGTAGTAGGTAAGTAGGAGAGTGTCAAGTTCTGAAGGTGCAAAGCACACTATTAAAGAAATACGGGGAATTCCTTAATTTGTAAATAAATGTAGCCATTACGGAAGGTAATATTGTAGATTGGGCCACAGGTCGGTTTTAATGTAAGTTGTTTTAATATCAGATCAAAGCACGCAAGAAAATAAACTAAGATTGTATCTCCATCCGTAATGTTATCTATATCCGTTAGAATTTTTTACTTTTACTGCATCTGTAACGTACACTAGTCCGCGCCCAAGAGAAATTCCTGTGTCAGGTATTTACTTTTTACCATTTATAGCTTTATCACTAACTCTCAAGAATTTCTCGTTGCTACCTTATTCAGCGATACTGCTACAATGCACACATTCCTGACACAATAACTGCAAAAATCTCTCGTGTACAATTTTTATTGCATTGGAATAGTTAAGTCAATTAACCTTCCGTTCTGAATGCAATGTGCAAAAAAAGAAAAATGTACACACGAATCACAACGGCACACACAACATCAAATTATTCAACTGTGCTATTCAATTCCTTTGTATTTCAATGGCGTTTTTTTATGTGAGGAAAGCTGTGAGTCAGCTGAATGAAAGGAGGATGTCTTATCTTTATCACAAAATATAGCACAAAATATTTTTACATGAAAATACTACACCTAGTTTGTGCATGTGACACTTATGTGCACAATATGTCTACGTTCTTACATCTGTGTGGAATCTCAGCCTGTCTTCCTCTTGGGCTGGCCTAACTGCGTAGCGTGATGCCTTGTCTTCCTCGATGATATAGTGAAATGAGCCGTTTCATATATATATATTTAATATACAATTTCATATCCTCATATGTAACAACCTGCCAACATTACTGTCCATAATAATATTAGCCACCTAGAGATGGTGTATATACTCTGTATTGTCATTTCAAATGTAAATGCATATGGCACTTGACGTATGAAACAGGAGAAATCTCATATGCTACAGATATTTAGTCAGGATGGGAGTTTATTTATTTTCTTAGAAAAAGAAAGGCAAACTAGATTTGAAGAGGCAAATGGCACTCATGCGTCAGGTAACTTGGCGCTTCAAACTGTCGTAAATGTCAAGACGGGAAGCAAAAAATCAGAAAAATCGCTATGCAAATTTCTCTTTTCTCTCCCTGCCTTATGCCCGACCCAAGGAATCTCCTTGTCACTGACTAGAAACTTATGTGCCTGTTTTCCTTTCTCCATGTTTCTTTGAGAAATGCTAGCTCAATTTATGTATGTAGCCATGCAGTAACTATCCTACATTATGCTAAGATTTCTTAGGTTGAGCAAACGTAACTTCCTACTTATTTATTTGTAGAGAGGTATCTGCAGAGGATACTATTACATAGGTATGGAGTAAGGACCCCCGTTATAATAATAGAGACCGACAACAGTAGCCGTAAATGCCTTAACCAGCTCCACGTATCCTACATACTCAACAATAATGGATACTTCAGCTTTCCCTCCATTATTTAGCTCACCAAGTAGAAGTTGTTGTGAATACATACGCTTACGCATGACATGTTCTCTCTACCCAACTAGGAACTTATATTTGTAGACATGGGAAATATAACAGTTTTTCAAAAGCGTATAATGAGGTGAAGTGATACAAAAAATATGAAACAGTCGCCTAGTGTTATTTTTAGACAATTAATTATCATCGAGGCAATCATTTTTTAAATTAGCATTGAAACACTGCTGTTTGAAGTAAACTATTAAGTGCTTATAATATTATTAAGATTTTAGGATGCTGCTGGTAAGTTATAATCAATAACGGGAGTATACAATATAGAGCATATTATATTGGTTATAATCATGGGTATCAATCTCAAGTAGTACATAAAAGTTCATGGAAAGAAATTAATACTTTAAAATAAATTTTATTTAAGTGAGAATTAGTAGTAGTAGTTCGTTCAATAATAACTTGTAATGTTAATTTATTTATTTATCCCTAAAACATGGTAGGTCCATGTAAAATAATAGTAGACATTTCATATGTGGATAGTATCTGTATAATGCAGACTGAACTGACTGGACGTAAGTAAAATAATAAGTGTAAGAATGTTTTTGAGGTAATATTATCAGTAGTAAGAGAACTTGGTCTTGTTCTGACCTAGAGTGTAGCTGCTGTCAATATATTATGTACTGTGAATGGTTGACTGTAAAGGTTGCTAGTACTGGAATGGTTTTCTACAGGGCCGAGGAGTCTTGTTTTCTTAGACGTCATCTCCATTTCCCTGTATAAGGTGGTAATAGAGATAGATAGTTGGCTTCAAGTGGAATATATGTGAGTGAGGAAGTCTAATGGCTATAGATGCACCTCGTCGACTTCAAAGGAGTTTTACGAGGCCCCAGAGTGTCATGTAATCTCTCATTATCGGCAATGGACGTTCTCCACTCAACTCTCTCTGTTAACCATACTTGTGTGCACACACACAGAAAGAACACTTTAGACATCCAGCTCCTCTTCCTTCCTTTCAGCTGTCTGACTCTCAGAAAACCAACTAAATGTATACCTAATGTACCTAATAGTCGTAAGAACGAACTTCCCATCTAATGCGTACTGCTTACATTACACACAATACATTCATCTACATTCAGCGCTATACCAGTCATAACTATGCATACACACACACACACACGGCAGCAACTATTTCTTTTAATGTCTGTATTAGTATCTATGAGTATATAGATAGGTATGTTCTTTTTACGAGAACTAGTGAAGACGGCCGGAGTGTATTTATGTAATGTGAGCGTAGATCGGTAAGCATAGCATTTGTACATCCAAAATAAGTATCTATATGCATATGTGATGTTAAGGAAATAGTGAGTTGACTCATACCGACAATGTTAAACAGAGTATAGTAAAACGCATTTCTATTTTCTTACTCTCAACTCTCCCAGTCGGAAATATCTTTGTAAAGATAAAAAGAAGATTCTTACAAAAAGAGAGATCCAAACGGAAGACGAAGACAAGACGAGACAGCTAGCAGAAATGCTTTCATTCAACCGTGCAATACCTTCTGGCTCATCCGTTCTTCTCTGCTACTGATGTGCGTATATAAATGTACTTCATGCATAAATGCAATATACCCGGTATCTACTTCAATGTGCGAGGATGTCTGTGTATTCAATCCCGTTTACTTATCAGTCTCTTTGTGATTGTAAACGCCAGATTGACGACCGGGGCTTTAATATGGCAACATTATAAATGTGAGTGACATTAACCTTCCTTCAGCAACCTTAAAAAACGGTTATATTACTTTCGTCATGCGTTGTAACAGTTTCGTCTACCGGCCATTAGTCAGCAACCTTATTGATACTGAAAACTGTAAGAACTGACGTGGTTTAACTCGCCTGTGAATGACAACTTGAAAATTGAAAATTGCATTGTCAGAAATTTTATTATGACATTCAGACATTAATGCGTTTTTTGCTTGAGTTGTTTATGACACAGAATGATAAATCAGTGGGCATGATTATGTCAACTGTAAAAAAACGCAATCTCAATAATTACAACCATAGTTTTATGATGCTCAAGCCAACTACCAAGCCACGTCGCAAAAAACTTTTCTATATTTTTTTGCCTGCTATTCGATTGCTTACTTTTCTGGTGCAAGACTGGCTTCTTTACAAAAGAAAGAATTTCCCTTTGTGCACTAAAGGCAGTTGTCTATCTTTGTTATGCTTGTTACTGCAAATAAATATAGAAGTTAGTTTAATGCATTTTGCAAAAGAAATGTTGTCCTGTCGTGCCATAACACGGATGTGGAGAACGCTAGGAAATATGTGATGTCTAATATAAAATAGCATAGGAAGGAACTGCAAAAGTGGCGTGATCAAATCTTGCTGGCCAAAGAGAAAGGAAACAAACACAAGTAAACTACTTACTACAGATATAAGGACATTAGCGTTGTTTTACAGTTAGTAGTACTGCCTATAGTACTATAATATCTAGTGGCAGATATAGATGCTGGTAGATATAGACATAAATAGTGCACCTACTAGTGTACTAAGTATAGTCTAGTCTGTCTATATTCGTCTATTGATATGAAAGTTTTCTCCTTGGGTATTATAGTTGCCATTTGGTTGACTTCAACTTTCTCTCAGTTTGAAGTATCTAAGTGGGTTTCAGTAGGTACTTGTTACTTGTTTCCGTCCAGACTGGAGTTTGGAAAAGTAGAGAGAGGATGGTAGGACCAGCATACTTAGTTAACTACCCTAACATTGGGTGGGATAGTAATGACAACGATACATTAAGTTGTGCATATCTCTATACAACTGACAATTAGTGAATCTGTTATAGAGTCCTAGATGAAATGAAAGTATTAAAGCCTCTTGGAGAATGATGAGCTGATTGTAAAAGGAAATGATTGCACTTGTGCACGATGCAAGGCCAAAGCTCATTCTACTGGAATACAAAGCACTTTACTGCATCTTTTTAGTACTAGTAAATGCTGAAAGAATAGTTTGTTTGTATTAAGTCAAACGTGTATTGTACAAAATACTACAAAGCACAAAGTTCCATTTGACGATCTTTATTATGAAATTGTAAACTACTTTGTCTTTAGGGCTTGTGCTACTTGCATGTATGTAATTTTTCATTACACAAATATGCCTACTTACTATTTACACTACAAAGTAATTATGTTTGAGTAATTAATGTATGAATACGCTCACAAATACTATCTTCAGACAGTGTCTACGCAAATCCTTGAAATGTAAATATAATATGAAAGGTAGCGATGAAACAATAGTATACTTGTTTGTGCTACAATTAGTTGATATAGGTCGGTGGGTAATAACAGCGCAGTTTTCCCCCCTGCGTACTAAGTTTGTTAATACAACCTTGAAAAAACTTGTCGAAATGGAAACATATGGAGCGCGAGTTTGTTTGTTCACTCTAAAAGGTTTATTATATGATATTTTAATTATGAAGTTGCAATTAGCAGATGATGATGAGTGCAAATAGGAAGAGGTACCTACTGTCAAGTAAATTCATTCGTAATGTGTTACATGTGAGTCTATTACTCACCCGTTCCGTCTCTTTGAGTAGCTAGCTCGAGTGTACAATTGTGGAACGTCATTTTCATCAAATGAAATACGAGTTCAGCGTAAGGAGCTAAAGTAAAGAATAGCAAAGGCGACGAAATGTTTCTCTACTCAAGTTAAGACGCAATTATTTAAATTAAATTAAAGAGTTGAAATTGTATTATTTGGTAATGGAAGAGATTCACTTCAGTTCACTTCGCTTCCATTCTCATTTCGAGTCTCAGGCTCTCTTTCAAAGAACCAATTCCCTATTCCCATAACAAGCCGCGCCACGATGACTGCCCTAGCTCGCCTTACTTCAAATGGCAATAGAAACACCCAATAGTCTGATATAATATTTGTTTATAGCACTCAAGATAAGTAAGTATGCCGAATTCGCTATTCAGACTTGTGTAACTTCCACATGAACCTCTTCTAGCTGCCGAATATTCTACTCCACTTTCCAGCACAATGTTGCTTATGTTATTCACTATTTGTAAAGACTAGGAAATTGAATGTGCAGTTAGTGGGTAGTCATTTTCGTCTAAAAACGCTACTACAATGACATAACGACCTGCTGCTGCAATAGATATGTTAACATTGGATTTGTAAGAACCAGAGATAATACATGCATATATTATCTCAGACAAGACATAAAAGAGTAGGTAGCTACTAGAAAAGTGCTAAATGGAGTAAATAGCTTAATCCATGGGTAAACACTTCACTTAGACTACACTTCTAAAATTCTAAATGGCAATTCCTAAAACCATCATACAGACAATATTACTGTGACTTATCCGTATAAAACAATTTTTACTGTAGTACATAGTTATCGATCGATGCAGTCCCAAATAGTAGTCATGAGAAAGGGTACATTACATGATTATATCAAGACTAACGTGAATAATGTTATTTATTTCCTACATTTGAAAATAAATAAAAGTCTTGTTTTGTGCAGTTTTGTACAGCTATTAAGTAGTTTTTGTACGAAATGGGCACATGAAAATATTAAATATTTAGAAGCAAGGAGGGCTTCAATCTCCCAACTACAAAGATATATTCCCGGAAATTGTTGATAAGTAAATTAATTTAAAGCAGCAATTAGAACTGCTTTGATGTCAGACTATTTTAAAGAACAATTGCTGTTTAAACATATCTGAAGAACAATTCGTATGATATCCATTCGTTAAAAGTTAACGTATACATCTGACAATTTAATTAATGTCATGTGTGTTATTTACCTTGAGACACTTATTGTAGTCAATTGTAAAAGGAATTTCATTAGGTAGTTTTTCTGAAGAACACCTGTTAATTAAACTTTGCTGTAATTGTTTTTGTGAAATATCTTCCGGTAGGCTTTAATTAATTAATTTCTGAAAATATTTGGCTGACTGCACTAGTGAACTACCTACCTACCTACCTTAGACGAATTTCTTAGAGGTGAGTAGTTGGAGTTAATAGTAGGAATGTAGTAATTTGAGCGTAAGGTATTAAATATGTATTTCGGGTTGCATTTATTACCTGAGGATTGATATACGGAACCATAACTCAGGCTTATAATGACAGAAGGTGAGCCGAAGAAAAGGAAATAGTTCTTTTATCAAGAAAGTAACTTTCTCCAAAAAGCAAATGGGGAAAGTGACAGAGGTACCGCAAAACATGCATGAGAATTAATTTGGAGTTTACAAGATATAAAACAGCTTCTACTTACCTTTGGCTATGTGTACACTGTATTACTTGGACAAGAGGCTTTGAGTTCCTTCTACTGCCCATAAAATATTACACATGCAACACAACGCATAAAATGGAAAAGGAAAAGTGTTACGCATTTGGGTCGGTGTAGAAAGCATTGAATGAAATATGTGTGTAATAAACTCGGCTTCATCAACCGGCACAGTCAGCTATAAATAGTGGCAGAATAGAATACAGAATGCAATATAAAGTATCACGGCCCTGTTATATCTTTCCGCTCTAGCCTTGCTGCTTAACAGTTTAATCGTAAATGGCTTTCCTTATTTAACACGAACTTTACGTCCACAATGTATAGCACATACTTTATAGATATCAACGCTGTCAGCTCTGGGTTTTAGGTCTGTTTGTAGCAAAAATAACAAAGTCTTAGGCCCGTATTTTTAAATAAGAAATTTCCAAAAACTCTTCCTTTCACTCATGCTTTCACTCATATTTCATATTTTTAAATGGAAAAAGGTGAACTTTTGAGAGATGTAATTTTGAAGAGTGAGAGTCCAGTTTTTGATGTAAATGAGAATGGCAACTCTTCACTGACATTTTAAATGAAATTGTTTTCACTTCACTCTCCCTCCCCATCAGAGTAATCTCTCATTTTGAAAGACAACTACTGAGCTACCTTTCAGATATTTTCTTGTAAAAAATTATTTTCATTTCGTTCAAAAACATTTGATTACAACAATTACAACAACATTTGATTATTAGGTTATAACATTCGACAAAAATGGCGCTACAGGCCTATGAAAATTTCGTGCAAAGAGTACAGAGAGTGAATTCATTTAAAGTTAATCGACTCCGCCACAGACACAGATCTAACCCTATGGAGGATTTAAATGAGCACAGCTTCCAAATTCGATATCGTTTTTCTAAAGATACGGCATCTTTTATTTTAACGCTAATAAAAGATGATATTATTGCTGGAGTGGCTGCCAATAGAGGTTTCCCACAATTGATGACCGGTCACTAAATTAACATGAATAGGTATTGAAATGACTACAGTACCTGCCTGTGTTATCCTGGAATTGTGGGAAACGTCTATTACCTCCGATGTACCAACTTCTAACCGCTCTCAGATTCTACGCTACATGTTCATTTCAAATTGTTGTCGGCGATTGTAATGTGCTAACCCAAGGAACAATATCAAATATTTTAAAGCGTGCCTTGGCAACGTGTCCTTTGTTGAGTTTATCTCCCTCTCATTCCCCACTCCACTCAGGCTTTGAAGAGTGAATACCGTATCAATTTAAAAATATGGATACTCTGAGTGGAGATTTCGTTCTCTCACTCTCACTCTTTAAAATCAGACTGAGAGTGGAAATAGCTCCTCTCATTAAAAATACGGGCCTAAATTTTGTTGGGATTTGCTATGCTATTTACTACAACATACATACTATTTGATATACTTGGTGGGTTTTATTTCTTAAATGAAAATTGTATAGTTGTTAGTTAGTGATACTTTTACTACGTACGAGGAATTAAAGTGTATGAGAATAGATATTGTGTACACAGTATATGATATATTGAAGTAAAGGTAATTGGTCCAATAAACCGGCCTTATTTTATTAGTAGAATTAAGCACAATGATGCACACTATGTCTTTTGTCTTTATACATTCATCATAATTATTATATTCTATGTCCATTCATATAGTTTCTAAGTAAATCACGAAGTGTCTATAGACAAACAAAGATTCTTGATTATTTTATGTGTATTTGCTCTGTTGAAGAAAATCCTAAGAAAATTCTGCCAAGAAATGATGCATACGAGTTTGTAGTTTAGCAATAAAACGAGAAAACGGAGAAACAGGCTTACTGAGATTTCCTAACGAACTAATTAGTATGGAAGGAACTTGTATTATTTCCGGCTTTAACTTTCCCCCACTCGACTGCAAGATCAGATACTAGGCTCCTATGTATAATATTATGCAACTTCTAAACTACCAACAGTCAGATTACAAAACTTTCATCTTGCCATCTCCTCCCTTTCGATAAAATAATGTATATCAAGTTGCTTAGTGTACACACGAACCTCCAACACATTTCTTCCAGTAATGATCCTAGTATCTGGTCTTGTGTATAAATATTATCATTTTAAGCAATCAGATGATACTCCTACAAAACCGTGATCAAAGTGTTGTATCCCCTATGTATTTAATTGTATGCAACGAACTTACACGTATAAAATCGTGTACTTTTGAGAATTATAGCTCTACTATTTGAACGCTTTGATTTGTATTTTATTTACTTTTCCAAGCATATATGTAAATGTATTTAGCGTTTATAGTTTATTTTAAGAAACAAAATAGATATTATGTCTGTATTCTATAATATTATTATTATGGTTAGTAAATACTGATTTTTAGTAGTAAACAACTAAACATTAGTAACTACAATTTACTATTAAATGCCATACAATTTTTTATTTAGTACAACATAATCAAGTAATTTGAGTATGCAATAAGGAAAGTTTAAAAAAGGAATTGATGGTGGTTGTAGTAGAAAGATTGCTTCTGTCAGTTTAATATAATGTGGAATAACAGAAGAGTGTTAATGATAGGGTGACAGTGCATTTGCCAGAGCGCAGCAGTCAGAGTTGGTGTGAATGAGTGAGTAAGTGTGGAAGCAATATTTAATGCTAGACTCAGTTAGCCAAGTGAAATGAATGAGCGGGAGTTGGAGGGAGACGGGTAACCCGAAAAGATGTTAGATTCATAATGCACGTGTGACCTAGGGAATGCGACACAGTTGGCACCTTGTTTAGTGGATAATGCAAAGTAGTTTGGAAGTCATAAGAATCCAATTTCTTGAAGATGTCTTTGGCTTAACTGCTCACATTATTCTTTGTCGTCGGGAGGGGCCAGGAATCTTCCGCTCGTTCCAACGAACGCAATATAACCGTTTTGGTGTTTCCTAAATTACATATCTAGTATACGCAGCTTGTTTATGTAGGCATACTATATCAAACCGAAAACGAAGCCAACTAACAATAACTATTAAGAACGCATATAAGTAAGTAGGCATGCACACCATTATTCCACACACTATGTGTAACATATACACAAAACGTCGAGTACCCAAGAAAAGTTACTCACTCACATTGTGCAAATACAAAAGGGTTGAAGACCGCGTTGTTGAGTTGATTCTTGTAATAACAATATAGCTGACAATAAGTAAGCGATTCTTAGCCATCTTAGCTTAAATCTTGCATGTACTACGAATACATAGAAAATTCTTGTGTCTCTAATGCCATGTAACTAAGGCACATCTATACCATGTGGGTAGACTGGGTGAGTATACATGCAAAAGTATAAGTAGTTTGGTAGTGCAAGTCGTAGGGAAGATAGCAAGAGATGACTTGACTTTGACTACGAAGATAAATAGAAGGCAACTCTTCTCTTTTCTACCCTTTATTTTATTTTCGGATCTTTGATTTATATCCTCTTGGTTTCCCCTATAGTAAGTTAAGTGCCTAGAAGACCTGCCGACTCCTCTTTGGCTTTTACACTGGCCGTATCCCTCTCTTCTGTCTTGAACTTACATCACACACTTACTATTTGCTTGCTCCCCATGAATGTGATATATGTAGTGCAATGCAATACCACGGACCTCTCCGCATCTACATCCACTTATCGTTAGTTGTCCTATCGAGCACAGAAATCTTCCCATCCTCCCACATCCTCCAACAACCGAGTTAACTAAAGAAAGTCACTAATGTGGCATCACTTTCTTCGGCTTCCCTAGGATAGTTGATCTTGACTTAGGACACTTAATAGCATAAAATACATCATGATACTATACCATCCTATGCGAACTAAGGTGGCCATATCTTTGACTGTTTATTTGCACTACTTTGTTTGCACTATTATATATGAATGTACAATAAATCCAAAACTTATTACTTTCTAGTAATCAAAGAAAGTGACCAATGTGAAGAGTAATAAGGACAAATCATTGAAACTTTTTAGCACGAAACCAAATCAATGGTCAATAAGTCGCCAGAGACGAATATTACTCCTCCTTCCTTTCAATTCAAGACTTTTCTAGTTTTGCTTATCACTTCAGATAACTCTACCCTAAAAAAATGCAGAATAGATATGTTGTCTTTTGGCCATTTTTCATTCGTACTTCACATGGAAAAAATAATACGAATAGTAGTTTCCCAGATATCAAATCGTATTTTCTGGGAAAGTGGTGTGGACGGTGGAGTGGATTCAAAAGAAAGCAGACGTTACTTAGAATTCCAACTTTGATTTATACGGGCAGTCATCTTTATTACTATTCCTTCATTTTCGATGTGAACGAACACTGTAATGTATTTACTTGGAATTACTATTTTATATGTTATACATGCTAACATATATACTGTGATGCGGTGTAAGTTTTTCACTGCACGTAGATTTTTCGTTGTAATTTTTCATAGCTTTATTACCTTACTTCATCCTCCTTAAACCAACGTTTAAGTCGCGTAAACCAAAGTTGTGTGGGTATGAAAAATTGTGACGTACCGAAACCTTTTTAGCATTATTTTCCGAAATATTTTAAACCCTGATATGAATACTGCAAGTGTACATAGACAATTATGTGCAATGCTTATCCTTTTTTATGGATTGTGTGCAAGCTTGAATGCAGGCATTTATAATTCATCTGTCGCATCGTAGCGTCAACGGAAGGCTCGTTCTTTGTATATGTGAAATGTTAGTGGAGTAGGAAGTTTTGTGGAAGCATTGAACTCGACCGTGTGAACGGCAGACAGCTTTCACGACCAAAAGAGAGAATCCCAATACCTCTTTCAGGAGATTGACAATGAGACCTTAGGGAGCGATCGAAAATTTTGCTAGGCATCTTGCTGAAAAATGGCCTGTAGCAGGAATTGTCAATCGATATCTCAGACCTCGGCATTCTTAGCTTACTTACATTGCATTGTGATGCTAAAGTACATGTGTACATGTTCTATGCCACATAAATACTCGAGGATTATGTCCTCTCTCATATGCTTTTACGGCTGAATTCTACATTTCTCTCTCTTATGGTTAGTTTCGTGTCTGTTCTGGAGTTATACATCCATAGACGAAGATGACAGTTACATTCATAGATGCTGCTCATACTTGGTTAGTTCTGGTAATTCTTAATGTTCAGTTATTGTTCTCAGTGCTGTCTACTTCTTCTTTTGTTTTATGCACGTAGTCATATTCACCTATATATTTAGTCTTAGACCAGATCTGAACTTATATCTATATTCTGTAAAACACATTTCAAAAGGAATGATATTGGTATTCAGAAAAGCCAACATATATTTGGTTATATCATGGTATAGAAGAGTTAACAATTTAGCCGTCCATGAATACTAGATGTTTTGGATATTTATGTCTGACTTACTGTAGTACTCACTCTCACTAAAGCCACCAATACGTTCTTTTGTGTTTGTATGTGTTTAAAAATCTGACACAAATAGGTATATATGGTACTATTTCATTGTGCATTATAGTTATTTATTTTGTGGCAGGACAGGATATAAAATTTTCATAGAACGTCAAGTAAGGTAACTGGTGAGTAGCAATTCATTACACTTTTCGGTATGGCTAGTGAAAATATAAACTGTAATTGTTTGCTTTTATACTTATCGTAGCCCATTACCGAAAAATCTGCTATGTGACTCTAAGTTTTATAAGCTAATAAATATTTCGGTACTGATTAGAATCAATCAATTGATGTCAAATAAGAAGAAGCCCATCCATTTTTTGTTAGCTAAACGGTTTTCCTTGATCCTCTTTTCTCCACTTTCACCATCCTTAGCTCATTAATATACAGAAAGGAGATTTTATCACCTATGCAAAAGCTAAACTTGGCATTGTGTTTAAAACATGGAGGCTATATAAAAATGCGTTTTTGCAGATGTAAACGCATAGAAAGTCCTGCTACGCAAAAAGGGGCTTTTGAACACACTCAAGAAAAATGGAGTATTGGATTTCAAAGCTTACTTATGTATGCATAATCCAAGCTTTGATGAAAAATTCGATATTTTCGTTTAACAATATTATACTTATGGAGGATGTACTATCGGTGTTGTGTATTCCTAGTTGTGATATATAGAATGATAATGGAACAGAGGCTTAAGTTGGTTTGTTTGAAAAAATTCGATGGAGCCCTTGTGTATTGACTTTTTACATAAGCAGGTTGATGTTAGTTTGGCTTGCCCGGAGATTGTTGTATTGTATGCAGGAAGCGGAAGGGAAAAGACTACTAGTGATTCGAACAGATCCAGAAGACAGTCATGCCTCTGCCAAAGTAAACTAGAGGCAACCAGCAAAGCGAGGCCAGTTGCTTGTTTCCTCGTCAAGTAAATATGTACAATGTAAGAGTGAAAGTAGTGCGCGACTTTCTTCGAGACATGACACTTTATATGTGCATATAAACAGTACCTAGTTAGTAGTAGTTGCATTATTATACGTATTATATTATAGGATTTCCTCCGACACTGCCTACTTACCGTAGAAAAACCTATGTCGTAAGAATAAATGTAGCATGGTGACTTTCTTTCCAGCTCTCCCTTGTCTCGAATCGAATCTTAAGAGTCATGGTGCTGGCGACCTAATATTCTGGTGTGGTGACGTTCAATTCTGAATTATATTGACTTGGCCTTTACAACTGTCTTAGTACATACATACTACAACAATATACATGTACATAAGTCTATAGCAACTGGAATGTACTATATGTCCCATAGCACTGGCATTATAGCTAACAAGTCCACACTTTGGAATGTGCTGCATCTACTAATAGTGGTGCACATTGACTTGGCTAAGACACTGCTTATTGCCACAGCTAGCAATACATCCCACCGATATTTGCTAGGTCGTCTGGAGTCGAGATATACGCTAGTAGTAAATACCTTATAAGAATTATCCTCGTTCCTAATCTGTTGTATAGTGGCTCTATGTTTTGTTCTGCTATTGTTTTCAGTACGATGCACTATAAACACACTATGCTTTGTCTTAAGTACTTTCTCCAATGTTTAATTATATCCACACAACGACATACTTACACATCTACTTGCACTTGCATAATATGGGAAGAACAAGATATATTTAATACCTACTTACACAAGCACTTTTGTATATACCTTCCCTCGTTTGACTCAACTCTAACATTTCCCCATTTTTAAATATCCCTTAGATATAGTTATGTAGTATTTTGTGGTTTGGGTGTGATCTTCTTTGTAGGCAACTTTCACCGCATTAGGGATGTGCTATATAGTAACACTAATATACAGATAGACTTTCTTTACTTTCTCTTCTGTCTTGAGTTGATATGACTTGACTTGAGTTTGGCACGAGTTGTCTCCGTTTGCCTTTCTCATTTTACCTTTAAGTTGGCTCGACCAGAGCGGAATTGGTATTCAGAGTCTGATATTCCAACGGTATGTTATGCTATGGCAGCTAGGGTTTGTTGGGAGGAATGGATAGGGATAAGACAAAATTGGATAACCACATAACAGAACTCTCATGTTACAGGCTATGTAAGTAGGTATACTCAGCACACAATTTATTCTTTATAAATGTACGGATGCATGAAGAAACCACTCGGCTTTTATTGCGGAAATTCGTATGTAAAATATGAAAGCTGGGATTTCTCCCTCCTCCCCCATTTGAATACAGAGATTTCCTGAATTGGTTCGTCTAGTAGGATGTGATGTTCTGCTTTCTAAAAGAAAAGGTCAAATTTGGTCTATGCTTACATCAAAGTGTTTACTACAGGAGTAAGCAAGTTACTCACGCTTATTGTTGGTTATAACAAAGTCATGTCATGTAGTCCTGCAAGTCTATAGATTACTCGAGTAGACACTGCATGACACTAATATATATGTGCTGCGTTACGAATAGCTAAATATAAGTATTGTAGTACATCTGGTAACGCTCGGCTACACAACCAAAAATTTATATGAGGTACTTACCACTATATTTATGTATTTTGTGGATATCTTTCCTACATAAGTTATAATAAGGAAGCCAGTAACACAGTTAGACAGTATTACTGGAAAAGGAACTTTATTTGCAAAGGAGCTACGTACACGGCTCATCAATTTTTCTTTAGTGACACTTCTCTCGTAACACCCTTAATTTTCTCGCATTCTGCGTTTCTTTGTGTAGTTGTCCTATTTGTTTGCCTACAAAGACGCACATAAAAGTTGTTTTCAAATCATTAGAACAGAATATTTGTCCTATTTATGTAGTCCAGCAGGTACTTATGGACATCGTACAGGGATGGTGTGGCGTTAACAATAGATATCTATGTACGCAGCATTGGAGTTTTATCTGTATTTACTCGATATTCCAATGACAGTCTTATGAATATTTATAAGGCTGGCAGCAGTTCTTGCCAGCATTTCCATGAATTCCGTTGCTTCTCGGAATTCCAATCGCCAATAAGAACTATGCAATTGTTTCTGCAGTTGTTTTCTAATAGTCAATCAGTATTTTACTCAGAGAAAGCAACATACACTCTACATCTAAACTGCAATCTTTGAGCTGTGTCGTGCAATTTTCCAGTTATCTGACTCAATTGTCGTTTCACTTTCGGAATGACAATAGGACGAGTGCATCGCTGACAGTGAGAATGGATAGCGTGAAAAGAAGAAGCAAAGAATCGAACGAAATCACTTAATAGAGTAACTTCTGGTCTAGCAAATAAAAACTCCTATGGTATCATATATGCTGCAGTATCTAGCGCAACTTAATGCAGCTTTAGGTTATATCTGTACATCTATGTCTATAGTACATCATTTTTTGCTTTCTGAGCCAAGTTATTATAACGTGGCTTAAATACTATGGCAGTTGTTTGAACTTGTCTTACTTATTACTATACAGGGTGTCCGACAAACGTGAAATTTTTACATGTGTCTAAAACAACTAAAAATTTCACATGTTATACATATAGACAAAGTAAATAAAAATTTTAAATCAGCTAGGATATTACATGGATTAAATATGCCGTCTCCTACTTGCTTAGAGTTTTCTTCAAAAAAGTTTAAATTGGTAGTAGTGAGTAAACAGTGTACATTATGCAGTGCGCTTCATGTCTTCATGACTACCTAAATGTTCAGTATGTACTGCACAATTGTTGAGGAAAAATTCTAGTTTCAGCCGAAGCGTATATTAAAGTATCTATCAACTACATACATTTAGCTACTTCATATGCAGTAGTAGAAATTCAATAAGCAATGTTTATGTGCATGCTTAGGTATCGTAAAGATGTAGTCGTGTATTCAGTTCAGTGCAAACAAATCAAACAGTTTGTTGCATACGTACATCGTTTTTCATTCTGTTACAAATGTCGAGAGAGGACAATAACGTTAATAATAAATATAGAAACATTCAGACGTGTATTTATAGGCACCCCTATGAACTCTACCATACTGGCTGCGTTAGTAGTTATGTCATGCAACACATTTTGGAACACCATGAAATTAATATTGTCATTTTGAATGATAAGTACATATTAGGTACACTAGTAAAACGAAATTTTATTTATTGAGATCAGGCAATGGCAATAGTCTTTAACTCTATTGTAGTTTTTTCAGTTACCCCATTTATACAACCTAAAATTAAAAACTCATACGTGAGATATTTGGAGAAAAAACGCTAATGTCAGTAAAGTTTCGTACAAGAAAGTACATAATAGCAGCCAATTTTTTCTAAACAATTTAAAAAGTTATTTTATCCAAGGCGGACAAAAGTTTTGCACTAATTTTGATAACTTTCTTTTCTTGTATTGTAAAATTGTACTCAAAGGAAGTACATACTTACATCACGTCAGAAAATGACACACTTTAACACATTGTTACATCAGGTAAAGAAGCACATGTCCCATATCAATAAAATATTTATCTCAAATTTCCTCCCAATTTAAAGTGTACTGAAAAGTTTGTTCCACTATGTGAAACGGCTTGACACGAAGGTGTGATCAGATAAAAGACTGGAATTATTTAGAGTTGTTTATAAGCGAAGTCTCCAAAGCATTTTATACAAAGATTTTGTGGGCCTAGGCCTAGAATATCTTCATTCTTGATTAAAATTACTGCGTAATAAAAAGTTCAGAAAATTCTGTGTAATTAATTTCTTAGATAGTCTAACAGGCACGTTACAAATACAATTTTTATACAATGGTGTTTAAAGGAAGGATTTCGAATAACATTTAAATCAATCGTATGGATACACATTAGTATGTGTGTACTTAGACATACAATGCATACTGCATGCATGTTGGTATTAGTTTGCTCTATCGGAGTCGGCAATCAATTTGCGAAATTGGAGCAGAAAATGAAAGGAGAGAGTGGTGAAAGTGAAGTTAAAGCTGGAAGTGTGTCTGTAATCGATAGATAGATGAATGAATAAGTCGGAATGGTAGAAGCAAACGAGATAAAATCATGCAGGATCAAAAGACTTTGTCCAATTGGTGTACAGTTGAGTCAAGTTGAAACCGACACTAGACTGCTGCAACTGCAATCTGCTTCTAGTTTGATTTCATTTGGTCAATCCTGGCGAATGTAAAGTATGAGAAGAGAAAGGAATGTGATATGCGACTTGGGGTCTGAAATCGACTGAAATAATGGCTAGCATCCAATAAATTCGTTTATAGTCTCTGTCCATATGTACCACTGCCACTGCCTGTACTGAGTAGGGACTGAGTCTGAGTGTAGTCAAAGTATAGTTGGTACATACTACATAATATAATTCTATTGCTAAATAAGTAGCTTATCGTTAAAGAGATTGTAGTAGTTCTTTTTAAAGCTATGTATAATGAAGAGTAGGCATGCATAGGAATTCAGACAGTACAACGTCTACGTCAGCAATAGGACCTTTACGTTGTTAGTGGTTTCCTTTCTCTTCGAAAACTCGGAGTATTAAACTCGAGCGTATTATTACATCTGCAGTTATATTTGCATGGACATACCGTATGATATGTATTATTAAATTCAAATGTGCTTCATGCACACAAAAATACCATGTAGGTGGTGCAGTCCTTGGTTTAGGGTCGGTGGTAACTTGCTTTATAAGTATTTTGAATGTAAGGAGGCTGGGACATGGCACGGCACGAGTGAGAATGATGTTACAGCTGTTTGCCAGTGGTGAGGTGAGGTTTGTTGAATTGGCTCACTAAGCATCGCAGAAATGAGAAATCAAGTTAAAAAAGCGAAAGAAAGTAGTTTTAGAAATCGACATGTGGTGGCAAGCGTTTCCGAAAATGGCATATGGTTTCTTGTCGAAGCGATTATGACACGATCGATTTCAGATATAGCGATAAAATGGAATTCTCCAGACACAAAGTGGAATGAAGTATGAAGAGAACGATCGTCTTGGTTTATTTTTTTAACCACTTGCTCCTTTTCCTTCGTCCACTCGTTTAGTTTTCTCCGACTTCAGTTCAATTGGGCAAAGCCAAAGAAAGAATCGAATTGAGTTGGAGGTTGAGTTGTCTTGGATATTCTGCTGGGTAGGAGCCGAGCGTGTGGCCGAAACCCGAGCCAACAACCAACCAAGTCCCTCAGCTTTGAGATTTCCCGACGTTCTCCGTGAATTTCTACCGTCAGTTGCAGGATCTTAATGGTATCTGTTGCTGACTGGACATAAAATCCTCACACAGTTACATTACTAGCCATAGTTTTTACATAGCTATTGGCATCATGTACTTATTTCGTACATAGTAGCCTTTGCTGATGGCCAACTTAAAATTAGTTCCGTCCTGTGGATTGTATACACACATTCTCTTCTCTGCTTCGTAAAAATTAATTGGCTCTTCAAAATGCAATCCTATTACAGGATATGGGAATAGGCCGGCTTGTTATTGCCGCTCTCAGGCTACCCATAATTAACATTGTACTTGCCATCATATAAAGTTATTACTCTGATACTGTTAGCTGAACTCCATTTGTGGAAAATCAGTTTACCCTTTCTGTCACAATAAATATCTTTGTTGTACCTATTGTAGATCAGATCTACTATATTATAGTTTCCTCCATTTGTTAAGCATTGCTGCTTGCACAATCAAAAACAAAGCATGATCTTCTAACGAAAAAGTCCAATACAATCAATAAAAGTGATAAATTATACTTTCGACATTAGTACACTTTTTTTAGTAAAAACTATGATCTAGAATGGAAGTGAAATTGAAGTTATACACAAGGATCATAATATCTAAATGGAACCTGTGTGTCCATTTGCCGAATACATTTAAGAGTTTTACCTAAATATTTATCTGCTGTTTATTAACAGCAACTGTTATGGGTTTGAGAAATAACTTGCATTTAACAGTTGGCATTAAGCCCCGACATAAATGCAAGCACTGTGTAGTCCACATAATATTTACATACATTGCACAGATCACATGACATTGTAAACCTAAACATGAGCCGTTTCTGTCGGTGCATATATAAGTGCTCTGTAAACAGTGAGTCTTCTGGAAATGGACCAATGACTGCTGGCTGCCCACTCACGATAGTTCATTATTAATTGCAATAATGTACTGATGTTACGATAGAGTAGTTACATTTATATTTCGCTTGTTTGTTTAATGGCATAGCCTATGGCTGAAAGTCGACATAAACATAAACTGGTTGGTAGCATACACAACAAATATGCTAGTTGTTAGTATAACTACATCTGCCCCACATTCCCTTATTTGAGCAGTTTCCTGTTTGTGCTTGCGTATGATAATTGGTAGTCTAAATTCGCATGGAAAATAGCTTTTCATCAAAGTGGATTTTACAGCGTAATGGAAAGTCTAGGTAATGCACTTTAGAAGAGATTAGCGGTCGTTTCAATTCCTCTCGGTGACCTACACACCCAAAAAGCTTCTGTTTGAACAGCGCAAGAGTATCAATATCAATACTACATGGAAGTACCTGTTTTGGTTTACATTTTAGACTACACAGCGAGTATTAAAAGTGCATTCATTATTGCCCATCTGCAAACCATATTAATTTATGGCACTGTGAAGGATGAAAAGACTAACAAATATTATCGTTCGCAGAAATTATGTTAGTGAATTAATATTTGCATTGTTAATTATGCATAGTATGTCTACAAAACAACTACCTACAAAACAAACAGGTACCAACTTAAGTAAGTAATTGCTTTATTGAACTTATCCACAACTAGCTCTAAAATGTTCAAGCATCTGTAAAGCACTTTTAGCAAAGTGTTATTGAAGCTATTGTTATTTTTATTTAAAAATTAATAATTCTTGTCTTAAGTCTTGAAGTCCTTTGCAAACCAAATAGCTATACATTAAGTTATACCAGTTCCCACTCTGCCAATTGATTTTATGAATTTACAAAGTAGTTATGCATGTTTCGTTGCAAGAATGAAAGATATAATGTATAGCTACGGCAGCGCGTATTAGTAGAACGACTGTACCTTCGGAACTGGGACTGTAGGACCATTTTACCTTAAGCTAAGTGTATTATTATGGAGGAATAATCCTAAAAACGTTATTTGTGTTACTACCTTACCCAACATTAAACTACTGTTTTCAATCAATACTTTGCTCTAGCTCAGTAGTACTAGAGTGTACAATAGAGATTTCGGGAAGGATTATATCTTTGTTTGAGTCTTTATGGTTTTGGAAACCCATGAAAGGTTGTGCTCTTGCTTTGAAGGTTTAATTTAATATGTATCATGTTTGAGTTTAGACTGGGTCAGATTTTCCGTATTATGTATAAAGCGCAAGGTTTTTATGTTCCAAGTCCTTGCAATTCAATTCTCTGTTACATTAAGCATAAGTCTAGAAAACATAATGGATTTAGCCATGTTTTTCCCCCATACGTTTGTGTGTCCAAGGGCAGGTATAAATCATCTATTACTACAATTCTAAGTAACATTAGTAATATATAATAATAAAAATCTTAACATAATATTCACTTACCTTACATTAAGGGCATATCCGAACTGACTGATTGGTATATGGTAATGTGTCAGTGTTAATTTGTGTGTACACACCTAATAAGATAATGAAACACTAAACACAATGCCAACTGAAGCCGAGAAGAATTAAACTATTCTCTTATACATTTACCTGATGAGATACCCGTAGCCATCAACTAATAGACATGAGATTAATACATACACATACAAGAAATCAATACTTATCATCTAATTTATTCTAAATTCAATTTGAGAATAGGGGTTGGTACATTTAGCATCTACCTATCTAATATAAAAACGTTTCGCAAGCATACGTGCAGTACCAGTAGTATTTGCACTAGGGAAAGTCCGCATGAGTTAATAGAATTGTGTAGTTGTAGAAGACAAAATATAGTGGGCAGTACTACGTACCTATATGGAACATGGATATATACAAATGTTAAAAATGAATTTGTAATAAGTGTGTCGAGTCAAGGTAAATTGGATTTAAAAAAATTACATTCAACATTGCAAGTTACATCATAAACATTTCACTATTTATATGGTGCGGGGGTTGCGGATATATTACATGTTTAAACCAAAAGTTCAACTGAATTGCAAACTATACACTGCATATTGCCCATTTAGAAATTTTTACTTGGTAGTTTAGAGTTTACTTGTGCTAAACGCAGAATTGAAGCTAATCCTTTGTAAGTGCTGACCATATGCACTTGAAAGTATTGTACTATGCTTTTTGTGTATAAAACCATAGTTTTAGAATTAATTTTTAATGCATATACTTTCAAACTCACAAACGACGAAGAAAACTTTTGAAATGCAACTGAAGTGAGTAGGAGGTAATACCTAAATGCAATTGAAGTGAGTAGGAGGCAATACCTAAATGTTACTGAAAGGAGTAGGAGGAGGTAAAACGTATATGTGCAACTGAAGTGAGTTCTAGGAAATACATGATTCAATGTAGAAACAATTTAATCGCTTATAATGAAGGATATCGGCATTCTTTGTATTAATAAGTATTATGTTTATCACTCACCCAACGTCATAAGTCTTGTGCATTTCCGTAGTCAAAGAGCCTTTTGAATTTTCACTGGTATTATGAAATTCAATAAGGGTACAAAGAATGTCATGTTGATATTTTTCTATTACAATGCAATAATTGACCAAAACAGGCTGAAAAATACCAATATTCATTTAAGTATGCAGAGCAATATGCATTCTCCTTTCGGACTCCGTAGTAATACCATATGGTATGCCAAAGTAACAACAACGGAGTCCGAGTTTAATTAAAAAGCTCCCCTTAGGCTGTTCTCTGTTATGGAGGTCGTTGTGCCTCCTTGTGTTGAAACTAATACAGCTTCTGAAGTTGAATAATTTCTCAAGCAATAAACTTGATTTGGTGGGTAAAATAACTTAAGAACTTAATATTATATGCAAAATTTTTTGTTTAGTATCGATTGAATTCTCCTCAATGGGAGGTAAATAATTACATATCTACAGAAGTACATACGATTACATTTCCAGTATAAGAAAAAGACAGATTATATTTATTTGACTAGCTGTCACAAAGTCTAAATCGAGCATTATCCTAAAAGCAAATTGTGTGTATTGTTAACATGACCGTAAGAAGAAAATTAACTATGTATTTGTTTTTATTGTTACAGGTAAGCGTTGGATTTTTGCTTCTTTGGAATTGCAATGACGCACAGCAGAACAGATCTATCAATGTTATGTCAACAACCACTACAAAATGGAAATGTTTGTGTTGGTTTCATATTATATTTCATCATTAGCTTTTAAACTTAAACATGAATATTTTTTATCTACTTTATAATCATTTAGTTAATTTGTTAGTTTCTCATCCGTAATACCTTTGATTATATTCTCCATTCACTATGATAATCCCGATATGCAAACACTTAAGATTAATCATCTATATTCCACACACATTTGATTGTTTTTTTCGCTTGGAAAAGCTACTACATTTTATATTTGCAGCCAGCTGCAACATGAAAATTAAACAAGAGCTAAGAGTAGCTATTGACTCAGGTTAAAATATTCATTGTATTTTGACGGACGGCGGATCCGTTATCCTTTGTCCTTGGAACGAGATAAATAAATCAACTAAAAATTTAGCTACTTTTAACGGGATACGAGAAGGAGAAGGTTTTCCTGCCCTTAATGTCAAAAATCTAATAGTTTAATAGCCTTCGAATTGCCAATCAAAAGGGACAACAATAAATTGATTATTTTAGGTGCATTTGTCTGTATTAACAGACATTATTACTGATATTACTTCGATAATAATGGTACCACATGGCAGCGATAAAAGAGTTTCAATTTATCCAAAATACTTGTTTATTGTACCTCATCGAAAGTAGTATTTTATGGGAACTTATAAGCAGAGGAAAATGTCGGGAGTTCATAAATAAATTAAAATTGTGATTTCCTTACATAAACGCAAATTCGTTGTCAGTTGCCGTTGCCGAATATATTTTCCTTTGTAAGTATTTAGGTATCTTTCATTACGTAGGTAGGTAGGTCAACTAGAGCTGGAGAATGTGGCACAGTACCTCATCAATTATTCATAATTAAATTAAGGTAGATTTAATTGAATAAGAGAATGATTTAAATAATTCAGGGACGACAACCCACTGACGATGACTATTTTAACGACAGGCAGGCAGATGTAGTAATGTGTTTAAGTAGAGTAAAGACGGTAATGGAACAAAGGGAAGGGCTGAGATACCTATCCGAAATCAAAAGAATTAATTTCTAGGTTACTTCACTCTACTTTTATGGTGAAAGTCATTTGCTTACATCAGCCAACGAATACTATTAGAGTATGTATTCACGATTCCTTCCGTTCGCAATATTTTCTATTCTTCAGAGTCCTTTCTCATTTGAAGTGGCTATAACTACAGGAAAGCTTATAATACACCCAGTAGTCTCTATAGTAGTCATTCCTCGCGTTATAGGCTGCTACTAGTACTACTTACAACACAATGGAACTGAAAATAGAGTTAAATTTGATTTTTAATTCCAAATGAGTGGATGGAGTGATTACGTAGAATTCGTTGTGAGAGAGGACTACATCCACGGAATAATTCTCCATTAGTAACATTTACACACAGTATTTTAGTTGCTTATAGGAGTAAAAGTTATAGGGATACAGACTAAAGTAGAAACGAAGGATAAGGAAAGGAAATGGAAACGTTCCGTTGCCCTACAATTTTTCTTCCCTTCATTTAACGTAGGAATTTCCATGGAGGACTTTCCCACATTCAAGCAACTTGCAATCAGTCAGTTCTGTTCCCTTGGCTGATTGTGAGTACACTTTTCCCTGTGTTACCCTTACGTTACCTTACTTAAGATTATTACACTGAATTGACTTTTTCAGAAACAATGGCTACAATGAAAGCTATTAAGGCTTGTCTAGATAGCTAGACTGCTTTGGGCTCCGTTCTATATTTTGAGTGTCTCTCTTACAGGAGATGGTTAGATTTTCTACTAATACCATGACCATTAACCTTTATATTCATTTCAATTCAATTCATTTGCGAAAGGAAAAAAAGAGATGGAGAGATATGCAGATGCAGCCAGCTCTTGGGCTCTTTTATATTTTATACCCGTGTTAGTGCTAGGAGTATCGTGCGACGACTAAAGTTAGTGCATAGAACTGCTACGTGACTAAGAGGTAAAACATACCTTCCATTTTAAAACTGCTAGCCCTTAGCTAGTTTTTTATTCAACTCTTTTCAAATGCTCATCCGCTCCAATTCTATTCTTTTCCATAATTTTATATTTCAAGAGACTACAGGCGAAAGCTAGACATGCTTTCTTCCCAAATCATTTCACCCTCTTTTCTATCTTTTTCACATTTTTTCAATAGAACCTCCTTTTATTACTCCTGGATATGATACATAATTCATTGCCCTAAACCAACACAAGAGATTTAATCATTTAAAACCTCCAGACTATCACTCCAACCATGATGAGATTCATCTCATCTTAAATAAAGATCTTATCTTTTCCTATTTTACATAGTAACTTTTTATGCTTAAACTATTACTATAATGATACTTTTCAAACTTTGTCAAATAAAGACAGCAAGCTCAGTGTAGGAAGAATCAGTAGCTATACACTTCCCATTTTTTGCCAATAAAGATAATACGCATTCTGAACTTTATCCAATAGTCAACCAATGTATTCTAGAATTATCCAAAAAGTTTTATTGATCATATGACAGGTAAATGGTACACGGGAATGCTATTTTTAGTAGATTTTAATTGAATTCTGATGCGATTGGAATTTTTAATCAACCGTTTATTAGTCCCGCTTATGAATGCGTTTCGTTGACCGTTGCACAAAATGCAATACAAAAATAACAATTCTGACACATTTTGTATGTATTTATATCGTTCTGAATACAAGTTTTGGTTTCTCTGAATTTGGCAGGTGAAAATATTAATTAACTGTATCCATGATATGGATGTATGAATATGTACTTTCCATTCAAAATGAATCTGGGTCACCTTTTGTTGAGCGAGTATTTGAGCTCGTAATTTTGGTTAGCATAAGGTAGTTTATCAAGTAAAGATGTTATTGATAAAGTGTCTCTTACGTCTCCTAACAAAAACTGTCATTGGCAATTTACGAGCAAAATAAACGACGAAGTGGAAAAGGTGGAGTAGTAAAGTGTAACCTGGTATAGTTCCGTATTCATTGTTCGTCAAGGAACACTCGGTCAGTGCTCTGGCACTTAAGGAAACCATTTTACGTAGTTTCAGAACTGCCAATAAACATTCAAGCGTTTGTAGTCATAAAATGTAAGTGGATGAAAAATGCCTTTCTCTGGATGACTGCCTTAAGACATATCTACTGTGAGAAAAGTGTAAAATGTAACCATACTTACTGCGTACAGCTATGCAATAGCCTCCTCTCTGTATTTCATTATGCAGTAAAAAGTAAATGAAGCAAAGTAATCTTTTCTCTACTACTGGCATTTCATAAATTTTCTCTGATTACTATTTTAAAGTGGATGACTTTTTTATTACTTTAGAACACAAAGATCCTCAGTTTATAGTGAGCCATGTAGCTACACTTTTAACACGTGGGTTAAATGTAAAGTATATCTAGTAGATTTAGTAGGTTCAGTTACAAATTAATATATAATATAAACAATTAAGTATACTGTAGCATGTTGCTCAATTCTTAATTATATGAACGTGAAGTAGAACAAAAAGCAATTCTAGCCCAATTATTGAATGACATGAAAAATTATGCTAAGGCACCATTATACAATTGTTGGAGCATGTAAAAAGGTATATGGAGAAAGTGTTAATATTAACACAGCGACTTTGTCAAGCAACTGCTTTAAGTTAACGAGGTTATTGTGTTGTGAAATAAGCGTATTTTCTTGTTTATTTTTTCTGTTACTCAATTATGTTTATGTGTGTTTCCCCGTGTCAGGCCTGCCTACTTTCTATTCAAAGCAAAGATGTGAATGCACTTTACTATGTTATTGTAGAATGATGATGTAATAAACATAAAGAGCTCTTCTTTATTTGCAAAGTTTTGCAATATACGCTTTTCTCTTGTGCAAAACCGGAGTATCTAGTCAGTAGACAAAAGTGTGGCATTTCTTTTTTCCGAGAATTTACTAACTACGCACTACTTAATTCTGAAACTGTGAGTTACTTTCCTTACTTGGTTTTATTGTGTTGGTACTTGCAAAACTGTTTTAAAATCTAACATTTGTACATAAACGTTGACAAACTTTAACGGATATTCCCTACATTTTTACAATTTATTTAAAAATGTCAAGTAATTCAATGGAATCTTTCCAGCAGTGCTAAATATTTCAAATCAGACTAATAATTAATTACTTCGAACACCACTGCACTGTTTAACCAAATATTTAATCACATTATTATTGTAACACTTAATGCATGATTGTGGTTATTTCAGGAAAATATCAGGAATTATTAATTGACACATAAACAATGTGTCTATACTTACCGGCTATTCAGGAAATTCGTTAAATTCAGAGTAGGTATAACTACTTACTTTATTTACTAACTCTCAGTAGCAGTTTGAGGGTAAGTTGCCACCTGCGAGTTAATGGTGCTGTAAATCAAAATGCCTACTGGTAAGTAGTAAGTGAGTTTATAAAATAATCAGATCACCTCTACACACTGGAATGTTAGTTGGGCTTTCTTATCGGATATTTATAGATTCTGAATACGGAGCTCATCTTTTATGTACCTGTTGTTAAAAGGTCATTTTGAATTTTCCTTGACTATAATTTTGCATGTCTTGAAGCTTTCTAAGCCATAGGGATGTGGTAGTACAGAGGCAAAGTAATAAAGCATAGGCAGGTTAACTTTAGTCTATCTTGGCCACCACTTCCAGAGTTTCTTTGCTTACACTCAACTTAACTAAACATAAGCCAAGTTGATCTCATTTCTGGGCATCTTGGTGGTCTTTCAGAACCTGCAACAAAACTACATACAAGAGAATAAAGGGAGCCCAAGTGGTGCAAGTATCTAGTGTGTACATACACTGTATGCATGTAGCTAAAAGCCAAAAACGAAACCAAACTGGGAGAAGCAAGGAAAGCAATTCAGGCCACACGAAACTGATCCAAAATTCTGGTCACAAAATGTGGGTAGCGAAGCGGACGGAAGCTCAGCCAGCTCCATTCCGTACAGCAAACTCGGCAGTCTATATAATACATTGGGATTCCCTTATCGCTAGTGTAGTAGTTGCATACCTTGAGCTGCTGTAAGTAGTAATAGGTTCTTAGAGCCGTGCCAAACCAAACCAGTAGTGTACCCAATGGACAAGTATATATAAGGGATTCTCTGTGCGAGCACCCAATCGTAACAACCACTCCAGATCACTATTTGCCATTTTACAGTGAACTGGTAGAAATGCAGGATGGACATAGGAGAGAAACAAGCAGTTATTCTGTGCTGGGAAGGTACTTCCCCATTGCAGACAGACACAACATGCAGAATACAGATAGTCATAATATAATAGTAATATGTGCCCCTGTTCTTCCCTCGCTCCAAAGAGTAACAGGATGAAAGGCAATAGAGAACCACAACCACAATAGTGCTGGAAGAAGACTCGCTCCACCAGAATGTATGTAGTATTATAACATAGAGTAAGGCATGACTTGGTTGGCGTGAGGTTCCTTGCCTTGTGTGAGGTTATGCAAGGCTCTTCAGCTCACTGTGCAAATGTTTACGAAGTGGGTCAACACTTGATTTGATGTTATGTATGGACGGAGCGAACCAATGCGAAAACTCAATAATATATTGACTTGGAGTCCAATTGCACTCTTTATAGGTACTCACATGTCCTTTTACATGGTCCCTCTTCCCTATACTCCCTACATCATTACACGGCATGGTGCCTTACTTACAGATACCTTATTATGTATCACTATACACATTATCTCTCTGCATAGTGAATACATATGTGTGATAAGTAATGCACAGTGTGAAGAATTCATTTCTGGATTCCACCATTCCAGAAAGCCAGGTCAAAAAAGGGCAGTAGCCGAACCAAAGAATATATTATTATTGTAGGTACACATAGTAAATATTAGATAGTATTGTGCCTTATTTTCTGACCAACAATCATGCAACGGAGGTATAGGCCAGTCAGGCGAGGAGGAAAGGGTGCTTGAGATAGAAACCAAGTGAACATGTACGGATAGAATGTGATCAGAGGAAAGTGGATTGCCTCACATCCCATAACATTACATTGCGTATTGTATCGGTAGGTAGGACATAGTCGTTATGCTTTACGTGAAAATACATAAGAGACTCTCTCAACTGACAGAGAGTGTGTATGGAATTACGGACTGCCTACCAAATGCCCTTCCAACTCGCGAAACCAAACCATTACTAGCAATGTACTTTCAGTAACGGAGGGATCGTTGCTTGACCCGGCCACCTCGCTCGCCTTGGCTCACTCAGATTTTTGCAGACAAGTCAGTCTGGTAACTACATCTCACATATGTGAGTACATCCACTATAGCTGTACGATCCGCACTCTCAAATCCAAACGAAAACCAACAAACATTTTTACACTCTAATTCCGCTCTTGCGTTAAGTTACGATACGAGGCGATGTGGTTCTTTCTCTTTCTATTTACGACCAACTTGGTAACGTGCCGATGCACTCGGCTAATAAAACTTTCTCCTACTATATTGATATAGCTACTAAGTACAGCTAAACTACAGATACTATTGCAATTTTGCCAGAAGACCTCAAAGAGAATTATTAACGGTTTGTCAAACATTTTGTTAGTGGCCACCAACGCACTTCGTACCTACCTATAGTAAACATTACTTGTTAGGATGAACAACAAACATTGTAGATTAAAGTCCTTTGGATTAAAATATAGGGGTAATTCCTGTTAAATGGTATAGTATGCCTTTCCTCTTTCAGTGCCAACAGTTCTATTAAATAACGGTGAAAATAGAAATTTTTTAACACACATATCCCGAATTTTGGGCATAAGCAAGACTATAAGACTTTTATGTAGGGTTAGATATAGAGATTCACAAATAACTAATGTTGACTTATTAATTATCAACGAACAAGTAAAATCCTAATTATAATTAGTATGTGTACACCATTGGTTCATAATAGAACGAATGTTCTGCACAATAATTATCAATAAAAGTTAACACTTCCTGTGTGTACAACAAGTCACTTTGTAGCTGGAGAGGGAAAATGAGAAAAATAGAAGGTTGCCAAATAAGGGAAGAGATGAAAGCCTCGGATATAATGTTGCGTTTACCACTGTGCCACGGAGCTTTTGATTTGTTTTTAATTTGTGCGTCGGCTTTCATTAACCTGATTAAATGGAAAGCGTGAGTGGAGGAAATGCGAATTAGTGCAGCACAGGATCCATTCTGAACAGAAGAAATTCCATTAGAATCTCAGTAGGAAGCTGGAGCTGCAAAACAATTTCCTGTGTTGATTACAATAGTTACTTTTGCTATGATAAAACCATCCTCTCATTGTATTTTGGCTACCAGAGTTGGAACTCACTGACTGAGACTGTGTACTGCTAGTCATTCTGAAACAAAAGGAATTCCTTTCAAAAGTAGAAGAGAAAGGTTGCAAGCTTTCTCTTCGACAAAGAAAAGTTTGTATTGAAGCCAAAGGAGACGGGGCCGATTGTGTACTACTAAGAAACATCATTATACATTGCTATTTAGCATTGCAGCAAGTAAACAGGTTCTTCTTCAAAGAAAAGCCTAGCTAGACATTCGGAGTATTTGCCCATAGAAAATCGAAGAGAGGAGAAAGCAACAAATCTTTAAAGGAGTAATTCCTCTCTACATTTATGACACGAAATGGAATTTTTCGCTAGATGCATTTTGGCAAATTCAGAATTGAGTATTCTGTAGAAGTTGAGAAGATTGTTCACAGAAGAAGCTTATTTCATTTCATATCACTCGTTAGGAAGGGAGCGTATGCACTGCAAGTAAAGCGCAATTCTCCTTCTACTAGGCTACCGCCATGGAAAGGGATACCTAGATCGATACTTAGCGGAAGACAGTTTTGCTAAATCTTGAAAACTTTTCCGATTGTCTTGAAATGTATGATATATTGGCTCAAATATTGCGGATGGATAATTTGTGTTGTACCTTGAACCTTGCTCTGGTCTGGGCTGAATAGCTAGCCGGTCTCCTCGGCGCACTCAGCCGGAGGCTAGACATCTTCGACGTACAGATTCGTACTACGGCACTTTAACTTTAAGCGAAGTATAGTATAATGTAATGTAATACGATAACATTGAAGACTTAAGCTGCTGTCTTGAAATAGTGATACACTTGAGTAACCGATACTCACAGTGTGTGCTCCTTCCTAGTTTCATACAGGCAGTTCTACAATACAGATGTCAGTTATAATACATATCTATCCGTAAGTAGTATCAGATAGCACTAAAACAATAGCTGGCTACTTATTCCATAAGCATTATACTTTTATCTGTATAAAATAAATGTTATGTTTTATTATACTTATAGTGTGGTTATAGACTAAGTGTGTTCACGTGGATTGGATATACCATACTCTGGTAGCCATGTATTTATTTAAGTGTATAAGTAGAACGGTTGTCGGACATGAAGAGCTATAGATTTACTTTCACCATCTTCCTCTCGACTATAAGACAACTTACATTAGTGAAAGCTAACATGATAAATATCCATCGAGCACCAGATCCAATGTAACTTTATTTCAACTCACAGTCGAGTAGATTCTACTCTTTCCTTTCTTCTTTGCTAAATCTCTTTTACTCTACGCAGTTTTCTCTTTCTCCTTTCGATTCCACTTTTTCTTTCATGAGTTTTACTCTCAAATACTATTTATGTACGTCTATAACCCTACTACGTTCTTCATCCTAATTCTATTCCACAGTATATTTAAGATCTCTTTGTGTATTACTCCCACTAGATTCCTTATCAAAAACAAACTCCTATGGGAGTCTCCTGGACTGCAGTTACATCATATTAAAACATGTACCTACAAAAAACCGATGCAACGGAAAATTTCTTCAATTTTCGATATTCGTTTTTTGCAAGTACAAATACTCGATTTCAATGCCCATTTCAAACTGAGTTTGTACATATAAAGAAGATCAAAGTTAGTGTGCATTCACAATGGACAGTCAAAACTAATGTGGAGCAAGCGAATTGTTTTTCACATGAAATAGAGGCTTTGTTTGACTGATTGCCTCATACCTATTGAACATTGAGTAAATCTATATAAAATTACTTATATAACCTAATATTTTATTGCATAAATATTAAGGAGACATAAAAGTCCCTTTACATAACACTTTCCCTTTTTTATGCTGACTCCATATGATACTTTTACCGACTTTGCCCTGATACCAGAATTGTAATCGATGCATTACTGGTCTCTTATCAGAGGCAATTAGTAAAAAATGAATGACTGACAGTTTATTAAAAGAAAGATGTCCTTTGGTAGTATTCAATCAGTGATTTTCTATTAAGCCTATGCCTTTGTACTATAATTTCTAAGAAATAGCAATTTATTAGTACAATGAAAAGTAAAAGCTTTCTAAAACTATATTTACAGTTTCTAGTATAAGTATAGCAGACGTACTATCTACTTATCTATTGTAGTGTTTAATTAAAATATGGTTTCCTGCTATATAATAGCGATTATAGGTTTCATTCCTAATGGAAGATTGCCTTTTGTTGAATTAACTAGGTATACTTTTGTAATGGATTGGACTCTGTATATAAATAGCTCTGTTGACATGTCTCCATACAGGTATAGTGCATTGTTCTCAGGATCATAATATACCCAATGTGTTTTGATGGAGATGGTCATACCTATTTGGGCGACTCGTGGATTTCATTATTTGTCAAAAGAAATGGGAAAGGGGCGAGTTGTCAATCAATAGAGTAAACTAACGTATACGTTGATAAAGTATTTTAGTAGGGCGACTCTTATTTCACAGTAGAAAGATAAAAAGAAAAGTTGTAAAGGGAAAGAGAGAAAGGAAATAATGACACCAAGTTAAGGGAACAAGGTCACCTAATGACAAATAAGGTCATTGAAAACTGAGCCGAAAGGCCAACTACTGAAGAAAATAAGACGAAAAAGAGAAAACCGAGTAAGCCGTGCAAAGAAAGAAAACAAACTGAAAAGCAGTAAGAGAGACGACAGCTAAAAAGAAGGCTCAAGAAAATCAAAGCATCCGTTCTTTATAACTACAAAACAGAAGATGTGAATGAGAGTGTACTGCTTGGCGATATACTCCGTTCTTAATACATTTTAAGTGCCATATAAATATCCACTCGTAACTGTAGCCATTGTACTTGGTAACAACCCTCAAACAAATCCCGACCCATATTACATGGAAATTTTCTTGATTTTGCAATGCGGCTTTTCAATAAGATATACATCGTTTCTTTTCTAACTGCTGCCGAAACAAGAGTTACAACACTTCTTTCTTTGTTAAGTCAGTAAAAGTAGGGTGGATCTATTTATTCGGATATAGTCATCACATTCGGGCGCAGTTTGATCCATTGTAAAGATGTGTTTCAACAGCATCAGCTAAGTAGTCAAATCAGTCCTCTATATGTACTCAAGGCTAAGCTAAAACGAGTTCTTGAATATTCAAAGTATGAATCAGAATATTTGCACACCACTGTTATATATAATTTGTTTTTTCTATTTTTAGTCAGTTCAACATTTAAAAGTATTTTATTTTAGAGTTAGTTCTCATAGTCTAACTTATAAGAGTGACATTTTTCCATTTCAATATAGTCATTTATTGACTTTTCCATCTAGAGGCAAAAATTGTATTTGCCGGAAAATTTAATTCTGGAAGATGAAAGTATTTTCGCATCTATCGTATAATTATCTTCGTAGAAAGTACCTTTACCAGGAAATTCGGCTAGAAAATATGTTAGAATACGTAGAAGGAGATTATAAGGTAACTGTACAAGTCAATGCTTTGCATTCAAGTTGCTTTGATTTTGTTTGAACTGTCAGTTTATAACTATTATTTCTGCATCATCTTATAAGTTCCCGTTTCATCTTCATTCGACTCTCTTCATCTTTAATCTTTTTGCCGGAGTACTTCATTTGATAAGATCCTCTTGACTGTTTGTCATCTTCAGAACAATAAGGAAAAACGCTATAAAGGTTGCGGTTTATGCTTAAACTTGATTTACCTCAAAACGTACCCGTTTGTGTCAAAACATACAGTCCATTTCTGTTTTGCTTACCTAGAGATTAACTTGAAATGATAGTGTATTTAATATACACTGGTCTGCTTTACATGAGTGTCTATTAAATCAGCAGAGTTACAATATAAGCCATATCATTATCACAATGATGTGACTCCTTCAATTCGTCTCAGTCCATAAAATAACTTCGTAATTAATTCTAAGAACGGACTTGCAAAAACTACTTTTACTACGAACTAAAACATAATTCATAACATAACTGAATTCCTAATTAAAAGAAATCTCAGATCTTTTTCTGAGTAATATATACCTAAAGATGTTAATAATATCATGGAAATGACAATGCCTGAATTATGTCAGTATTGGTTTAATATTACATCTTGTAAAGGCCTATAGAGTAGCCTTTTAATATTATGCATTGTGGATCTCTTGTACTACACCGTAATAGGTGTCCTTCCTTCATGCCCTTAATTTAGTTCCTTTGCGGGGGTGTATACGCAATTAAAAATGAATGTGGGATTGTGGTTTTATGTGTGATGTTTCTGTACATCGGCTGGAAAGTTTACTTTTGTAAAAGTATCGTAGTCTTTTTATTAGGTTTCCATTCACACTTTTCCCAACTTTTGAGATTTCATCAGAAAAGACTTCCCGGTGAGCTTTGCGTGTCACGATGCTGGACTTGACTAAATCCACTAGTTGGACAGATGGACGAATTTCCATGTCGTTCAACTCACGCTTCTAACATTCGAGGTAGTGAATAAAATGTGCTTACTTTTTCTGGTATTTTTTCTGCGCATCAAGAACACGTATCCTTTTGGCTTTCTACAAGGTTACTTATCTCCGCATCCAACTGGTACGAAATAAATATAAGTTGTTATATAGAATATAAAGGAATATAAACCTTTTGTTCTCACATCAATACATATGCGTCTCCCATGCCTATTATTTCAGTACTTTCAGTTCTATAGTATCTAGCTTCTTTATAGTTCTGCGATGTATACAATGTATATGTTTATGCCTTTCAAGGTTGCTTTGATTTTAAATCTCAAGAATATTCTATTGACTTATATATATTTATATCAGGTTGTCCAACTAATTTGACTGGCTAATTAAATCAGTAGCTGTCGAGTACATTTACTGTAATGGTGATGTCTGTCATTGATGTATAGTTCTCATTCAAAAAGAACCGTTCATCATTTGCGAACTCGCTTGATGTGTCATAGGCAGTCCGCATTGAATAGTCAGAAAGACATTCATGGCTAAAAGATTTTTGACCTCAATTTCGAAAGTAATTAGTAATACATAAATAATTAACAAAGTAATCCACTCTATCAACGGCTAATTTAATTTGTGCATCAAAAGAGTGTATTGGAGTCGTAAAAACCGATGAACCATTATAATGGGTACTAGGAAATTGAAAAGTGCGTCACCAAGAATCGAGAACACTATAGTATTATGCGGCTGTAGTGTACAGCAATAAGTATTATGAAATTGAATGAATATTTCAACTTTAGTCTTTTCATCATTCCCTCTTTGAAGATAACTACGAAGTAAGGACGCCGCGACACGATGGCGGCCGAGGCAATTGAAATGTAGTGACTATACATAAAATAGATTGAATGTAGGTAGAATTTACATATATTATGCTATTGTCTCTCATACTTAAAGGTAGAGCAAAGTGAAAACAAGGAAAGCAAATAACACTGGGAAAACACAAGATTAATCTGAGTACAATTTTGGGCTAAAAATAAAGCTGCATGAAGTAAGTACATTAGAGGATGACGTGCTGATCTATGATAGTGCCTATGAGTTAAGTAGTTGCCATTAGTTGGTATAGGTATTACATTAGCTGTCAACAAGGGAACTATTTTGCGTGTCAGTGACAACATATGCTTACTACGTGATGTGTGCGATGTTTGATATTCCTACATATTGGAGTAATGGTTTACTTTGGTCGGAGACCAGACTGGCAGACAGGCCTTGATTTTAATGGAGGTATTTCTTGATGGATTTGTTATTCTGGATTAGGAAGCTTTGGTTTGTAATGCCTCTTACATTTCCTGTGCAAAACTATACGCAAATATTTTGATGACTCTGCGATGTGTCACTAGTTAGACTGCTCTAGTCGACTTTCCTTTACTCACGAACAGCTCGTTTTTCTGTGTGTCATTTATGGAATAACTAGTGGCGACGCACGAAAATGCCAGAGAGTTACTTACCTCTATTTGCTTTGCCACAATGCAGATTTGCCAACTTCCTTTGATTTAATATAAAATCCCTCTTAAATGTCATTACTATTGCACTATACTACGCCAAATTGAACTTTCTAGACCTACCATATCTAAACTGCATAAATATTTATGTCTTGAACTTAGCTAAACACTATATCTAAATAATATTACCATGCTATACAAGCAGCTTAGGTAGTAAGTTCTATAATTATAATTCCAATGACTGTGCAAAGGTAACGGAGACAATTAGTGTATTCTACGTTGTGGTGGTATTCTCCATTTATATAGTGATTTGGTTCGCAAATTTGTATGTATAGTTGATTATATTACTTGAGAATATAGTGTTCGTGACTTTCTTTTCCCTGGGTACTAGTTGTCTATATTTAGAAGTATCAAGAGGGAGAGGCTGATGGTGGAGTTGATTTGATTCATGTGTATTTGTAATATAGGTAGTGCTTTGCTGCATATATTAAATGTATTGCTTATGCAGTGAGTAGTAGTAGCATCAATTTACGTAGTTTTCCATGGTGGGACTGAACTGGAGTAAACTGAAGAGAGCCCAGACGAACAGAAGAGAACTAAACTAAACTAGTTATTTTAAAGGGTACAGAGTTGACTTGACAAATGCGAAATCGATAGTTACAAAAAGCCCGATGGGATACGAATAGGAAAGGGATGGATGGAGTGAGTGCTGGACGATGGATTGCAAATTTTTCCTACATGTACTGCATTCTGCACAAGCACAACACAACACACTAAACCATACAACTCACTTCACTCACATGCAAGATTAGCTTCAATGAAGGGAATATGTTTAACATGCAATTTATACTCGTCTCCAGACTCCCGTTTGCTCAATCGACTGACGAGACAACCATATGTGCTCTCTCAATCACAATTTTACTAAATAACTTCACCATGCAATATCTCAACCGTACAACCAAATTTTATTTAATAATAACGTTGTGGAACGATAATTTCATTTTCACTCGCAATCTATAAGCGAACGTGCCAGTTGCTTTAATATAATAAAGTACAGCTTGTCTTGACGTAATTATATGTATATATTGCATAATAAGTAACTGATTTCTAAGAAATTTCTGTTTAAATAAGCAATATAAATTGTTCAGTGCAGTAAATATTAATATTTCTTGTTCATGCACACTTCAGAATTTGTTTAGGAATCTTAGCTGAGTAGTGTAACAGTGGAGTTTTGAATATCCATAGTATTAGATGTAGTATTTATTACATTAGGTTTGACTTCCGTCAGAGTGTGTTTTAATAATAAATCTGGACCTCACATGAACACAACGGCATATTTGGCTAATACGTGCAACTACAATGGTTTATGAGAGGCATAAACCAAGCAAGCAGATATTGAATTAAAATATTAGTTGTTACAACTTTATGCTTTATCGTAGCCGTTCTGCGTGCTTTAAGTAATACTCCCAAGAATTACATGTGCTTTTATTTAGTTGACAGAGTGTGGCAGAAACATTTTCCCCGACTTGAGAGCCCATTTCTCTCATTATATCTGTAATTACGTACATACGCAAACATTACATGCATATTTTGTGTGCAATATCTATACTTAACTATAGTAAATACATTTCATGTTGTCATACTAGCTTTTGTCTGCTCAAAGCAAGTTGCATAATATTGTGGAAGTGTAATTCTACCTACGTACTGTATGTGATAGCTGACTGCTTTGAGAAGGCTGTTGAATCTCCATATTACACACATTAAATGTAAATATGCATATTCTGGTTCTATTTATGGTATGGTGCTTGAATTTCATTACTGCACATACAGCTATAGAGTAATTAGACGAAATATGCGTGTCTGCAATGTGTTTTGTTAAATAACTGCACTATGTATGCATATTCAAGAATGAGGGAGAGTAGCATTTTCACTCATACTTGTATCGCAATATAACTAGCTATATATATCTTGGCAAGATTACGTGACTAGAAACAATAGCATTGCTAGTTCGTTTGTACGCTAAAAATTTCCAATATCTATATTCTATCAACTTAATATTTCGATGTTCTAACCTTAGAAAATGGAGCATTAACTGTCAAAGTGAAATTTAACGTTCCCAAATTATTTAGATGGCTGTGTTTGGTAATCAAGGGATGTCAGTACCTGGGTTGAATTCTAAATGGCGCATCTAAAAGGTAGTTGGCCTCACATGAAAAAAAAATATATAAAAAAATGCATGACTATAGTCACTAGAATACTTAATACAAGCATTATACATGTCTGCGACTTAGTAATTATTGCATGGATAAATTAGCTGCGCTTACATCCTATCCTGTGGAAGTGGAACAGAAAAAAGCCGGAGAATTGGAATTTACAGAAACATTTTTCTAAGCATCAAGAGACAATCTTTTAAACTAGCACATATATATTGTGTGGGTAGAATTTGAGAATGAACTGCGAGTAGGCTTAATCCTATTGCATTCTAGTTAGAGAAATTTTGTATTACTCGCTTGGTAGGATCAGCACATGCATACATGCACAAGGACTAGAAAAAGAAAGCTTTTCCTGTACTATCCCGTGCACAGCTAAATAGTGTATGTCTGTACTATGGGCTTACTATTATATTGCATAAGCCCTCTACATAAGGACAAGCTAAGAAGTCACAGTGCATTAAAATTCCTCAACTTTGTTGGAGTAGTCTACATATATTCTAAATCGTCTGAAACGACTCTGGAGATTTTCTCCAGCAAATTGCATCATACAGTGAGAGAATATGCTTGAAAATGATTTGACTTTCCTTGCTTCTTGTAACGCTGTACGTGTATTCTATATTATGGCCGCTATGTACATTTCTTGCATAAACAAATATCAAATGATCCTGTTTTCTTTTTTATTCATTTTGCACCATACTATTTCATAGGTAAGTACACACACGCCTTTTCAAGTATTCTCTTTGCAGCCAATCCCAGCATATTTTCGCATTTTTATTGCAAATATTTTAGCCCAACTAAGCCTTGACAAAATCCTTTGCTTCACTTGCCTTTTAAACACTTTTATATTTTTACAGTTGGAATTTTAATTGGGTCACCCACATGCAAAATTGCAACAATGTTAAAATGCTTCATTTTTGGCCATTTGGTAAAAAAAATTCTTGTTACAGGGCTATTTTCTCATATATATGGTAATATTATCTAAATGATTGTGATTTACTTGTAAGTCTGTTGTAATTGATATTCTTTTGTCTGGTACGAAGTTCAAAATGTACAAGTGTGGAAAGTACTATAATCCTATTATTATGGTGGTAACATTGTAATTTAGTAGTTTACAGAACGTTATACATAAAAATGATTAATTTATTCGCAGCTTAAGTAAAAAATACAATTTACACATACTTCTTAACATAATACAATAATACCATTTACTTATGCGAGTTTTTATTCAAGTCACCCATTATGCTGGTTACATAGTGTAGCTTTTGAGTATAAATCTATAGATAAGACACAAATATGGTAAGCTACAGTTGAGAACTTTCCCTTTCAGATTTTTATGTGAGAGGTTGAAGCATAAAATTTGATATGAATTTCTAAAGACACTGCAGAGCATTAAGTTGTCAAAGTGAGCATGTTTACGAAGACAATGGGAGGAATGCATTACATAAACAATCTTTCTCTGCATTTCAGCTAATAAATATATCTCAGTGTATTATAGCGCACATAACACGAGTGATATCATAATTCCTTGACTTTCTACTTATGCTCCCAGTATATTCTCCTGCTTACTATGTATTGCACATCTCTGTCATACATATTAATGCTATAAGTTAAACCCAACCCCTGCTTTCTTAGTACAACCCATAGGGAAAAATTCTACTGCCGAGTACGAGTACTAAACGACTCGTATTTACTAGTATAATAGAACTAGTACTTATGGGACGTTGAGTCGTACTTTAGTACTAGTACTAATGTACAAGTAAAAACTAATTTTAATTCACTAGGAAACAAAGGCAAAAAAAGAACAACAATTTTGGAAAAAAAATCCAGGGGGGGAACCGATTTCCCGCCTACTTCCACCAAAGTCTCCTCTGCCTACCACCTAGCTACGTTACCAATCTAATAAACAGGGGATACAAAGTTTAGTAATAAAACCCGTAATGTACTAAAATACGAGTGAAAACTAGTTGATTAGAACTAGTTCTTTTATTCCTATAGATACTAGTATTTTAGAACACATTTAGAACGTGTTCTAAAATACAAGTTGACATTTTTCCAAATGTTTGTTTATACTCGAATTCTCTAGTATTTTAGTACACCTGTACGAAAATACTCATAGAAACGTGTGCATTAGAACTTCATATTTCCTATGGGAAGTTTCCAAGTCAAACCTTGAAGAGATGTAGTGCAGACAGGAAGAGAAATCTGGTACATCTCTATCATTGAAATTACATACTTACGTTATAGCAAATAAGGCCCAGATTACTACCTCCTACCAAAGAGGCTTACCAACAATAAGAACTTTATGCCACGAAAGGTGGCAGATATATTTAAATCCGTGCTAGAAATTTTGCCTTGCAGAAATAGGAAGAGGGGATTCTTCAGAAATAGTAGGCTTACCGACACCAGCTATGCTAATATTTACCTAGCCGGCATAAACGCAAATGCAATAAATGCATAAGTGATTTGACAAATGCTTTCCTTATAATCTCAATTATGTTGCCCATTTGCTAGTTGGAATATTCGCAATATAAGCTAATTATATGTACTATGATGGTTGGGAATTGAAATATGGTATTACTGTGCAGTCTGTGCAGCGAGAATATTTGCAAAATTCAGTATCACAAACACGACTATGTAAATGAAGTTACTTTACTGTAGCCACAATTAGTACCTTTATAAATGTGCACATTAATATGCATTTTCCTGAACTACGTCTGTATGAGCTATGCAGCTTAGAGTAATGTTACAATTTTCATTTAGATTTGCATCGAAAAACTTATACTTGTGTATAGGGATTGTCAGATTATAAGAGGATAACAAGCTTACTACATAGTACATCTGTAATATAAGCTATATTTTGTATTATTGCAACAAAAAACGTATTTTTTAGCTGGTTTGGTGCAGATGACTTATGAACACGTTATTTCTAGGTTTGAGATTTACTATGGGAATACATAGTCTGCTGGGAAAGGAATTATAAGTGATAAGGATGTCCTAGATAAATTACTTATAAAATACAATGTACAATGCATCGCATCGACATCGTTTCCAATCCAGTCCACATAGTCCGAATGTTTATTACGTTGACTAGCCGAAACGGGAATTTTGGTGAGTTTTATAGTCGTCGTTGATTTTCCGTCTGAATGAGCATTAGCCGAAGGCAATTTCTTATCCTGATGGATAGATAGGCCTTAAATTGTGTCGTTATAAGGAAAAATAAATCCAATCGAGTCAGAAGAGAGAGGAGAATTCTCGGTCCCATCCAACTTCAACCAATCCAATTCAATCAAAGCGAACACAATCCAATCTTTTATATATTGCTCGATCGTTGTCTAAAGGAGCTCATAGAATATCCACGCGTACTTTCTGTCCTTAAGAATGAGAATAAAGAAAGTCAACTCGACAGAGTCAACTGCACTCCAGGAAATAGCTGGAGACAAAGCAGGGCCCCCAACTAGACAAAACAAAATAAAATAAGAAGCAAAATCATCCGAAAACCACTTCTCTCTCTCAGCTGTTTCACAGCAGACATCTTGAAATTTCTTTACTCCTTACACTTCACATGCATGACTATCCCTATATTCTACTTCCAATCTTCTGCTACATTCTTTTTATTTTTACGTAAATGTCCATTTCAGTCTACACACTTCGTTGGTAAAAGTTACTTTCTCTATGTACGAATTAACTACCCTCATTGTTCAACTGTCTGTACACAGTTTTATCGTTTGCTTGGTGTGTACCGAGGGCAAATCCATTATCATCCATTCCATCTGTACTATTGTGTGCTATAATTATTTTAAAATGACTAAAACGCACCTGCAAATTATTATGTTGAGTATCTATTAATATTACATACTGACATCATCGCAGATGACGATAGTATTCTTTGGTTTGTGATGATATTTAGGGGTTTGGATATGTTTGTAACTGTATTTGGTTTTATAATATTATACTAACTGTTGTTAACTGCTTGTTAATCATTGTCTCCCAAAGTTAACTTTTCCAATATTACAGGAAAGAATCGGTTGCTAAACTATGTTACTGTTATTGACTATTTTACCGTTGTGAAGGCAGTTCTATTAGATTCAGATTCCGCAGAAATGGTTTAGAAATCAATGTCAATAAAATGGAATGAATGGCAGCAGCTCCTACTATTCTAGCAATAAATGTCGTTATTGGCTGTTTAAAGATTGGATGCGTATTTTGAAGATTTTGTCACGTCCAAATGGAATTTGAAGTTGAAAATGAATAGATCCAAGATGTATTCTGAATTTGTCGGGTTTTGTCTTAATCATTAAATTTTATAGATATGGATGGTGTGCGTGGAGTGTTAGATTCGAGATAAACGCGTTGAGTTTATATGTATGGCATAGCTGGAGGAAGATACAGAGAATGGTGATTCAAGTGTAGTCTTAACTTTTTCTACGCCCTCATTCATTCTTATTTTTTCATTTCTATTTATAGGTCTTGTGCTGTATATGAAAGTGAATAAAAGTTAGTTTGTGCATAGGAGGAGTATATTGAGAAGGCTGGGATGTAATAATGGCACATGACACTGATTGTAGTATGGCACAGGGCAGGAGCGTTGCGTTTGCTTGCTAAAGTTGTGTTGATGTAAGAAAGAAGTGATGATGAGACTTTGCTTGAGGCAAGCGAAAGTCTTGCACCGCAGCCTTCTCATCCCATTGGTTTGACTTTGAGCTAAAAGAAAAAGAGTGAAAGCGACAGAAGAATGGAGGCGAGGAGACAGGGACAGAGCACGTAGTCACAGACCAGGATAAAATGATCAAATTTTCTACTATTGAGCTATATCTATTTTCTATGTACATACGAGAGTAGCGTTGAGAATCTCAACCAAACTAGGACGATCAAGTCCACTGTTGTTATTCAAAGTAGTCCTACTCTCTTCTAACCAACCAAACTCCGAATCAAGGGTGATCCTATCTATAGGACTTTCTGTAATACAGTATTTCGCTCCCTTAATACTTACACGTATGCAAGATACGCATTTCGTGTTTGACTTGGCATTGATTCCGATTCAAAGAGAAAGCAAAGCAAGGCTCTATTTATGTACATCACATAGACGAGTACAGTGAAAGGACGAATACTCAGCCAAAATAATCAAATATAAATGCATGTGATCTCATCTGTACAAGAATAAGAATTTGTACGCATGTATTCTCGCAATGACGTCCCTTTATCTCGAGTTTCTTTAGCCAAAATACGTTCCTAAGTACAAACTGTCCTTCTACTCAGCCTCCAAGTATACTGCAAAGATTTCGACAGAACAAGTCGGAACGCAACATAATCGAATCAAAACACTATACCAACTATTGTAATACTGTCGAAGAAAATCTCTTGTCGACCGTCTCTAACTAGTTTAGTTGTCATCAGAACAGAGGAAGACTCGAATACTAAATCCTTGAAATCCAGGATACATTCATAAAATAAACCGTGTTGATTGCCTATGAGGACTTCGTGGAATCCGGAAGAAAAAGGAACAAACTACTATTGACTTATCTATTGCAGATGTACACTATCAAAACGAAATATAAGCGAAAGAAGTCAAAAGGAGTCCATGCTATTAAAGAGGATTAGATTACGTATCGTATAACAAGGAGGCTTACATCTGATCAGAACTACTAAATACGAAAATTGTCTCTGACAATACTATCTCCATGCTACTAATCATTAAAATTCTATACAATTCTTTCGTAAAATATTGTAGTGAACATCTGCCGTACTGGTATTATTTGCTTCTGAAGTGAATTCACATACTAAAACTTTGACTGTAGCAGTATAGCATCAAAAATGATTGTTTCAAAGGGTAAAATTTTTTTAACAATTACCTACCAACATGCGATACAACAACACAGATGGAGATCATTTTTAGGTCCCTTTCCTTCTTAAGTCACCTTTCAGGTTTTGACTGCAGCAGAAAAAACAGTGAATTTGTAAGAATTTTAGATGCTATAGTACAAGTAGTGTATGCAGTATCAGGTAATCTAGTAAGAGATGAAGTGTACCTGAATGCACTGCGAAAAATGTTACTTAAAAAGTGAATAAATAAGATTGATAGTTATAAGTAGTGTGCACGTACGTAGATGTCTATGCAGAGTGTATACAAGATAGTGGGCATAGAGGATAGGAAACATGTCTTTTTGTCAATAAGTTGAAGTTGAGTTGAATCTAGTTCGGAGAAGTTAACTTGGACACTTCTAGTTCAAATTGATCGAGATTAAAGTGAAAGTCTTTGGGATGGGATGGCAAGGTTCTGGGAGAAATCCTCGCAAGTTATCTTATCCAATCCAATCCGTCCCGATCTATCACTCTGACTTGGCTGACTATCTATCTATCTTGTCTGTATCTGTAGTAAGCAATCGTGTCTCAACATCGCATCTCTAAGATTGAAAGGCACGATTGCTGCACACTGCGTACTTTCGTTTATTACAGCCATACTTCCCACCTACTTACTAACAACTATACCAGGCACAGCAGCACTCTCCCGATCTTTGTAGGAACCTCCTTTGCTCCTTACGATAATATGTCTGTACAGATATCCGTTACACCCGATCCGATGCAGTGACTTTCGTTTTTCTTCCACCTACTTACTTTTTGTTTTTCCCTTCACGAAAGGTTGTCGGCTCAGTTATGTACTTAGGAAAAGTATATCATGTATACTTTCTCTGTGTGTATTACGAGTTCCGTTTGCTTTCTCTTTCCCGATCACGACACGGTTCCAGCTCCAGTCCAAGCTTTCACTCGATTGGAAACTTTTTATGTGGAACCTTGACTTGACTCGATTTGACTTCCCATAGCCATTACTCCTTCTGCACAACCATCGAAAACATTTATGTACCTAAATGTGTAGCATTTTAGTGTAGCCTCCCCAATGTATATCATCTCACCTTTTTAATGTATTAAAGGCAAAGAAAATTCTAACAATTTCCTCCGTCTGAATTGGGTTGAGTGAGTGGGTGAGCTTCTTCATTGAGACGTTCTATTTACAACTACCAGTGACGAATTCATTGCAACTTTTGACGTTATTATTATGTCGATATTTATAAGTTTTCTAGGTGTCTACATCTTTATACTTAACAAAGAAATCACAACCTTCTCTCGTGAAAATGTTTCTGCACTTTTCTATTGGTAGAGGAGAATGAGATCAGGTCCATTCATAGCAACTTCCTACAATACGGACATTATCCCATCTCGTGGAATTAACTTGGGTGGGTAGGAGTGTAGGTGGAAAATAAGTTTACTTGTGGAATTGTTGTAATTTTTTAGGTCCTTGTCTAGTCTTGTCATCAAGAAATATCGTCATAGCTTGCTTTCTTATTAGAGGAATTGACTTGTGTCTTGGCTGTCTTAAATTTTATTCTTTCAACGTCTCTCACGTTCTAGACCCTTTCGGATACCTAAAATACGTAGGTCCAAACCGATGGCTCTGGCTAATGCCACGGCGCCGGGAAGTGCCTCTAATCGAAATATATTCTGCACACTTACAGAATTGTTAGTATTTAGGTCACAAGATATTTACTTCTTTAGTATTATACAGAAAGTAGTACGGAGTATACAAACCAGAGTCTAATACCGTGCCGTGTACATGCATGTACTAAATATCTGTACCGTAAGAAAATAAATCCCATTACTCGAACAAATCCTTCGAGATCAGATTTCTCCTTGGATGGATAAGTATGATCGAACTACAGCGTATGTTTTCAAACTTTTGGAAATGTTATTTGTCCTGTCTCTTATTTTGTTGTTGTCTGACTTGACTGACTTAGTTGATGTGACTTTGTTCCTTCAGAGATTTTCTTGGCTTCCATTTTTCCTTTCTCCACAAACGTACAAATACGTAAATATATATTGGCATATTGTGCACATCTATGTATCCAGCTATATAATATCAAAATATCTCCAATAGGTATTATGTGTGTGTATATCAACAATAAACCCAAGTAGTAAGTATAAGAGCAGGAATATTTCCTAGAAATGTAAACTGTACGGATAAAAATTGTATTTTTCACTCTATTTCTCAGAAAATTTTTATTTCCTTTGCCTCTATTCATTTGTACATACTATACATAAAAACCATACTCTGATGTCACAATGCTTACTAACAAGTTGATGATGTTAGTATGTATCACCATGTGGTATAGTAAATACGTGATTATTGCTTTACCAATTCTATGCAATAGTAGGTAGGTACTACTTTCTTTTTAAAAATATTTTCCTCGACGTATGACGCACTGCTTTTGCTTTGAAAACTAAGATTCGTGCTGCACACTACTTAAGTAAGGAGAAACGTGAGTCTTACATGAGTAGTATGTAGGTACCTTATTTATCTGCAAGTACTCGTATTGAGTGGAGAGTGTGCATATAATGTAACTGCACACAGAAGGATCTAATGTATTTTTTGCTAAAAAGAATCTGAACTTTATCCCTCATAATATATTGCTGAAGTGTTCCATTTCTTTCTCATAGTCAGATCATTGTCGTAATCCATTCTTTGTGTGAGATTCTAAGCGATTTCTCATCTCCAGGTAAGCTTGATAGCCTGCTTCGTCTTGGCTTTAGCTTTCTAAGCTATTCCATTTCTTTTACTTCATCTAGGCACTAGGTACACACTATCTATTTTAGCATTTCCAGGATTACCTTTGCTCTAGCGTATTAACTACCTATACGCTTATTGTTAGTCATAAAATGAAATGAAAGAAACAAGTCGCATTGTTTGCACTGGCACTCCCACGTTTTCTAAGCAGCTGAAAACATCACTATCTCATAAGAAATCTTGGAAGGACAAGAAGAAAAGATCCAGCTCCATTTTCCATTTTCCAGGATCTCTTCATACATGTCTACCAATCCGAACCCAAAACAAACCAAGTCATGTTCTTTTACATGGAATCTCGATCTTCACAGCTTCTTACGAGTTTTACATTGCTTCGACGTAGTAGAATTCGCGAAAAGAAAAAATTGAATAGGAAACTATTTCTAAGTAGAAGATTTCATATATTTTTTGTTAACTACAGATACTCAGACTCATATCACATTACATTGCACCAATTCAAACAGAATAACGCTTCTCCAAGTACGGTATAGCTCCGTTTTATAACACGCTTCTATTATACCCAATATAGGTTATTGTAAAAGTAAGAAAGAACTTTGCACTCGGTCGTACAATGGAAAAATGGCGATAAAACATGTGATTCGCCTTCTACTGCTGTTTCCAGATTAGATCTTCTTTTCTTGCTTCTTATCTTTATTGTGCTGTGCGAAGTACGTATGCAGTCTCTATTGCTTCAAGTGTGTGGCTTATTTTGTGTTAGCAGCAGTACTAAAGAAAATTACATAAAGATAAATATATGTTACGATAGTGTTGCTTACTATAATCCGAGTAAGTAGCCATACAGCACAGATACATGCTAGAAACGCTGAGCTCGTCTTCTCTCCTGCGCTGATTTTTCAAGGAAAGTCAACACAATGTTGCTGTACTTGGATAGCACTATCGTCATCCCATTTGCTGTATGTGTATTGCATGCACATTGGACAAACCGTCAGAGTGTTGTCCACAATAAACCTTCAATCTTCATGATGACCCTAATAAATGTTCTGGATGAATTTATCATTAAATGTTCTTGTCGGTTGTCGTAGGTCAGACCGTGACCTGAATCTCAAGTTTGATTTCACTCGGCATTCTTTCAGCATGCTCTCTCAATGTGCTTCTAAGATAAACACGAAACAAACAAATACAGATAGATAGGCCAGATACGTACTCCGACTAGTCCAGTCCAAATTTATTATTTAGTTTGTAGTAGCGGCAACCCCATTTTTTCTCCTGATGGTAATAGTAAGTAAGAAGTACAATTACATTTTTCCAAAGAGACGAGGCAAGACAAAACAGACAAACTGCATTTCACTGTGATTTTGAAAAATACGACGTAGTATGATTCTAAGAGATGTTCGCAGAGACAGTGTGCAGAATTGATGCTCTTCAGCTCAGGTTTCCCGTTCCAATGCAATAGAAAAAACTTTTTGCGCTATCTCCTTCACTCACTTTTTCTTCAGCAAGAGAAAGTAGAAAAAAGTCTTATTGGAAAAATTCATGCTTTGGCTATTTTTCTTTTCTCTCAGTTTTGTTCTGGTGATTCATACAGTAGCAGTAGTAGTAGTAGTAGGTAGGTACATGAGTTGTAGTAGTTGTAGGAGGAGTACAACAACCCTACCTACCTATCTACAGATGCTAGTCGACTTTGGTGACTACACTCACAGCACAACCTGTTTGGTATTCATGACTTCTCGGCAGCGCCATGAGAAAAGTACAGGTCCCTTGAGACCGTCCCTTACTCTCCTTCTTATTGTTATGATTCCCATTAGCCTCTGTATTTCAACGTACGAGGAAGACGGTTACTTGAGAGAAAGCAGAGCTCCGCCAGATCACAAACCAAGCAAAACCGAGACACCAAATACCCTATTCAGAAGTAGACCTTGTGTTCCCTGACTTGTCAGCTTTCTCCTGACTTTCACTACACACTCTCATTTTATACCTAGCACACACTTTCATCTCCGTCATTTACTTCCTTCCTTTTTCTATTTCCTTATACAACTAAAACTCTATTACCTGTGCGAACGCAGTCCTCCTCCAAGACCTGTATGTAGGCTACTTATATAATTGCTTACATATAGGTTAGACATATGCACTTAGAGGTCTCGGGATACAAATGTGTATTTTTCTGTACAGCACCTACATAAGGATAATGGGTTTCCGTTAGTACGACTGCTCTCACCTCTGACACCTCTTCGCTGACATTATATCAACAGTTCGGTCGATAGGTTTTCTGTTGTATACCTAATCCAAAGAGAGAACAACTTTAATATACGTCTTTGGCATAGCTATGCAAAGAAAGAGCAAAGAACCGTGACGCAACGGAAGACAAACAGCGAACGGGAAATTACTTCTCATTCTCAAATATTACCCAAATACATTTATTCGTCTAAAGCAATATCTGCAAGCTACTTGTGTATTGGTATAGCAGATTTAAACTTTAGGTTTGTGGTATTATATTTTAGAAATAGCTATAGGTCATAAATGCATTGTTTAGGATAGCTTTTTCCATTCCAGACTTGTTTTACAAGGCGAATACTTTCAACAACTTTCACTTTGTATGGAGGCCTATCTACGCAGTATTAATGTAATGCTCATAGAAAATGGAGATTCTACCGCGTTGCTTATTGGCTGGGGAAGCTGTGCTGTAGTCTTCAGTGCTACTTGAAATACTCGATTAGCATAGAAAAGTTAGTTTCAATGACTTAAGGGGAAAGATTCCTTCTACGGATTACTTCCATGTAGGCCCATTAGCCTCCTGACACGTATACCAATATATAGGCATATGGGTTATTTTTTTCTAGCTAGCTCCACGCTTTTTACAATAGAATTTCTAATTTACACAACTTGGATACGATAAATGTTAGTTCAAAACAACCTCTTGAAATACTTCAACACAATCATCGGCAATAAAAGCTCGAGATGCAATACGAGACTATATACTATACTTGCAGTAACTATCTAAAATTCGCATTTTAAGAATCTTCAATAGATAAACTTAATTTGCTTATGGCTTTCTGCCAACTGTAATTGTAAATGAGATGCACTCCAAAAAACGTTACAGGCTTACATTCCACACTTAATGCAGTGAAGGATATTTCGGTGCTTGATGTCAAAGTTTTAAGATGTACGGATACTGTGATGCTAATATTTATTTATTATTAGCTGCTGGCATTGTTGTAGTTGCTGAAAGATCAGTGAAATTAAGATTAAACCATAATTAATTGTCCGAAGGCAAAAATAATAATTTTGGAATTCATGCATAGTTTCTCACTAGTCGCAGTTTCAAGTAGACTATTTAATAATAAACAGAAAAACTACAACAGGAAATTGTTTGTCAAAGTCAATAATTACATTCTGAAGTCATATCCTAGCTAGTTTTCTTTCTATTTACTTTTAGAAACGATCTTAACAAAGTGGGATAGTTCTTTATTCCCACTGCAATTCAAAAACTGTCAAAATGAAATGAAACATGTAACAACATCAGCATGGAAATTGTTTCAACCTACTTGTAAGACTCTAACTTATAAACAAGGTAAACAATCTTATCCTCAGTCGAATTGTAATATCCTCTTTTGAATGGTATCATCCCATTTCGGTAGCAGCTTCCATTAGGGAATTAGACGACTTTTGAACACCGTATGATCAGGCATGTTTATAGTTGCCTGTTGTGAATAAATTGTTATATTTAATTTGAATTTTTTTCACTAAAATGTCGAATTTCAAAAGTATAATTATCATAGTAAACAATTGGGCGTCATAATTAAATAGTTGTATTACCACATTCCAATGCACCATCTAAGTCATTCGTGAGTACACATTTAATGATGACAGAAATAATAATATAAAATGTAGTACATACATTGTAACCCATATTATTATGTATGGTGCGTATTTTGAAAAATGTGTTTCCCCGCAAGGAGCGTCATGAATAATAATTAGGATGAACTTTGACGTAAGAAAATCCCAACAGTTTTGAAAGAGACTAGATAAGTCTTCTTGCACAACTTTAAGTTGAAATAAGAAATTCCAAGATTGCTTTGGTTGGATAGAGATTGACTGTCTGGGCGAGTTAACTTATGCGAGTAAAGTAAAGTTTTGAAGAAAGTCTTATTAGTAGCTGTATGTATCTCCACTCAGGCGTATGATAATATCAGCTTTGCGTATATTAAGAAACCAAAGTTGGTTTTCTTGTTTCTCCTGCTTAACGACGCATAATGCAGTATCATTATTATATGAGTCATACCTTAAGGAGGAAGTGGATGTGGAAGCAGAGTGAGTGGGCTCAACTCACTGAAAGTGTTTGCTTTGAGTAGAAAAACGCTTTCCGATTTTGAGACGCACGTGCGTTGGAAGTAAATAACCTTGAAATGCTTATTCTAACTACCTATTCAGATTGTCTTCCATCGGTAAATATAAAACTGAAAATAGTCTTTATCTTCTTCTTATCCTTATAATGGCATTACGAGGCCCTGATCCTCTTTACGCATTAAGAGCATACACATCACAGTCAAAGTTTTCCCTTATCTTTTATTATGATAAAAACTGTTGGACCATCTTCTTTATAACTCTACGCAATAGAAATGATGGTAATATGCTTTGTTATATTTAGTAGGGTTAACAGAAAATATACGAGCGGTTCTACTTCCTTGTACTCACTTCATATGAAATAGTGTAGATAGGTAGATATCTACGGTTTTATGGTATGCGGGTGGAGAATTTATTCCCTATATGGAAAGTAGTTTCTAGCTCCTGACTTTATAAGTATGTGACCTGACACAAGAATAACTCTATTAAAATGGCATTTTTGTTTTATTTATTACTACATTTATACTCTGGAGATAACTACTGCAGAAAAAGTTTTCTTACGGAATTTCACTCAGATTGCTAAAAAAAAGTCAGGTTTCCCTGTGACTCTGGAACTATGAAGGCAGCTTTAGTTATGGCGAATATTTTTGGGTTTTTTTACTGCGTGCAGTGCACAATAGAAGTTACAACACGTTTTCTTACTCTGGGAAATAGATCGGGAGTGCAGTATTGTGAATAATATTGCGTTTGAATTTACTGCTGTCACAGTGTCAAGATAATAGTGTACTGGTGTATTACAAGTATACATGCAGAATGCAGTGTGATATTATGGTAGCACAATACTATGTTTAAAGAATAAAATTGTAGAATTGTGTACGTAGGTATTATTACAGAAAGTCGGAATGCATAAAGCCTTTTTGAGTTAAGAAAGGGCTTTACTTTATTTACCTTCCCTTCTTTGGGCTATCCTTTCGATTTATGAAAATAAAGAAGAGGAGTTTTTGGAATGGATTGGTTTGGGTACAGAGACTGGCTCGCTTCGTCTATTTTTGTTTGTCCCCTAAGTAGTATTTTCTTTCCATTTACTTTCTGGTCCTCTTAGGTAGTAGATTTGGTCTTGCATGCTGCTTTGTAGTAATCCGCCTAGTAAGTCTCTCTGGCCACTGCCTATGTAAGTATTCTTATCTTAAGGCACACGTGCATACCGTGTTATTTACTACGTTTGTATATACATTTTACAAGACAACATTTGGAGTGTGTGCACATTTACGTGTTCCACTCTACAAGTTGCATTAAATTTTCCAGAGTTAATGTAGGATTTGTAAGAAGTACCTTAGCTTGAGTTGGATAAATATAAAACTCGGGTTTGAGTGTAAAAATCAAGGAGAAGCTGTTTCATTTGGCGTCACTCACTTCCCCCTTAAATAGAAAAAGTTTTCGTTTGAAAAAATCCCTCAAAATTATATCCACAAGGCCATAAAAGGGTTGGACGTCCGCAGTGGCACTCTGAGTGAGTTCTCCTCCAGATTTATGTCCAGCATTTAGGCATGTGGGAATTGATTGAGAAAACACTTTGGTTTCGTTTCGTTTCCTTTACTACTTCGTTTGGCTTTCTGCTTTACTTTACTTTCACTTTACTTTCTCTCGGTGTAGCAAGTCAGATTTATCTAAGCCTTTGCCTTGCTTTGCCTTAGCAATGTCAACGTTACTTTTTCTCTTTCACCGTTGACCGTCTGTCTTAGCATTTTTTATAAAGAGACGTTTCACAGTCCAACTACAAGTACGACTGAATCACCATTGTCGACTCTGTCGCTACTCTACCGTGATATCAGTCACTACATCCTTAACTGTAATATATGTAGCTTTATCTTATTCGTCGTGCGGTTCTTTTGCCTGTCGGTTGTCATTCTATCGATATATTTGTTGTATCAGTAGGTAGTACATAAATATATCAGCGGATTGGTGCGGTTAGTTTTTTTCCTTGTCATATGCTTCCTTAAAGTAGGAGTAGGCAATTCGACTACTTTTTCAGTTAAAACATGTAGTTCACGCTAGTCTAGCCATTCCTCTCCATGTCGTCCTCATAACAGTAAAAACCCCTAAAATGCTCAAAGCTGAAGAAACCGACAAACCGAACGGACACGCATGCATGAATGCAACTCTCTTAACTCTTTCCGCCGCGCTCTCTCATTTGACTCATGCGATACGACAAGAGCTTACGAGAGATTCCCCGGGATGTGTCTACAGTAATGTACTGGGCATATCCTCAACTACACCCTTATTTTATAAATCTAAATGCATACAACAAATACTTACCCACCTACCCAACTAAAGTAAGTAGTTTCTCTCAAACTAAGGCCTAGTCTAATCATGGGGTTCAGATTTTCTTTAAGATAAATTCCATATGTGAAACTGCGCCCGCATAAACTTGTTACCTTCGCTAAAAATCCACATGCTAGTCCTTGTGGTAGAGAAATACATGCCGCGTACATAATTTTCTTGAAATAGAAACCAGACCAAATCATTTCTTGCAATTGCTCAAATGGAACAAAGACTGGAAACACATAATACCAAAATTACTGTTTCCTCACAGTTAATAAATGGTATTAACGGCGGATTCTTGGTTGGATTAGTATATAGTTCATGATATTATATCTTTCAATCCCCTATTTGAAGGAAGACACGGAGATACTTAGTATATCAATAGATATAGATCTATAACTACACTTACCTACTTTTGTTTGATAAGTTTTTAGTGTTACACGTATCGGTATTTATTTACAAGTTTCCAAGCTTGATAAATGGAAAAGTTTTTAGTCCGGAAAGTTAGCCAATGGAATTCCGAATGGACTTCCCTAGTCTGTGTTGAATGTTCCACTTGATTAAAATTTCCGAAACGAACGAGCAAACAAGAGCACAACTTGAGATTTATCTGTATTCCCAGTGTTTGTTTACCAGAAATGAATATGGATATTTGTAGAAAATTTACAGCAGGCTGTACCATCGAAAATGATTATTGAGAACCTACTTGGCAGGTGTGGAAAACTGAAGAATGGCTAGAAAAATTTAATAAACTTTTAGTTAACAAATATCCCCTTAACATTACTGTTAGGAATGGAGTAAACATATTGGTTGAGTGACTAGTTTACAAAATAGAAAGATAACATGGAATAGACTGCAAGAGGAGTTATTATCTTAGGTCGTCGGTTTTGCTGGGAAAGTCCGTGATAAATTATATTGCATTAATTTTCGCAAAAATATTGCGGAAACTCAGGACACAGAGGCTGTTATCTGCTTTCAAGTAAACCACATTGTGAAAGGACGCGTAATAAGTGTACAATAATATGGGAAGTAAGCAGTAGTAGCAGTTTAAGTTAAAGCTCGAAGGTAGACACTTCGGTACTTGAGTAAATGTCTTGTAACACAGTATGGTGAAAAGTGTAAACAGAGGAAAATTACAATTCATCACTGTGTAATGCAGTGAAAGATAGAAAGAATAAGTTAGCATTTTCCGTGTAGGCTTCCTAGTCGTGTACACCACTGCGATTATATTATATTAGTTATCTATGGCTCTCTTCTGGTAGGAAAAATTATGCACGAACATGCTACACGCCAGCGACATAAATAAGGTTGACAGCTGTGTGCGAATGAAAATTCATTTTCCATCTGTCTTCTGTTCTGTTGGTAAGCAAATCGGAGTTGGAAATATGGAAATAAATATATCACAAGTAATACTGGGACAGTACCTCCTTCCCTACTAACTCTTAGTGGAGAGAGAGATAGATAGAGGGGTAGGAGTAGGAGTTGATTTATGAGTCAAATGAAAACAAGATATTATGAATATTTCTTTGAAATGTAAGAAGTAACAGAATGAATCAAAATCAGAATGAAATGAATAGCTAAGTAGTATTCATACACACATGAATAAATCTAATCCTGTTATAGTAATAAGCAATACATAACTTACAATATAAGTAGTTCTCCTCGGAACTGAATACCTAGTTTTCTTAGGCACGGATCTGTAAGTAAATGTGTAAAGCTGCAACAAAAAGGTTGACAACTGCTGTGCGTCTTGCTAACTTTCAAATTGGATTAAGTCTGCGAAAACATGAGTAATAATAAGAGAAAGGGAACATGTGATTTTCTGTTGGGCCTAATAATTCAGTTTACCGTTTTCATTTAACAGGCTCTGTATTTGTGAACGATGGAGCGGACAATACATCGGAAACGACGTATAATATATTCACCACGCTTCAGTCCGGACCTTTCTCTCCAATTTCCCCAGGCGAGCCTTTTTTCGATGCAACCATTCCGCGGAATGTCACCGCCCTTGTTGGAAAGACTGCGTACCTGAGCTGTCGAGTTAAGAATCTTGGAAACAGAACGGTACGTATTATTACATTGTACTACTACTAATCTCTCCCTTTAAGTAGCTACATTTTATTTCCCTTTATAACGTGCATATCATTGTTTGAAAAACTCCATATAGGACTTAATGAACCCTTGATATACATAACAATTTAATAATCTCATTTATTACAAGCAACTCTGCACCATTTCACTGGAGGAATTTCAGTATACTCATTGTTCATGAATTCTTGTCACCCTTAATTATTTTTTGCACTTGAGAGAGTGACTCTGAGCAGTAGATTTCTATTGGCTGTAATCTAAATGTAGATTAGCCATTTATGGTGAATAGAAACGAAGAAATGAAGTCATAGGTACTTAATAGGTCTGTTATAATAGTAGTAAACATAGCAGTTTCTTATTGTTAGTGGTAAGCATGTTCACATTAACCTTAAAATGAAAATGTCTTTGACCTGACATATATCGTGTGGTGCATTGAATCTGGAGAGATAGGTAGTCTGTTGCCAAAGTCCTGTAGAAGAGGAAGTCAAGCGACGAAACGGAATGTAAGTTAACATAAGGTGGTGTGATGTATTAGATATCTGTGTAATATGTAGCTATGTGAAGGAAAGGAGGGAGTCGTAGATTCAGTTGGTCTCCGGTTCGTCCGTGCCCCGCCGTAATGTGGCAGTCTTAATGAAAACGTTGCTGAGGAAAGTGGAAGTTGGAGAGAGGAAGTGAAGAGGAAGAGTGGTGGTTGTGATGGCGGTGCCATGGCCATTATCGAAAATCCTCTAACCCTCATTTTTCACGGTTGCATGATGTCTACCTTCGCTTAGCTTAGCCAAGTTAAGCTCTATTCCCACTCTCTACTCCCATTCCCACTATCGTCTACTTCATCTCGACTCAAATTTATATCACCATTCCTTTCAACATGCACTCTGACTTAACTACTTGCACTACATACATACATACATACAGTAACTACTATATTGTAATAGTGCTGAATGTTATACTTACATCTCCAAGACATTTACACTGTATCTCACCTTATTATATTGTAGTACTCGTGCCGAAGAGGTGAAAACGCACCATCTAATATTGAAGTGGCTAAGACAAGAAAGTAATGCTGAGTGGAGCTTTTTATGTACTTGTGTATAAAGATGTATGTATGTAGCGTGAAGAGGTAATAGAAAAGAAATAACATTAAGCCGTCGCAGTAAAATGCATTAATACTGCCAAACATGCCAGTACACTATATTAATGCACCCACTATTCAGAAAATTCGATTTTACTTATGCAATGCCTATAGTTTAATATGCTGTGCATATATTGTTATAGTAGTACGCATGTAGTACGTTGGCTCTGGTCTATTGCCACGTTTATTTCGTGCATTAATTTAGACATTTACAATCACATTCACGGTTAATATTCTTTCGGCAGAGTTAAAGCATTCAAATCATGATATCATGTAGTTGGAGCATGTAAGCACAAACGCTTTTATTGAAGTTTTGGCGAACTCTTTAATTAATTCAAAATTCAGAGTTTATCAAAATGCTCTTTCATGTTTTTCAAACAGACATTACATATTTTATGACTTGAATGCTGTCTGGTCTTTCTCTCAGTCAGCACCATTACAACTCGCGGTTTTATTAGTTACTAGGTTTTTGTTATTGAACTTTTTGTCGGGCGCGTTTCTTGCATTCACTAGTTGACTCTATCGACTTCACTTTGACTTCAATGCTTCACATCAGCTTTCTTGTCGAGACACACCTACTTTACATGGTTGGGTTGAGTGAGACAATCAAATATTTCGTTTTCATCCACTAGAAAACATGTAGTGGGTATTTCTATAACATAACATAACATGCTAGCAATACCTGAATATAATAATATAAACATCTACTAATGCATAGGTATTAAGGTATTTATGTACAGAGATATATATACTTATTACTGTTACAATGCTACACGCTCTAAATACAGCACAATACTTGAACATATACTTTCTCCCGAGTTTAATCTCACTAAAAGGTCCCAACGTATGTAATGCACTAGAATGCTCATGAGTTCAGTCAGACATATCAGAGGGCCAAAGAAAGGCTCTCTGTTTCCATTACATCACATGGAGGAAACACAATAGTAATGCAGTGAAGTAATACCCGAAGAGAGTTTAGTACCCTGTGCGTATGTGTGTCTGCTCTTTCGTAACTCGCTACAGTAGCTTCTACATTACATAAATGTACAACATTGAATTGCACTGGGAATAAAACGTCTTTATTCCTCAACTTAAATTGAGAATCCCTATCTCTGTTTTGCAGAAGAGGCTAACATAAGTAGCGTACTATTGCATGTGTGAAATTGTAAGCTTCTCTGAAATTCCCCAGGAAAAAAAATGAGATCAGAATGAAGAGTTTGCCAGGTTCTCTTAGGTCTCCACACAAAGATTCAGATAGTGAATGAAGTCAGAGAGAAAGAAAAGGATCATCAGATGCGAACAAAGCATGAAGGGAACAGAGAAGAGCTGGGTAATATTGTTGAGGTGGCTCTGTCGGTGTGAACAAAAAAAGAAAATGATATTAGAAGGAAAGGAATTGGAAAAGTAGCACCTTTCAATGTGAATTACTGCTCTCAGAAATGTTGTGCTCGTGTCATAATTCATCTGGTCGCAGTTATGTAATGTTCTAAGGCCATGGCCATGTCAACCAGAGCAGAGCGGGAGAGAACGGAGAATTACTATCTTCAATCAAGTGACAATGTCCAGAGAGTATGTCATTTACCCCTGTTGGTGAAAGCGGCAGGGCGTCTTCTCATTAAAACCATATTATGTATGTTCCTATCCTCTCCCTCCCACCAACTACTAACATTAAGTTACACTATCATCCAATCTCTCTTTTTTATTTATGGCCACACAGAGTTATGCCTTATTTTACTTCCCCACTACCAACTTCTCTTCCGTCTAAATAAGCTCCTGCTCCAAACACTCTACTAAGCACTTCTTGAGATTGCATACAAACACATATAAACTGTTTTGCAATATACCTTTACATATAGACTTAATAGGCGGAAATCTTGATAAGATTCGTCGGGGAAAGTTACAGTACTAAGTAATGTAGCATTAGAAAGGCTCAGCATGTACATATATAGGCATTACAACTTGTATACTGTAGCAGTGCTGTGAGGTAACCAAGTAATAAGTGAAAAGTGCAAATCGGGGAGAAAGTATACCCACGGCTACTCTTGAACGAGAGAGAACCACTTTGGTTCTTATTAGCAATCCTAATGGTATTCCTATTCTTATAGTTTCTTTACATTCAGTGCTGTTATTACTTAAACGTTGGTGTTCCACTCTCCTTGTGTTGGCATATAGCCTTCTCATGCTTACAACTAATGTTAATAGTCAACTATATAAAAGTTATCTTATTATAGGTACACTTAATACATTGCACATTTCTTCATGTTCAGTTTTGTTGCATGGCTTTCTCTCGTGCTTTCTTCGGGTGCATGGTCGACTTTTAGTGTGTTCTGTTCTTTTTGACTGGAATGGAAGCAGAACTCATTCCATTCTTTTCCTTTTAGCTTCACCCAATGAGTTATTGTAATTTTACGCAATAATCATAATTTTTCTTTGGATGAAAACATAACGTGCCACTTCATATAAATCTTGCTCTGTCCACTGTGCTTGTTCCGTTCCAAATTTTCCCTGCAGATAATTTTTGCAAAGTAGTAATTCATTTCATTTTTCATACAGTTGCAATCGCCATGTAAAATTATTTACTATCTACATGCAAAATTACAATTTTTCCTTCGAATTTATACACCGACAACTGGTGTTTGTTTGTCGTGGTGGTGTGCAGTAGTATGTATGTATTTAACCACGATTACTCACTTACTGTGCTCCCATTCGTTTCTTCGCGAATTGTCGTACGCTTACTGCTAATTTGCGTCGATGTAAAGATACCATTTATTGTAGTGTGTCTTAATAGCAAGTTTCTGATATGAAATAAAACCAGACGAGATCTTAATAAATTGTGTGCTTGTTCACATCCTGGAATAACTTGAAGTATGAAGGAAATGGCAATTTATATGTTTCACAGCGTCTTTCCTATCCCAATGGTTCTCTCTTCTCCACTCCCACCGTAAAGATTCTGATAACACCTATTATTTTTATTATACCCAATTTGGACGAATATCTGAGTTTTAAAACTCCTTTGCGAATGACTATTATCCACTGTTTATATTTCATTAACTATAAATACTTTGCTATAACCTGAATAATTAAGCATTTAACCGATTTAATCTTTAACTACGACAGTAACAGTTTAGAGACAGTTGTCGAAAGCACACGAAATTCCACTAGTTCTCATTACAGTGATTACTGTATTCATTTATTGACCGAGTTTATCCTGTTTTCGTATACTCGTACTTATTTAGTACTCGTTTTTGTTTTGTAGGTCGTTCCAGAGATAAAATCGCACGTTTTTCTATTTATAGCTTTTATGCTTTAGCCAATAGTAGGGAAGATTTGTATAATGCAAGTCACTCGTTTCTGTACTTATGTCCTATAAATAATGTAGGCACTTTCCTTTCCCGGACCGAGTCCATAATCCATAGGACGCTGCTACGATTTGTAAAACTGGCTTCATAGTCTGCTTTCAATATTACAATAATTCCTGAATATCTCAGCAATTTATTAATTGTGGATATATTAATCTAGTTGCTCATGTAAGTATGGATGCGGTCATAACAGGAATTATGATGACTATGACTGTGAATGATACAAAACTCAGTGATCATCAGCCCCAGATAAATTGTTGTTAACTCCTGAAAGAGTATTGTAAAATTGTAATAACAATATTTTTGTGTAGTCGATAAATCTTCCTATAATTCCTTAACTGTAGTATTTAAATGATGCTATTTGGTCATTAAACATGGTACGGATGGACAATGCATGTTATATACGTATGGAATATCTACTAAATATAGGTTAAAATTATGACTCTATTCCATTCTTATTATAGGGTATAAAAGTATAATAGGTGATGTTTATAGTAGTACATTTATAGGCAGACTGTAGACTAGATAAGAGGAGCAAAAGTGAACATTAACCTTTGTCTATCGTTGGGCTAGTAGATTTAGGTAATTTCATTAGGTGTACAATAATAGATTCAGATGAAGGTACATAAAGAGAGTGTCATGTCAATGTGCAGTTGACTGTCCATTCTATTAGTGACTTTCAGGCCACGTGGTGGGATATATAGGGACAAATGAGGAGTGCTTTTAGGTTTGGTGTGCGTGTGGCATAAGATGAGGGGTAATAGACGTCAAATTAATGTATGAAGAAGTCTTTGGTGAATTTCATTTGTCTAACAATAAGGAGCTTTGTGATGTGAGCATTAAGAGACAGCCGAACATCGTCTCGCCGAGTCGAGGAACATAAAGTAACCTAATGCCACTTCTAAGAGAGGATCTCTGCTCAACTGTCTGTGGAGCTATTCAGGAACTGCTTTTATTGTTGGTCGTCTGACAGTTTCGCTTTAACTTCACTTTCCTTGCTTTCCCTGCCTTGTCTTGTCTTGGCTTGTCTCTTTTGTTGGTAAGTTGACATCCCTCGGATTCCCTTCCTATGCTCCCTTTCCCGTCATTCATAGAGATTTAACAAATACTCTAATGCTATCCTTTCTATTTCCATTTATAGACAAAATAGTTCTTGGAGTGATCGTTTCAATAAGCCGTGTCTGTTGCACTTAATTTGCCTCCATTAGGAACTATGAGGAAATGAGGGAAATTAAGTGGACTTAACTTTGGCTACTATTGATCTTCTTTTGTGTACCTTACAAAGAAAATGATTCTTCGTCTTGGATGAATATACGCTTTACTCTTTTCTTTATCATAATAACATTACAACTTGATGTTCTCTATCTTTTCTTCTCCTGACTTTCGCTACAGTCATTCACGTATAACCTTTAAAAGGCATTTCAATCTAATTTATTTGATGCGAACGAGTTTATCAGTTTATCTAGAAATGTACAGATTGTATTTTAGAGAAAAACTGTCAATCATTATATAAATGATGCTAGGAACAGAGATACACAATCTTATTTCAACTAATGGAAAGATTTGTCAAAAGTCCTGAAAGTTTGGGGAAATTCGGAGAATTCTTCGATTGATGAAAGGGGATAAATGAATCAACTGCCAAAGCTGAGTGGATGAGTATGTAGTCACACACTTAGGGAAGTGGGTAGGTAGGTACCTTTCTGTAAAAGAATAAGCGCAGAAAAAAATGAAAATCAAGAGGATTTATTCGTTAGAATGTTGTTACAGATGAAAAGGCAAGGGCTACAGGAAAATGGAAATGGCTTATTTTCGGAACAATGCTAAAGGAAAAATCTCAAGTAACTCTTGAGACAAGTCGAAATTTATAAAGCAAGTCAACAAGATAAAATATAGCGAAGGTTTGGTTAGACTAGATGAAACCTGGGACGAAGTATAACTATATTCTTCATAGCCATAGCAGAATGAGCTGGTAGGATAAAAGTAAATGGACAATCGGTCCTTAAGAAAAGCAATGGAAAGTAACGTAAAGTAAAAGTCACGGTTGAATCCCTACATTCAAGCATTTTGAGAGAGGTGGACAGATTGATGGGCGAGGATGAATGCCCTCCTTGCTCTCCTTTCTCTCTCTCTCCGTTAAGTAAAGAAATGCACGTAGAGAGAGTGGAGAGTGAAGTAAAGAGCGATCTCGTCGAACCTAAGCCATAGCTAACACACAGACTTACATAATGTAATATAAATGTAAGAATTGAACGGGAATGTGTGTGTCAGGGAGATAGAGGATTCATACTTTCTGTTTAGAGTGGGACTCTATAACTATAGACGACGAGTCGTGATATCAAAATGTGTTGGCAGAGGATAAAAGTAAGTAGGTGGCCTGCTCCACTCCCGCTTCACTTCGTTTGGTGTGCATTGGTCTTCCATGCTCTGGTCACAGTCATTCTCAACTCAAAATGGGACTAGCCGAGTTAAAGTACGAATGGATTAGGTAGAGAAAAGAAAAAGATGCGAAGAAGTGCCGTTCGCCCTTCTTCTACCTATGCAACTTCTTCCTACAGACATACTTTCCCCAATATACTACTAAATATAACCATATTTACTAGACACTCCAATTCCTCTTTCTCTCCTAAAGCCATAGTCGGATCCAGTTCAACCCAACCAGGCTGCCCTACTAACTGACAAACGAAAGAATGACAAAAGCCAAAGCCAACATTCCGGAATAGAAGGGTTATGAGGTGAAAGGATGGAAGGAAAGTGAAGGAAAGCAAATGTATCTAACGTCGTTTTTTCGTCATAGCTAAGCCAATCTCAGGCCCGTATAGCGATTTGGCTGCCCTATTGTCTGCATGTGTGGCTATGTACCTCCTAAGTAGACCTACATTATATAATGCACTCTGTATACTTGTATGTGCATTACTTACACTTACTCCAGCACCATACTTGTCTCTACTCACGACTTACTCTACTATATACTCCCACCCTTTCTACCTTATAGTCACTGAGATGCTCTTAAGTTTCATGTAGTAGACTACTCTGGTAACTTGGTGAAAGTTAGCTTTCCCTTCGGCTTGGCTATCTGCCAGCCATTTCCATCATCATTTCTGAAGACAGCCGTGACTTTCGTTTCGTTTATACTTACATAAACCAAACTTAAAGTATGTGTACTGTTAAAGGACGGATAAGGTACAGAACCCAGGATTATATATGCAGTCTACGTTATACTTATATTTTACATTACACTAAATATTTCTAATGTTATGCGTACATTCTATATGAATGTACTACTACGAGATAATATATAATAATATGCAACCTTGCAGAGAGATCAAGCAAGTTGAATGGACGCTATGTTGCCTTATGCTAGGAAGTACCTATAAATGCGTGAGTGCATTCAAAAACTAAAATTAGGTTAAGCTCGGATACCAAGTTCTTAAAAAAGTTAAAGAATTTGCACCTTCCATGCTTCTACTGTCATACATTACATGATTGTAAATCTGTATTCCTACTTAGTAGTTATGTAAACATTGTTTTTTGAGTTTAAAAATGACCTTTGAATTCATTTGTTCGTTTTGTACTCAATTCAACAGTCATTCTCTTCTATTTATTACTTTTTAATTATTACTGTTTTACCGTAAGTGGGTTTTCAATGAGCGGGGGTTCTGTGAGATTATTTAATTTAGCTTTCGCTTTTTTGGAGATGCAATAAGTCGAGAGAAGGACAGCATGTGTTAGAGAAAGTGGAAGTGACAGTGACAGGCTAAAGGGTGATGTGATTTAGCTGTCGCCACTATCTGAAGATGGATGCGAATTTTATGCAATGTGATTTGATGTGACCAGACCAACAAAAGCATAAAGGTACTTATAGGTACTTACTCTCTTGTAAAGCTGGAGAAAATCTTTTCTCTTTACTTTTTTTCTGTCTGTTTGTGTCTTCTCTGTGATCGTGAGTAAAAGTGTTTGCTGACGTATAGAGGATTTTTAGGAGAAAAACTTTGAGCATTATATTCACACAGTCAGTACATCATCATCCGGCGTTTCTCCTTGTACAAGACATTTGTTTGAGAGCAACTTCTATAGGGCTGCAGTAAGCTCCACTCCAATTTCATTCAAATTCAGTCTCTGTCTGCTTTTATTCATAAACCAGTCGTGACCGTGAATATAAAATGAGCGCGAGTATAATTGTCTGTCTTATATATGTAAATTTTGACATGTATTATCCTGCTCTATAGTATTGGGAGGCAATAAATATATTATGTAATTTAATACACAAAGCAATATATCAATGTTGTATATATTTCATAGTATTTAGCATACTTTTCTATTCTCCTACTGGGCACTCCATAGGACTATAACAAATCATTCCTTTTTTGATTAATTTTATTCATTTCATTCCTAACACGTACCATTTTTCTCATGGAATTGCTACTAACAATCTTTGTCTAGCAAAAATGTCTTTGAAAAGGTTTCATCGGAATAATCTCTGTAAATACTTGAGAGAAAAAAAGACAAGGTTATACTTGAAGATATCTAAGACAAATATATGCAGAAGTAATTTATCAAAAGGATCTCAAATACATAAATAGTACTAGTAAGAACTCAAAACTTGTCTTAGTAAAAAAGAATTGACTCTTTCTTGTGACATCAAGTAGTTCGGTTGCTCAAGGTAGTATTTTCAATCTGTGTTGTAGTGGAAACGCATCAGAAAATCAGAACTCTAAAGCATTTTCCCTTGTATATCTATGTGTAGTGTTTTAAATCAGGATAAGCTCTGACAACAACAAAGAAGACAAGTTCGAAGTCTCATCTCTGTTTTTGACATTTAAACATGCATCTTTTGAAAATCAACTCGAATTTGCCACGTATAGAAGCCAAATAAATCCAGAAGAGTTTCTCTCACACTTTAGATGTTTCAAAGGAGTTTGTACTATCACTTTTCCTTTGTATCTACTTTATGGTGTATATGTATGGTGTATACGACAAAGGTAGTGCATATAAACTGAAAACTAAACTGTAGTCTCTGTGAATTGTAGCATTGAATATTTTGAATACAGTCCAGACCACAAAACGTTTTTCTGTAGGGGGCGACAGCCGTTTTCCATTGTGAAGACACATCATTTAACATTCGTTCCATTTACATCTACTGTTATGCTACCGGATTTTTTCCTTTCAGACTCCAATAGGTTAAAAGTGATTGTAAACTCTCATGCCTACTAAGAGTACTAGGCTTCACAACCTATTCAGGTAGAATTCCCAGATATTTATTTCTGAATCTCGGTCTACACACGTGTAACCTTGCCATAGAAAAAATTACACTTTACAAAACCATACATTCAACAGAAATCAAAAATACTCTCGCTGTAACAGTTGACTGCTAAAAACGAGCGTTGATATGGCCTTCTTGAATTCTACGTCATGCTTTCTACATTACAACTTTCACCACAGCGACTTTCACTTTGAGAATGATCATCGTTCCGTAACCTGCCTTGTAAGTTATGGATGTTAATAGTTATGTTTGCAAACATACTCTATTTACTATCGTGCGTAGACCTACAAATTTATTTATATTTTGCATCGAATGCCGCAAAGAGCCTATAATATTGCGGCTTTCATCTGGTTTATACAATAAAAGTGTAACATGCACTCTAAAGTATTCTTTAGAGGGCCGTACTCACATTATATACATAGTGTACACTTTGATATATATCAAGTGTAGTTCTTCATGAAGTACCTATCCTTTATTACACTTACTACCTACCCACAATTTACAATGTATTTATGGGCAAGTACTATAGTGTATTTTACATCGAGTGTGTTGTATATTATATTACACTTCAAGAATCGTATATGTATGAGTTATTCCTATCTGATTCTTGTAGAAACTGAACTGGAAAGAGATAACATACATTCACGGTAAAGATTTATATATTCGTCCAACAGAAAAAAAACAACAAAAAGCTGCCAAAAAATCCAGCCAGAGTTAGTTTCTGACTCATTCGGAGATATGATGTAATATATGTACATACATAACAAAGGTAATACGTCTACATATTTCTCCTACTGTCTACTGACCTGAAATTTTCACATTACAAAACAGTAAGCACTGTGTATATTCATGCAAAATACACGGATAACAAAACAACGCATAAAAACTAACTTGACATTACTAACGTATGTAGAGAAAACATACGTAATGTCTCACTCCTTCAATCCCAATTTCTGCTCTCTATTTCCAACTCTGATATTTCGATCTCATTCAAAGTGCTCCTTTCACAAACTCTTTTTTACACTCTTCTTGCTCCTGAAAAGCAGGTGCGCTTTTTCATTCCCTATCTCAACAATGCAAAAAGTATTTTTTTTGTTTTCTTTAGTACGCTTCTGTGGTTTCACAGACAAATGCACGAAGGTTTCCAAATGCTGCCTTGCACTAAGTCCCACTTTTTTCTTTCGTTGTTAATAGTTTTCCGTTTTCTTTGTTTCATGTTTCTCAAAGATAGTTTTCTACAGTTCTTTCAGTTTGCTTATTTCTCCTAGTGTGAGTAATGTAATGTTTGTTCAAGGATCTTAGTTGTAATCTTTGACGCAAACACAAAACTTTACTCTTGAACCGAATTAGTTTGCCAATTCCTAATGTTTTTTGCAATGTAGTGGCCTTTGCCTTTGCGATACCTTAATAGCAGATGAAACATTTCTTTGCATTTAAAAATTAATTTAACTATTTCATTAGAAAAAAAATATCCAAAATGTTATCACTTATTTAGTAAATTTTTATGGTTTATTGAGTGTTTTTCAAAGAATTATCAAATTATCATCGTGAATTACTATCTTTTAATATTACTAAATATTACTGCAAATAGTGGATTGATTTCTGAAAACAAATTGAAACTTTGAAACTGTATAGAATTAGCAATTAATTTTTAGTCCACATAGTACTAAGCATATTTTTTATTGGGCTGGTTTTTATCATGACAGCGTTTCGTAAAGAAAGAAGGTTTTCACAAATGAGGTACAGAGAGAAGATTATATGCCCAGTGTGCCAAGTGAAATGGGAAGAGAATTGCCGTTGTGACTTCCTCAAGTTGGCCTAGCCAAGTCAGCTTCTCTGATGCTTTTCTCTTTTTCTTTGCTTGTTCTTACTTTATTGTCCTTCGATTTCCGATAATTTATCCTGACAGGAACAACTCCAGAGACCCTAATGGCTCTTCACGCAAAATCTGTGGATCCAAAAAAATCTCTAGTAATTATTTTAAGAGTGTCAGTTGAAAGAATTTCAAATCTATACGGGCACTTACTTTTTACAGGTGCTAATTAAACGACAAGTTAATGTCCTTCAAACATCTCTTTTTTGTAGACATGCAGGCAGGAAAATCGAAGTACTCTACGGTCGGTATTCGATTATAAAGCTAATCTTGTACTACCACTATGCAGGTACTTCAAAGACTATTTGAATGTTTTTACTTTAAGTCAGTTTTACCTCGCTGAAAGATTTAAATTATGCATTCACTATATATGCGGACTCTCTTTCGGTGGTATCATGAATTTAAAATATTATTCTTGGTTATAAAGAGATCTACGCAGTTGATATATACATATATATCACAGGTAGTTTATATGCACTTGGGTGCGAAATAAGGAAAATAGTAAAGGAATAAGCGACCAGAGCGTGAAACGTACTTATTAATGTATGTGTGTCAACTTTAACAAAGCGTTCATGCATACGATACTCGCATTGAAAGCAACAAAAGTAGTAAACTAAGGTATGACGTTCCCATAAATCTTTTATTATCTGTATGTACGAATACAAAATAGTATTAAGTGATGGCTGCCATTATCATCTTCCATATATCGATTATAGCGAAATACTTAATTCATTCAGCAGTATATTGGGTATGTGTCCTACAAGATATACCTTGACATTAGTCTTCCTTCTTCCCCAGATTTGGAGAACTGGAATAATAGTAATGTGAGTGGATAGCTTATATGTAACATGACTAGGGATGTGTGTTAGTCGCTTGAGGGAAGGGAGAGAACTGGATCTGGGTTTAATACATCAGACTCCAATTTGTGTTCGTATAGGATCTAGAAAATAGTGACGTATATCAAAGGAGATTAACTTGTGTAAGCTTCAGTCAAATGACAATGTCACAGATTGGTCTTTGTACAAATCCATGCCGTAAACAAATCCACCACAGGAGCTTTTCTCAACATGCTATGCAATATCTGAACATACATACATAGATTTGCCGAGAAAGCTAGTATGACTACGGTTGTTAGCTGGTTCACATAATCCTAATTTGCTCCAAGAACAAAGCCTTTGTCTCGCACATCAAGAAGGCACAAAGCAAACTTATAATCATGACATCCCACGTCTCCATCCTCATCCCTTATAATGTTTTGTCACACTCTCAAAGACTCAACTACTAAACTACAGAAATGTAACTTTTGTTTTTCTATCACTATACTCAACACACCAGCCTCAATCACAGACTCCTCATTATTCCCTCTAATTGGCATTACTCTCCAAAAGAACAAAAAAACTGTGTCACTTCATAAACAAACTACTGTATATACCACACTCAGGACAATTATTTTTACTGTTTCACTATAAATATAGTGTAGCAGTGCTTCAAATTTATTTTTATTCTCAATATTTCCATCTATTTCATCGGAAAACAGCCTAGAAGCGAAAAGTACTTTCGCTATATTTTTACCAAGTATTTTTTTCAAATTTGTAGAAAATTCTTTAATTCATACGATAGTACCTATGGACAATACAGATAAAGTCACCGATACAAACCATTTTACCACAAAGAAATTTTTCTTTGCAAGTGGTAAAGAAATATTTACAGCAACATCTAATTCAGTTTACTTTGATCTGTTGGTTTACATAGAAAATGAAATTGTATTGTACTGTAAAGATTTTGGATGTACGGTTATACAGTATGATGTTTGTGATTTTGACAACAATTTTAGTCTAGGTATGGAGTAATGTACATTGCATAATTAATACTCGACACACATTTGTAGATACCAGTAGTAGGTAGTTGGTATATCAGTAAGACGATTTGCTAGGAGGTAATAAGGTAGTAAATGGTAGTGATAGTAAGTACAACCGACAGATTCGGTAGTCTCTACCTACTAGTATCTGGTGCTGTAGTGTTGGGTACATGTATGTGGATGAGGAGATAAGTAAGTGTATAAGAGTGAGGAGAAATAGTAGCGCGATGTAAAGGACAGTCAGCTGTTACAAATTAATTGGAGCGTCAGCAGGAAACGTTGAGGGAGTCGCGCTAACACTAAAACCAATGTACGTTTGTGCAATTTGTGTTAGTTTGGGAACAAGACGGATTTCATGAACTGTGACACTCTGCCTCTGCCTAACAACTTATTATTATTTCAAAGGCATGCAGCCAAGCCAAATAATGACAGAGAAAGCTGTTCGTGTCCCTGTCCTGCTACAAAGGAGCCTCCCATGACAGTTCTATTCTATTTCATTGCTAATAAACTGTCTCGGTTGAAAATGGCAAATTGATTCCGCCTTGTCTTTTCTTGCTTTGCTGTGCACTGACTTGATTTGTCTCTATCTCTAGTCTCATCTACTACAAATAATAGTAGTCTTACATGCTCACATTGCACCACCACCAGCTGCACTGTATCTTCACTTCACACACTAACATATCGATCTAGATGTTACACTACTTCGCGAAATATGTGCAAAAAACTGCAAAGGTTCATTCAATAAGGTAAAGTTTGGGATTGATTGTCCCAGTGTGTACATTTAACTTATTTATCAGAGAAGACCAGTATGTTTGATTCCCTTGTTTGTCCCTGTTCGACTAATGAATGAATCAGCGAGCCAGTCGCTTCGGATGTTCGGATGAACAAAACGCCGTCGTTGCAGGCGTGACACTCCTGATATTTACGTCAGACTACGAGCGAAACTTCTCGTCTTGAAGAAGACAAACAGGTCCTGAAATCAGAAGAAATGAAATTTACTACGTTAGTAGGTCCTTATCATGCATCCGACACTGAGCAACTACCACTATACTGGACCCGACTATTTAGAGATAGCCGAGAGATTCCCTAGAAAAACAAAAAGACATCTATTCCCTTGGAACTCTTTCCGACGGTTGTACAAGGTTGATAATGCTATAGGACTATCCTCTGAAATAACATTTATTTAAATGATATATAAACTTTCTATGCTTTTGAAACAGGGAAAGTGTTTTGTTTGCTAATAAGATTATTTTGTTATTCTTTCCTACAAAACAATTACCAACACAAGGTGTATAGAGATAGGCGTATCAAGACGACATAGCGGTCCCCAAGAAAAAACAAATACATACACCCAGATCGTTTTTTAATGAAATATTACTGCACTTACGGTGCAAATAACCAAAAGTTATATCACGGCTACATCTGAAAGTAGCGAGAACATGTATGTACAACTACATACACTATCATAATAGTACTATACCTACTTAGGATGTTTTAAGTGATATGATATCTATATAGCTATATTAAGTTGTACATGTACATAGTACTACATTGGAACTGGTCAATTCGCTGGGGGCAAACTTCTCTTTTTCTTTACTTTCTTTCGAGCTGGCTTTGCTTGAGTTTGCACGGTTTGCTACCGTCCACGTAGAGCAGTCCAAGTTGTAATCTATAGAGGAAAACTCACAATCAGAGGCTGGCAGAGGAATGGCAGTGGCTGTGAGTTTCGTGCCGTTTAGTTCAGTTGACGTAACTTTACTCTGGTTTGGGCAAACGTCGTGTTTAACTTGAGTAAATTGACTTGAGTTGACAGGATTGGATGTTGATTTCGTTTTGGCGAGCAATGCAATCCATTCCTCAAACCAAGCGGCGCTACCGAGAAATTCTACCGAGAAATAGAGTTCCGACGTGAATGCAAATTTAGCCTCAAACTCAACTTCCGACTCAGCACATTCAGCTCACTTCTCACAATCAGGAGACTTTGAATTTGAAATCTCTACCCAGTCTTGTCGTTAGTCACTCCTCAGTCCCTTTACCCCTTTCTTCCGCCAATACTCATAATCATATGGCTCAGCCACGGCTTGCATTCAACTAAATTCTTCTTCAATGGTAAATGCCTTTACTAAATTCTGGTTGAGGATTATGACATTACGAATCTAATGTACTTACACACAGGAGAGTAGATAATACAAGATTATATCACCCTATTTGATTCAATAGAAAATCATGACATTTTATCCCATTATCTATTTCAAACCTGAAATTATATTATAGTGATAGCTTGGCTGTAAGCATGGTCTTGCTAAAGATTTTTAAAATTCCACAGATCTCAATAGTCCAAAGAAACAATAGGTTGAGCAATTTCATGGATTAAGTTGGAGTACTGATATTGGATCGAGCGGCTTTTGGAAGACATTGCTGTCAGTAATCACATTTGCCACCTAATTAAAAAATAATTATGCAGCATCGGTTTGAGAGTCAATCCTGAATTATTATGTGTGTACAGCGGATTTTGTTTTCTATCTTACTATAGACGAAAGAAAGGATGCCTGCTTTTGAGCAAGTCATATTGAAAGCGTAGGAGAAAGTGATTTGGTGTAGGTACTAATGGATGCAACGTGGTATAGCAAAGGTTAAGGAGTTGTGCATAGATACATGTAATGAAGTAATATGGTTCTTTCTTTCGGTATCTCCGTTTAAATGTGATGAGATGAGCAATGATGCAATCAGTGTTGCGATTAGTCGTCGGAACTACTATAATGGTGGAGACTACCTTATCCTACCCTGTTATTAGGGAGTCGTGAATTTTGTCGTCGACTTATTCTGTGTCTGAAGATGAGATTGGATGGAATGAAATGCGTGAATACATTAAACATTACATTATTGCATTACAAAGTGCCACGTTAGGTTTTATTACCGCATTTCCTTCCTCTTTGATACCATCATCATCATCGAATACATAAGGCTTATACATAATAAATGCAGTGCCACCAACAATACCTACGAAATATAGTGCGTTAGGTAGCTCTTTCCTCCCAAATGTATACCTCGGCACGGTTAGTTAGTTAAGTTATCTGATTTAAGAGGAAAGACGTTCTGTACATTTATTCATCATGGTATGCACACTACATACAAGAACTACTTATACGTAGCAGTAGTACTTCTCTCTCCACATATTACTTATTCTGTCTGTCTCTAGCATTTTCTTGAGGAGTGAAGAGGGCATTAAACACAATCTACATAATATTGCATATCTTCTCTATATACTTCTATAACGTAGCAATTCTATTTTACTTCAACTTTAAAAAGTTCGCTATTGATGAAACGATAAAGAGAGTGCCTTTGTCGAGTAAAAGTTTCAAGTGTAAGGAATGCAAACTGGATAAAAGCAAAGTCTCTGGCATCTTCTTTTCTCTCAATTAAACAAAGTAAGCTCAAGGTATCTTTCCTTCCATAGCGATATGTGAGTTTATATGCGTAAGTAAGTTAAATGGATGCCTCTACTTTATTTCATTTCTCTGCTTAAAACTCTACGTTCTCTTTGTCGTTTCAAGCTCACAGGCCGAAGAAACTTGAACTAGACATCGTAGAAATCGTAATTCCGTTGTAAGCTTTTAATGAATGAAGTTTTTACAAGATATACTGTAAGTCATTCTCCGACTTGCTAAAGTTTATTTTGAATAAATGCTTGGTTAGCTATGTGTAGAAGGCTATGAGTCATTTGAATAATTAAGAGACCGTTGCTCTACATCAGCTCTTTGAGTTGTTAATATAACTTATTTGTTTAGTGCGGTTACAAATAATAGCTGTATTAGACACAAAGAATATTTTATTACTCAGTTTGAGCTTTTAACACTTGTGAATATTGAATATAAATTAACAAAATGGGCTTATATTGTTTACCCGTAGAGAACCCGTCTGAGTTTGCAATTACTTCCAATTGGTACAGTCAAATATAAATTTTTACACGCCGCTTTAGTGACTTATTTTATTTTAATCTGGTTTGGTTAATGATAATTTCAGGGGATTGATTGAAGTTTTGAAAATAATTTGTTATCGGTTAACTGTATGTTTAGTATTAATATCTATATTCATTCCTTAAGTAAGGTGTAATGGAACCATTCAAATCCTGAATGGATAGGAGGAGATACGTCTGTGTCAAAGAAAATATCATAGTGGAAAATTCTTTAATTAATTAAGTATTAACTAACATGATGGACACATAAAAAGTTGCTGAGGATTAAAAGTCTTAGGATGAAAAAACTCCCTGTCACATTTATCTGTAGTGCGTAAGGGGAAATGTCAGTAAATGGGAGACAACTACCGTAAGTAATTTTCCTTTAGTTTCCTGGAGTAGGCAAGATAAACTTCCCAGTGATTCACACTATACTACTTATCGTAGTCTCTTTAATTCTCACACAAAAGTCTGCTTATTATTCCCCAGACCTGTAAGGTTCTTTAGCTTAGTATAGAAAATAAATTATGTGGGAAGGAAGGAGATTAGTGAGTTGACTGGAATCGACTGACGGAGAGATCACTCGGTTCTTCATTCTGATGTGATTTGATGGAAGGGAAGAGATGCGGATGAAACTCGCTTCAACCTACATAAGCAAACACGCCTCTCTTCCTAAATCTCTTTTCCTCCTCTACTTTTTGTCCATGTAAGGAAGTACGGTGCATAGAATTGCCTATTCCTATACTCAATTCTGTGTCGCAGATTCACGATACACGGACAAAGCATACTAAAGAATACATGGCAAAAACCAGGTCAAAGCACATCAAGCTACTAAATATTGCAAGCTATCTTACTAATGTACTAAATGTGTATTGGCGTCTATAAAAAGAAAATATAGTAATGATGCCCATAGTAAGTTGTTTTTATAAACTTATGTAATGACCTAATTTATTGATGTCATGACTGTTATTGAAAGGTTGATTAAATCGACTCTTGTAGGAATGTTTAAAAAAATGATGTCTTTATTTACTCGAATCCGTGTCCTTAATTGTTTGTAAAATTATTTAATCTTTTGTAAGCTACCTTTTCAGGTGCAAGTTCCAAAATATATGTAGGCTACTATGACAGATTTGCATGAGATACACTTTTCCTGATTAAAATTTCATGCACCTTAATATAACCCATATACTGTCTTCAAAAAAATAAGAGTATTACACTGTTTAAGTGAATTGCATAGTAAGTAAGTGTGTTTGGAAACGTTATGTTCTAAATACAAAAGCAAGTTTAGCAAAGCAATGTTATTATTTTTATTATATTTGTTTACACAGAATGATTATAGCAAATATATTGGTGTTCTTAGTTGTGAGATTTTTTATTGAAAATGTTGGATAGAAAGAGATTGAGGTAAATTGTAACAAAGTATTTTACAAGACATTATAGAAGAGTTCAGGTACTAAAGGCACATGTATGCAGTAGAATTTAATAGTATGAAGCACAATAGCTTAGGAGGAAATCCACGTAGTGCCTTATGTGTGTGGTAACCTGGAATGGCTCGTGACTGAGAAACATCTCACACTGCATTTAGGGAAGGTTTACGTTTTATTCCTGTAGATGTTTGCAAAGATTGATGAGAATTCGTGGGCTCCCAATCCAACTGAAAGTAATACAATGGAATGGCTCCGAATCAGTGAGAACACAGAAGGAATCACAAGTTGAAAACTGTAACTGTTCGTCGGCTCTTGTTTGTTACAGATATAAATTTACAACTATTGTACTTATTGTATTCACTGCATAGTGCTAGTACAGAAACGTCGCAGTTGATGCTATTTGCTTTATATCTGTAGTCGATACTTGGAGAATGCCGTGTGTATTACATAGATAGATAGGTTTACCTTCTGAGAAAGAGTTGAGTATAGAAATGCATGCTGCCTCACAATTTATGGTAGCGTATTCTTGAATTCGGATAGTAGTAGATGCCAGTAATAAGTAAACAAGGTTAGTTTGGGTATCACGTTAGAATATATTTTGTGAGTCTATCAGATTTTAGGATTTTGTTGTATGCAGTAAAAGTAGAATTCCTGCTTATAGCAATTTTAGGTTTTCTTTGTGATGTGTCTCCTTGTAAAGTGCCTATGTCCCCAGCATGTGGACACAGTGCTTAAGTCAATAGAGTCACCAGGCAGTAGGTATCTGTATCTGTCTGTGCTCGGAGAATTGTGTGTCTGTCTGATGTAACACTCCGGGAAGTCTTAGAGTGTATGTGATGTGATATTGTGGATGTTTAGCTGACTAGATTATATGTCATCCTCTTTGCTCTACTTTTGGGTATCTAATAGTTCAGTCAGCTCCTTACTGCAACCAAAGCAAAGGATGTTAAGGGATACAAATGATATCAAAAGTAGAGATTGTGGAAAGAAACAGAAATGCTCATCCAACAAAACCTTCCACAATTTGAGTGTTCTTCTCGTCTACTCCTAATATCTCTGTACATACTATAGTCAGAGACTTGAGATGGCAACCAAGCACACGTTAAAACTATTTGTTACCTGCTACTAGTGCACACTTACTTATTGTTATATACTATTTCCAGACAGAAGGAAAGAGAGTCTGAGACTGTGAGTTTGTTAGAAGATTCTTCCTTTGCTCTGGTTTGTTCCCATATCGCATCTCTATTCTAGTCTCCTTAGTCCTCTAATAGAACTTCTTTATCTGGATTTCCTGACTCAGCTTCAAAGATGAGGATTACCTTTCTAAGCATTTCCTATTATTAGATTGATCTTTCCATCTTTTGCTCTGACTATAATAGTATCCTAGTACTACTCTTCGTTAAGATAGACGTGCTCGATTTTAATGCAGCATTACTGTATATATATGATTCATATGTCTCAAATCTCAAGTGAATGGAAAAGGTTGACAATTATTCGAAAATAAATTTTATTCTCAGTATTTCTCACATTGCATGACAATAAATACTTTGCATTTGGGGGGTGGAAGATTCCATATTATCATTTCATATATACTAATATAGTTTGGAACTTTGGATCCAGACACACCCGGTCTCAACTACTCGTAGTGGTCCTTCAACTATTTTTGTAGGTTTTTAATTTGGATTGGGGCACAGGTACATAGAGGAGAAATAGAATCATAAATATCAGATTTGTGGGGGGAGGAACACTTAATATCCGTAGGAGATTCCGAATCCGTTGAAGCTGTGGGTGGCAACAGCGGCGGCTGGGGAGTAGGCGAGTCCGGAGTATCCGACAGCCTTGGCGACTGGGGCGGCGTATCCGTGAGCAAGAGCTGGGGCGGCATAAGCGGCGTGGGCAACAGCTGGGGCGGCATAAGCGGCGTGAGCGACGGCTGGGGCGGCATATCCGTGTCCGTAGGCAACTGGTCCGTGTCCGTAAGCTACAGCTGGGGCAGCATATCCAGCGGCGATTGGGGCAGCGGCGTATCCGGCATATCCGATTGGGCGGGCAGCGAAAGCAGCGTCGTTGGTGACACGGCTGTCGTACTTGCGGACGGAAGCGTGGGCAGAGTCAATAGCCTATGGGGAACAAGATGTAAGAAATTGATGAAAGAGCTGAATGTATAATTCTGCTGAAAAGGCCGGAATGTGAGAGAGGAATTTATATTTATGGAAGTAGATAGGGCGAGATATGAATTTACTCTTCTGTGGGTGAATAGTATAGTGTGGTTGGGACGAAATGTCAGAGAATCTTGAAAAGCCTTAGAGAGACTTGCTTACCTTGGATTGGTGAGAGACAGTGCTGAGACCACCGAATCCACGGACGGTGGCTTCGGATTGAGTTCCGAGGGAAAGGGTGTTATCGTAGAGTCCTCCGGTGTGGATGGCTTGGGCAGCAGCGACGAAAGCGAGAATGGCAACAGTCTAGATCGAACAAAAAATTTGCATGTAATAAATTTATGAATTCGGAGAATGAAAATTCAGGGTGGGAATTCCTGAAATTAAAAACTGTTTGCAACGTTTTAATTTTTAATTGGTTTGCTCGCTGAGTCGTAAATTTTGAACGGATGAAGGAGCACTAAGTACGTAGTCAGCAGTAGATACAGTGCTACTTGGGAATATTTTCGGACGAAAATGCTTTTAAAAATCTCAGGACGGATTTGTTTACCTTGGCGAACATGGTGAAGTTTGTTTGTTTTCGAAATGGAAACGAAAAGGCAAAGGTGAGAAGATTTTGTGGTTGCTTTAGAAGTGGAGTCAGAAGTGGAACTGAATGATTCTCCATGAAAACCGTAAACATTTATATAGGAGCGTTTAATTCATGGCAAAGATTATGTCAGGGCGTTGTGCCAGTCTACCCTGCCTGTAACACTGAAACGTAATGTTAGGTTAGGTAAATCATCCTACGTTACTGCAGAATTATTAGGTGTACGATATTATACATTCTATGACTCTGTACATATAAGTAGTAGTTATACCTCGGTAACCTTACTCCAATCAATTGCTAATAGTCATCTATAAAATACCTTCGTCTCAAACGTCCTATGTACCTAACACATGCACTCGTAACAATAAAATAACTAACCATGTTTATAGGTACAAACAAATCAAATGCGTTGGATTAGATTAGATTGCTTTGCAATTCGAAGGGATTACTTTTGGTTCATACACAAGACGAGTTGCGAATATTACATTTTATATTCATTCCCTTCACTTTTCAAATACTTTGATTAGGGATCTTAATATGTATTCATGACTATCTGCTACGTCAACTCCTGTCGATAATATTTATAACAATCCCCGGATACACTTAAGTTACTTATGTTTAATAAACGTGCCTACTGAGATACATTCCTTCGACTACAAATGTTTATATATTTATGTGTGTACTACACGGTTATGTAATAATGTTAAACCTTGCTACCATAAATAGTATACTTAATAGATATAGCAGTTCACTTTTATTTTATCATGTCAGGTGAAGTGAATTGCTATATGAAATGTTAGTACTATGGGGAAGTCAGCCCTGTCTTAGAGAGTAAATTATGTTCTTACTATTTATTGATATCCAAGTTCAACCTAGAAAGTCAACTTATAAATAATCAAAGTATTCTTGTAACTGCCTCTCCTAATAGCTCTTTTATAATTATTACAGACGTGCACCTACCTTTCCATTGGTCATTCAGTACTATTTGGTGGGGGTATGTATAAGACATTGCCTTCGTGCATAAACAGCTACAGCCAAACCCAAAACAAACCAACACCTAATAATAAAACTGTTCCTTTACACATTGTAGTAGTATGTGGATACCTCAATATTAGCATTCTCCCCACATACTCACACCAACGACACATATTTTGTTTGTCTTTTTATGTAGGCAAAGGTAACACAGCTTGAGAGGAAAGGGCAATCTCTATGGCTATTCTATATGAATATTAGACACCGCTAATGCTTAATCATCTTGACAGATTATACTCACGCATTGTCGTCTCACACAAGTAATTTGGATACCTAACGTGCATTCATGAATTCTGTGACTAGTCCCAACGCACCCATGCATATACAACATTATTAATTGCAAGTCTGCTATACAAGTCTGCTATACGCTTACAACGGATACACTTTCAGTTGCATTACTGTAGCAATAGTTAGTAGTTCTGTTCTGCACCTTGAAACTAGTTTATTAAAGTCGAGTAGTAAACTGTCGTTATCTAGTGTAAGATCTGCGTGTGTGTGGCTACGAGTCTATCAAAGTATATTGTAAGCATACTAATATTACAACTGAAATCCATAATTTACCCGAAGGAAATTCACGCGTGTTTCTGCGGATATTTCATCTCATAACTTAACTAATGCTTTCATAGACTCCTTCTCATTTCATTTGACAGTTGAGGTCTGCATATTAAACTAAGTCTACTATGCACGTAACCACACATGTTCATAGTAAAGAGTGTCCTACACGCGTATTACAGTAAGCTCCAATCTAACAAAGCCATTAACTGACTTAAAATCATGGAAGCTAATCACAAGAAATAGGAAACAGGGATAATAAACAGTTTAGATATTTATAAGTGCATAGTCAATGAGTCAACATAGTCATATAGGTCATTCCGAAATAGAAATAGACAGTTCACTCGGTGAGTATTTACCTCCTGACATTTCTCTTTATAAATTCATATACAGCAGGGTATCAAATGTCCTCCAGTTAAAATTTAGTCTCAGTTAAAATCTTAGGCTGACGGGGAAATAGTTCCAGTACAGAAAAGACCTTCCCTGTACGTGAATAAAGAATTCAAGATTGCATGTTTTTGTTGGAAATGATATTTAGTTCAGAGTGGAAAAGTGCCGTTAGCATTAAAAGACTTTTTGATATTCATCGCTTGCTCTACTACTTAGTCCGACATGACATTTACATTTTATTGTATCAAATATTGTTTCTTACAGTGACTTTTAGTGTGTTGTTAGTCATATCAACTGCACCGGCCGGCATTGCAACCGCTAATGCTAATAGCTCTTAATGAATCTTGTTTTTCATTGTTATTATAGCCCATAGATTGTAAATGGCTAAGCAATGTCTTGAGTTTGGCTACTGCACTGTGCTTACCTCTAATGTACATAAATATGTGTAAGTACTACAAGTAGTACATATAGGTAGTACATGTACTGCTAAACAGATCTCTTGCCTTACATAGCATTAGCATAGGTGGACAGACAGATAAGACGTGCATGCTACACTTCAATCCAATACACTGCACTAGTGCTGGACTGATTGACCGAGTTGTTTGGTAGGAGCTGGAATATTTTTATATGCTGAATTTAAGTGAGTGAGCTGATTGCAATTTGACTTTTGACTGACACCACGCCTTGCCCTCGGGTTCATTGCTCATTTTGTCCATACTTACTCTCGCTGGTACATACTCTAGGCACTGTATTTGTGTAGCCAAGCCATTGATAAGGAGCCAAAATGTCTAATCGTAAGTTCACGTAGACAAAATGCCGAGTGCTACAAAAGATCCTCGTAAATATTGACTGTAAGCTCAGAAAATAAACAAAGACGAGGTAAGCCTGTTAAAACTCTGCAGGACGCTTTACATTCTTTTTCACATGCACAAGGGAGCTAATCTTAAAAGGCAATATGTTTTTCTACACCATTACATTCTGTCTACAAATACTACCAAGACATTTCTGGTGAGTAGTAGCCAGAGCTAATCAAAAGTGGAATTTAGTACGTGTGATGTTGAACTAACTAACTTGTGTTAATAATATATTATCTTTGATCTTGGACTGGATTTTGAATTCGGCAGTTTATTCTACACATGTAGTCAATAGGGATCCATTGTGTGCATGATATGTAGTTGATATGCCTTCATAATTAGTTGACTATCATCAGAGAGTGAACAGTCAAACTATATTATTTACTGTATCAACTGCAATTCAAATGAAACTACACAAGTTTATATCCAAAGCTAATAATGCCGCCTTTCTACATTCTATTGTATTCGGCTAACTGTGCAGACCATGTACAGAGACTCATTTTGATTCGATTTCGTTCTCTTGACTTGTATCAGGTATCAAACACTCATTGCACTTATCTATACTATTAAGCAATCCTACATGGGCAACATGACATAACGTTTTAAACTGTAGTCATTCTTTCAATCAATGAAGTTATGTTATGTGCTTATTTATAGGTAGGTAACTAATAAATACTTGCATTTGTATATTACTGTATACCTACTCATACGACTGTCTGTCTGGCTGCTCCTCCACTCTTAGAAATGCAACCATTTACTTATGAGTAGACAGGTACTTTTTTACCTGCTTAATTTCATGGGAGCAAAAAGTATTTATTTACTTTGAATGCTAAAAGTAATTGCTGTATCATTATGTTGTGTATGTTATCCCGGCGATTATTACCAGCACCTAATAAGACAATGTAATCAGTGGGAAACAATGCAAAGTAGAATGGGAATAGATTCCTTCATTCAAAGACTTAATGTGTAAAATAATGTCCTGCCCAGCTTAGGTATTATCTCTATTTGGCTTCAATTCCAAAACGTATTTGTGTCTCAACGTCTCAACTGAATTTATGTTTGCTATTGTGTTTGTCTATTTATGCAATGCACATTGCATTGCAAGGAGGAACATACTTACGTTATGTAAGTAAGCGAGACAGGTACCTAAAATAAATTCAGCACAATTTTTATCGACATTGATTTTCATTTGGATAATAGAAATGGGATTGCGACATGTCTGTCACATCACATCATTTGAGATCTCATCTGACTCTTACACCAACTTTTGTTTGATCTTTTTCTGCACTAGACTGCGATTATCTATCGGTACAGCTACTCAGTTATTACAATTATTAAAGTATTTAAATGTAGAAAGAGTTACAATTATAGTCTAGTTCTTGCCAACAGACAATTAACATGCACTTGAAGTCCACCTCTAATTTTAATTACGATTTCCTTTGTGGGTTTCTTCATTGTAAGGAAAAATAAGCCAAGGATTCGTGGGAATTAAATGATTGAGTTGATTTTGATTGTAACAGTTTCTAGGACAAAGAGTTTTATTCATGGACAAGGTATAGATAATCTATGTAGAGCTGCTACACTACAGCAACACCAAACGGCAGTTCAGTTCCTTTCCATCAGTCTTCCAAGACAAACTAGTAATAAATCAGTAGAATGTGTAGTCGTGTGCTTTTGTTGTCACTTTTTGGTTCACCTTCGGTTTTACATTTTTCCTATCAGCACGTTAATTCATTCTCAAATTATTGTTTACTCACAAAGACACATTTTGCTCTCCATTCCCCTACAATGCTATGAGCTATGCAGGCAGAATAGGAAACGCAGTAAGTTTCGTTTAAATTGTTTCCTCATTTCTCAAAGGCATATTTTTTAATGTGTATTATTATCTGACATTATTACTGTAGTTTAATGTAACATGTACTTTGTTAATCAATGTTGGATGTCAATGCTGAATTCTGATTTCGTTTTAGGCTTTTTATATCACTGTATTTTACATTGGTATATGTTGTTGTATATATTATATACAGTAAATATACTAGGTATTTTGTTGTCGTTATCAATGCGTTTTTATATGTAAGTGTAAGGCTTGTACCAATATACTGGTCTAGTATTAGTAGACTCTATTATTACGATTTCTTGAAGTCGATAAATTTTGGAAACGACTTCTGAATGAATTATTGTGTTTTAATGTTTATTCTGGGGATCCTTCACTCGTATAAGATTGATTCATGAGTTGTACGAGTTAGATTCTTCTAAAGCATTTGCGAAGCTGTAGTTAATATATTTTAGGCACTCTTAACTTGATATTTTACATGGTATGTGATATTTTTTCCAAGATACTCAAACAAGAACCAAATGCCCAATTTTGCACAGACCACCGTAGGACATACATGTAAGTATCTTAGATATACTAAAAGTTTTCACTAACAAGGCTCTATTGCATAATAGTTATGTGTAATATGTCCAAATAGCTATAAGCATTTATACTCTTTATGCTTACCACTCTTTTTCCTTATAGCAATGATAGTATGGAATTTGTTGGACGATGCTCCGTAGTATGCCGATGGATACGAAGCTGTTTCCAAGTTGCTCCGTTTCGATGACAAAGTGGGCTCTCGTGATTCAGAAGCACCTCCGACTACGTAAATCATATTACCGGGCTACTAATATGAAAAATTGGACGATTTCACGTTAAATAACATTATAAAAAGGGCCCATTTCCATTTTTATCTTACGCTTCCCCTCCCATCGCGGCGGTTGAATGCCTTATTCTCAACTTTTCTATGCTCATCTCGTGTAGTCCGACGACACCATTGCGTGTACTACATTATCCTCCCGTTGTTTCTATTCGAAATGTTTTCGTCTTTAATGGGGTAGTAGAACTATTAAGCAGTTATAATATTATAACCATACTTTGAATATAGTACCAACACCTGAGTAGTTTGTCACAATTGGATAAATATGTAGCGACATGAAGCTAGTAGATATTACAAATTATAGTAGGGGTGAAATTGTATGGGAACATAAACACTGTAAAAATTAACACAGGACAATCAATTGCAAATTTTTCACATCACACCACCGAGGAGGTAATTGTAGATACTATAGATAATCAATAATTGCTTCGGATAAACGAATAGGATAGGTTTTTGTAACTCGCTATGGTTTTGTTAATGACTACACCACCAATATGTACGACTATTGGATTTCAAGAGGTTTAGACATCAACAGTTTAATAATGTAATAATACCTGACAATATCAGCAGAAGATAATTAGTACTTTTTTTCAGAAATATAGTATGTATTTTTTATACATAGTAATGAATCATGCATATTGTAGATGATTAGTAAGTTGGGTGCTGTAGTGTAGAGGTATGAATGTATAATAGGAAAAAGGAAGCAGCGCACAGAAAGATGGAGAGCGGACGCTAGTTTAAAAGGTTTTGTGAAAATATCTGAGAGGGTGTATTTTACATAGAAGCGTGCTTCCTCGTGGGATAAAGGAACAAGACATGTATGCATACTTACTTATACATACGCGATAGGTACCTACCTCTGTGTAATATTATGTACAATGTAGGCAGTTTCCATTTTCTGTCTTTTTATTCTATTACCCGGTCCGAATAATCTTGTGCTTTGCCATCCTCTTGCAGTGCCATTCCAGTTTTACTTCTTCCCCCATCCCGCTCCGGCAATTTTATTTGACATTAATATGCACTCATGAAATTCTTTTCGTGCAATTGAACTTCTATTGATTCCCATAGGCGGCACAGACCCGGCAAAGTGATAGGTATTATATATTTTGCATATAAAAGTGACTGATGATATTCTCACACAGCACTCTCTCCTATTTTACCCACTTTAGTTTAGCTTTGCGTCCTTTTTATCTCCATCTTCATGTTAAATTGATTTTTCTAATGTTAAGTTGTGTGAAAGGGGTTTCTTAGTCATTCATTCATATCTTTCGGCAGATAATTTATTGCTCCTTACAAACCCTATCTGAACGAAACTTAAAATCAGATGAAAAAGGCTGCATATAGCAACTTGGTTCTCCGCTTAATCTATAGTCACTATATTCGTTCCTTGCTTGCAATCACACTGTTGTGTGTAATAAGGCCGATGCTCAACAAAGCAGACTCGCTCAGTTGAGTGAATAATGCACAAATTATCTAATACCTAGAACCAAGCAGGCAATTCATCACTTACTAGTATTAAAAACAAATTTTCCATTGCAATTGCTTTCGCTGATTAGCTAAGTGCTAATGCTCGTTAGTAGTTTATCGTATCGGAAATAAGAGTATTATTTTTGCGTCCATGCACTAACTCGATCAACTCACCACAAAGGCTATGAATTATATTTTTCTCCTTCTCAACCCGGCTGAATATTTATAGCTTCATAAATTGTTTATTTAGACTTTATCTGACTTGGGAATTTATTTAAATAGCCAAGTTCAGTCATCTTTGAATGCTGTTATGTGTATTTTATGGCTTAGTTATTGCAAATGATTTGTTCTTCTATAATTAAAACTAGCAATCAACATATTATTAAAGTAATTAGACATTGTACCTACATAAACTTTCAACTGGAATCCCTGCTGCTCCATTAATGACGCACATCGAAAAGCTCGTAACTTAAATGGCAAAATGAATGTCCATGTCAAGTTTCAAAAATTCTCCACTGGGAAACTACTTAGTAACAATTAATATGCTTGCATATTGCATAATTAATACACGTACATATACCTACAGAACACATTCATTGTACAATAAGTAAAATACATTTATCTTTGTTGTAGTAGTTGCTTGATATATAATCGGATTAAGATTAAATGTGAATACATTTGAGAGTGACTATAGGATCTTTAGTAGTCACGACGTAGTGCTTGTCGACAGCTACCTATGTACACACAAAAGCTCCTGTTCATTGAAAACCCAAGTGTAAATTATTATCACTGCATGAGACTGGTTTTAGCAAAGTTTAGCTCCCAGACTCTCACTTGAGGATTTGTCTTTATTCACAACAATTAATGAAACTAAATCAAAGAACCTTGATTTATGAGCAATACTAATGCCAAGCTTAGCGTGAAAATTTTGTTTTATTCCATGTACAAACCTTGTTCACATCTTATATCCAACACCAATAGGTAGACTAATTAGCAAAACTTAATTTACTCCTCTAGTTTCTTTACTTGCAATTTATATTGTTGATTAGTTTCTTGCCTTAATTCTACATTATATACCTATGTAATGTATTAGTTTATTAGTCATTTTAATTATGTTTTATTATATTATATTATTTACTATTTCTATGCAAACTGCCATTAAGAATTTTATGAAATACGATCCCGGTGTATAGTATAATTAAACGATTAATAGTTTATGTTACAAATAGACATTTTGTCTTAATTTCTCAGATTTTAACATCCAGCAACAATGGGGTTAGTGAATGTAATTAATTATTTACATGCTGACTCGATTGCAAGGATATATTTCTGACCAAATCAAATCAGATACGCTTTTGTGCTTGTCTCAGACCCAAATATTTAATTTTGGAATTGCAGTGATGTGGCAGCAGAGCTAATGAAAGATTTACTTGTATATGGGGAGGTATAAGTTTAATGTTTTATGGTACATACAGTACTTCATATGGTGTTGTGGATTCTCCTTGTAAACTAACCTCTTTGTTGAAGTCGACTGCAATTTGTTAGAGTAGGCTTAGATTGGCATTCTAATAAATATTATGTACAATTGTGTAATTATTAGAGATTAGAAAGAGGAACTTGTTAGCAGAGGAAGAAAAGAAGACAGAGTGGAAAGTTGCGTTGGTTCTTTCAAATTAAGAAGTAATGATTTCCCCACGAAGGGAAAAGCATAAATTAAACATACATGTATATTTAATTCAGGTATAGTTGCCCAAGCCTACAGAGATGAAGACCACTGAATTTCGGAGTGCATACACAAAGCTCTCTAACAAGTATTATGATACAGCATGAATATAGACCAAGTCCTCATCTCAGTTGTAGTAGTGTAGACAGAGATGGATGGAGGCACAAGGTGAATTCTCGTAGGTATAGGCCAAAGAACTAGTTAGGGATATATAGTAGGAAGCTTGGAGGAGGGTGAACTAGTACTAGTATACGTACTTCATGGTACTTCTAATGTGCAAGGTAATAAGTAGGCGACTCTATGCGATGAGCTAATGCTCAAGGGGTTCTATTATTAACGAGTTCAATTCAAACTTTAAGTTACACAAGAAAAACAAAGCTGGGAGATGAAAACGATAGTAACTGGGAATTATGTAGTAGAAAGAAAGGTAACTTGAGGAATTGACGTAACATGGCTGAATTAGTAAAGAAACTTGCAGCTGGTAAACAAAGTTACGTTAATGCTACTACTGACATACGAATTGCTTAACGAGCAGGTTAGCATTGAAGGGAATTTTTTGATAAGAAATCATCATATACATATAAATATGATCTATACTGGTAGCCATTGTTTGAAATTTTAAGTTCTTTCCTAACTAAGGCTTATGTAACTGCTCCTATCTAAAAAATCTAATGCCTAGGTTGACTTGATTTTCTTTTCTGGCATCCGACTATTAGTGCTCTGTTCGCTCCTCTAGTTATCTAAGTTTTACAATAGTTTTCTATCAGTACTTCTGTTTCCTTTTACGTCAGCAAGGCTTTTTATGTTTAATCTGTCTCAATGAGATGAACTTTCAACAATAAGTATTTACCTAATTTAAAGGCCTGCTCTCTCTCCTTAAAAACAGCTTCTCAAAATAACCTTCCATAGCCCTTATACAGATAAGTTTCGTCAAATATGGACATTTTTACATTTCCGTTATGTGGGCGAGCTACTCGGAAGAAAAGACCTTTTAATGTGCTATATTTTTAGTTTATTACTCTAGAAAATGAAGCAGAGTGAACTCTTTTAATTTATTGCTACCTACTAAGCGAGTCTCTTACCTATTTATGTAGTATGCATAAATTATTGCGTATTAGTATGTATTACATCCTTAATGAATTCAATCTTCCCATCTCCTCTTCATGTAATCTCAGCTACTTGCTCCAACTCATTTTCACTCTGCAGTTTCCCCTATTTAATCAAACCTGCGTCTGTTTTGTGCCAAAGGAAACTTAATGAAAATAGTTCTCCCAACGCAACCCCACGCTCTTTGGTTGTATTTTTGGAATTATGTGGACATTCTCGTCTACTACTGCACAGATAGTATTATTCTTATGCTAAAATTCATTTAATTTTAATTACTAGTATTTGGCATGTAGCGCATTATACGCACTGTACAATTCAAAGAATATTTTTTCCATAAATTATATTTTCCTGGGACTGGTCTGCCTAGTATGACTGAACCTCAAAGCGGTAATTAAATTTGAAATTGGTAAGCTCTAGAATAGTCTGTATTTGAAATTTGATACATTTCCAGATCTTCCCCCGCATGTTTTGACATTTTCAGAGACATTTCTTTGGACGCAAAGCTGTAATCTCATGAAAATTTTTATTTTATATTAATAAAAGTGAAGTGTCAAGAGCACTTTAATCACTTTTGTGTATAACATATATTTGTCAAACATTTTCCTATGCTTATTTCATATTTTGCACCTTCGTTTGAGAAATAATGGAAGATGAAAGATACCACACGGCACGTGGAAAGCTGGAGATCCAACAGCCAGCCACTATGTTCAATGTTCTACTTTTAGCAAATTAGGTATCATGGTATATGCGATTTCATTTTACTACGTATTGTGGTAAAGCCTTGTAATAACTACCGTGTGTACATCGCTATAATTATTATGACATGCGACGGAACTTGAAATTATAATAAATATTAGTACATTATTTTGTACAAGTAGGTAGATGAGAATCTTTGACTGTGATGTGGTAAGGCAGTGTAAGTAGATTTGGAGTTTCATCAAAATGTAGAAGGAATAGGCGAGTATACGTGCATAAGTTTCAGGATGCGTTCACACGAATTAGATTAAAGTGCACATACTAAGATAAGATGGTAGGATTTGTGTCTACAGAGAGCATTTGTCCAACAAGTCTATTACATCTGCAGAAAAGCGGACAGAATTGAGTAAAAATTAAGCCAGACCGCAGACGTTATGGGTAGGTTGATCTTGTCTCTCGTGAATTGAATAGGGAAGGTACATAGACAGATACACACTCGCTGCTATCTCCAACTTATGTACTCCCTCTTAGGCCGCTGCCTAATCAGATTTCCGTCTCTCGATGCACTGTACTAAAGTAAAAAGTCTGGTAAACCATTCAAGCGTACATTACGTTACTTGTATACTGTTGGCAGTCTGTAGTTGCTTACCTTGCCTAATACTCTTCTCTCTAACATCCTATTACCTAACTACATCTTTCTGTTTTATTTTCCCAAATAGTCTCAGGGTACATCAAGACAAGGGTCTTTAATCGCAAAATGTTTTTCTCCTCCTCCGCTCCTACTTCTCTTTTTACAGAAAAACAGAGTAAACAGAAGAGTTTGTGGAGGCTGATTTAAGTGGGGCTGACTGACTTGTGAGTTGAGCTCGGCTTATGTGGACCCAAACTTAGTTATGCGACAAAATCGAATTTGATGTGGGTACCTTCGTTTGCTTCCTTCTTCATTGGCTCAACTCTCTCTCTTTAAGCCGGCTATAAACAAGACCTGTCAGGACATACATTTCACTAAACTACCTTGATTTTGTTTGCAATACATGTGATATCTGTCTATCAGCTCTTTTATTTCTGGGATATCGCCATTTGCAGTGAACAGCACAAATAACAACTATTTGTTAATACATTTGATATCTTTCTCAAGGAGAAACTTTACAGAAGATTGATTTCCAAATTGAATTATGTTGAAACAAATGACCTAGATTTACTTGTAAGTGAAATTGTCCAGCGTTTTCATCTACCTAAGTATTATTGGATATCATAATCAGAAGACAATTTTTAATGAAATCAAAACATGCTTGGTGAAGTTCATTAGTGTTCTAAATCTACGTCTACGCTTTTTTGTCAATACAAAAAGTTTCATTAAAATTGAGTCAACATAAATTATTCGTTAGCAATGAAAATGATATATCAAATTTGATCTCTGATGTCAATATCACATTTCTATTTCCTGCACAAATTGTGCACAGATAATTAACGTGCATGGAAGTTGTTCTTGGTTTTATAACATGGTAGAACGCCAATATAGTTCATTTAGAGTTGTGAGTTTATGGAAAATAATTCTGGTAGAAAGAGGCAGGATTTAGAAGTAGGTGCATTTAGCAGTTGTACTTTTACGTAAGAACTTATCATGTATGTATAAAGGGAATGGTATTTAGTGGAACTGCATAGGTTCCTGATCTAGTGCTCATAAGTTTGCGGTATACTCTCATGTTATGTCAGTAATGATGGTTCTTACTTGTCTTTGTCTAACTCGTTCATCGAGGATTCATATGAGTACATATGAAAAGTTCAGAAAAGCAGAAAAACTGAAGTGCCTCCCTTGAGTTCAAAAGTCCTTGCTTGCATGACTTTTTGTTTCGGTTGGGCTAACATGATCGTTAGTTTCCTTTTCTCAGTTGTCAACTGTGCAATTAAACTTTCCTTTTATGCACAAACTCAACTTTCTTTCTGCAATGCACAACTAGTGAAGGAAACCTATCTGCATAGCGGATTTAAATAATTTAGTCTTTCCTCCAGTAGTAGTAGGTAAGCACAAGTGCATGGGACCTGGTGCTCAACGACGACTCCTTCCTACCCACTCTGCCTACTCAGTTCATAAGTAAACGACTCGTCTACTTTAAACCTACCTACCTCCTCTACCCACCTATCCACATTATTAATGGCATGGCCGAGTCGACTAAATTTTGAGAGAAGTACTAATACTCAAATCTGCCTTACTCTGTGTACAAGAAAATGAGAAATTCACAATGATTGCTGCATTATGTTTTATGTGCGCCGAGTTGATGAGAAAAGTAGTTTCCTACAGATTTCACTCAAGATATTCATATCTGCATGAAAATGTAAATTAAGAGACGAGAAATTAACTATTAAAATACCTTATAAAACAAAGATAAGCTTTCTTCGAACGAAACGCATGGAAAAATTCCCTCTTGCCGAAGTGACCATATTTCGCAGAACATATAATAATATGCTACACATCCATATACAACCAGACGAGAGTTGAATAATCCGCATTCGGATGTGCGAGCACTTAAACCATTTATTATGCAACTTCTTCCCACAAAAAGTAGCTTTTAACGTCTTTAATTAATGAAAGTGTTTCTTTTAAACCATATTTCAAATCTTAACATTTGATGGTTAATTGGAGGGAAATTTTAGCACTCAAATCAGTCAAGAATTATAATTACCATAAAAGTATTATTTTTTACTTGTGCTTAAACCATAGAAAGCATTCCAACATCTGAAAAGACATTTGCTAAGCTAAAAAGGGTATAAAGTATATCTACATCCTAGGCTTTAGTCTAGTAGATATTTTCAAGATATAGATTTTCTGGCCATAAAACAGATTTTGACCCAAGATAAAAGAATTTAGTAAATTTGAAGTTTTCCCCCAAGGGATGTTATGTGATTGGCATTTAATATGACTCCGTATTTTATCTTTAGCTTGACTTTTCAGAGGTACAATTTATTTTCTAAGAAACTGTAGGCGCTAGCCATTGTAGTCAGTAGTAGTTCATAGTTCATGAGATCTTGTGATACCCTAACAATCCAATGTACAGCTCTGTACTAGAAGTCTAGTGCAATATGACTGGCTGGCTGAACACTTTGTATTGTGTCAGTTGACCTATTTTTAAAATGTGAATTGAATTCGATATGTAGAGGGAAGGATGTGCGTTACATAAAGAACACTAGTAAATAACCCAGAGAAACGGAGACCTTTTGAAGTTGTCATGATTAAATGGGAAATTTTATTGCAAATTCCTTTTCGACTAGAGAAGTCAAGTCATGTCAAGCGAATGAAATCTTAGAATATGTTTTGTTATTGGATGTTCTCCTCTTTCTTCCTTTAGTCATTCAGGATTAACTGGAATTATAATTACAAGTTTTCAACATGCTACAAGAGTCTACATTGTAATTGTTTAGTGTCTGTAAATATTGCTACTTAATTACTCGCATTCCAATTCCATTCCATATGATCTACAAAGTACTTAAGCTGAACAATTCTAAGCATGGAGAAACATTTTATTTACAGGAAACATATATGTCTGCAAATGAATAATCGTTGGTGCGTTTATCCTTCCTCTTCTAGTATACAGAGTAATAAAGACAATCTCCATTTCAACTCGCTGTATACAGTAATAAACAAAATTATACTTATCCACCATCAAACTTATTTAGTATACATATAGACAGCCATTAAAGTGTAATTTTAAAGATATTATTCGTCACAGTGAAAAAAATACTAAAATAGTACTGAAAAGAAACTAACGTCTAAATTTTTGAATTGGAAGAGAAATTGGCAAGCGAATTACTGGAGAAGTTTTTATGTGAACGTTAAAATGGCGAAATCTTTGGCGTTGTAAGATTCGGTGTAAAATTCATATGAATGCTGAAGAGAAAGTGAAAGAAATTACAGTGGTAACGGAGAAAGTAATTTTTCGTCTAAAATTTGAGTTGGAGGAGATCAAATGGCAATGAAAACACGCCATAACACACTTGAATAGTTACTGTACTGACACAGCATAACGGAGGAGAGAATTAGATTGTATTACAGCTGTGTGCATAGTTAAACATTTATTTCATGTAGTATCACTCCTCTGTGGTGTAATGAATGGGGAAAGTCCATTAGAAAAACTTGTTTATGACGTTGTAAATAAAAAAGATTGGGATCTACACGATGTCATGTACATAAAATAAAGTTACATTTGCTTCGGTTTCCTAGACTGCTCTGTGTAATGTGCAACTGAAAATATGCACTTTGGCCAGCCCTGTGTACATACATATATGTTAGCTCTACAACTATTATAACGTTGTAAATGAAAATTGCTTTGAATGTATCTTCTATAGCTGTGTATTGGTATATTTCTCACTCCACAGAAGAATGTGGTATTATAGGATGAAATAATTCAAATCTCAATGGAAGCTACTGTGCAGTAATCTAATAGTGAGCTCAGTTGACAATTTTCTCCACATGTATATTTGAGTTTGGATTTCATAAAATGTGTCATATCCTCGTATTTCTCAGGGAAAATGTCAGAATTGAGGGCAGAGTCGGAATATGATTGAGGATACTACAGTTTTACGCACGTAGAGCTCCTCTACTTTCCTTTTCCTTAACTTGCACTGCATTATTTAGCATTAGATTACATTATACTACTCAGGTTAAGATATAGTCTTTTTTATTAGTATATCTGTACAAGTGGTACATTGTCATCATTCCAATATATACTAGTACAGATGATTGCAAGACACTTGTGTATGTATGAACTGCAATGTTAGACAAGATAGGTAGGGCAAGGAAAAGATAGATCAGGGAAGTGCAGTGCATGAAATATTAACGAAAGTGTATGTAGATCCTTTCTGATAAAAACAGCTAGACTGAAGATTTGAGCTGTGAAGAGATGGATAGTTGATATCCTCATCGCATCAGAGCAGTGCGAGAGTCGTCGAGTGCCGTGTCACCGATAGACTCTATTTATTCACATAAAATCCTTATCGGCTCACTTTCTCTGGATAGACTTGACTAGTTGGCTACTAACATAGCCGGCAGTCGCCGAGGATTGGCTAATGCACTATGTACAATAAGGAGACCTTGAGGTCCACTCACAGACGAAACTTTTCTGCATGCTTTGCATGAAACCGATGCGTTGCACAGAATATTTATATATAACTGCCAAGCAACTCGTCTCTTTTCGATTCCCTGCTACTACTACTACTATCTTCATAATCCTCCTCTCCTCCACTCGCATCTCCACTTCACTACTCAATCCAATAATATTATAATGCACTCCTAGTCCCTATTCTGTACTGGTGAATGCCCACTTATTGACTACACACTTACACACAGAATACAGACGAGTCTCCTTTCAGTCTTCTTAACTCAGATAACGCTTCCCGTTTTATTCACGACGTATGAAAAGAACCAGTCGAGTTTCTTGTCCATCCAACCAAACTACTTTAATCATTAGTCTAACCCTATACGCAACCAATACACATCACTCAGCTAACTATCCTGTGCTACAGAAAATTACGCAAATAAGTATACTATATCATATTAGCTTTAATAGATCCCTATTCAATACTAATTATTGTGCCCTAATAATAAGTAAAAATATTAGGTACATGATTATGTACCAGCATATAATTAAAACTTATGCAACAGAATCACCTAATTAAATATGCAAGTTATCCATGTTATTTGAGACGACCAATATCTTTTGCCCGCCTTTTGCCAGTAGTGTATACACAGTGGTTGCTAATTATATTTTTTTTTAAGTTTTAGACATCATTTTTCTCCGAGTCTATAATGATGACTAGGAATGTTGTGAAAGCATGTATCATAATTGTAAGAGCTGTTCTGTGTGGGTTGAATTTTATTTGGGTTGTGCTTTTGTAGAGTTAGAGACTGATTTACACATACCTAAATACAAACTTGTGTGTCTGGCAGAAGTAAAACACACATAGAATATCATTACACTGCTTACTTCACTAAATTTGCATAATAAACTAGGAAATAATGGAGATTTCCTTGTCGTCTACGTTATTTACTCGCATTTCCTGCAGTTAGCCTTTTGTTCTCCAGGAGGTAATTGAAGTATAAAATTTTAGTTGAGCGAATTTGGACTTGGAACTGGAGAGCTAGCTGTAGTAGGTTAGGTACACGATCTTCCGCTGAATGTGGATATTGGTGCGTAAAAATTGTATAAGTAAGAGAGGGATGCCCTACATTTCATATAGCATAACAGCCTCCATACGTATATATAAATGCACTTTGTTCTGGTCCATATCCGAGAACTACCTAATTATTGGCATGATATGTAGTGTACGTACAGGGTTGGAAATTTTATATAACTCCTTGTTAAAGATACATAATATGAGTAGTAGTATACTTACGTGTGGTACTTATTTATATATACTAGTGTCTAGTTATAGCATTCTTTGGTGTGGCAGTAGTAGGAGTATTAGTGTTAGCTAGTTAGTAGAATGGATTGAGTTTATGTTTGGTTAGGATGGAGAAAGCGGAGAGAGAGCACTTTGGCAGTTCACACACGTAAGGAGGCTAGGAATACAAATGAGTGTGGTGCTGTGTGTTATGTTTTGTTGTACGCAGTGTTCGACTCACAGTACAGTAAGTAGACTACGTGAACTGAGTTACTGTTTGTACTCTTCTCTTGTATCTATCGACATGAGTTGTGGAATGCTCCTGACGCCAGCGGAACATGAGGAAAGTGAATTGAGTAGTGAGGAAAGTTCCATCCTTCATTATTCATAATTCCCAGGGTATTCATGAAAAATAAATTCCTTGTTGCATGGAAGATTCCTCAGCAAAATGAATTGTAGTTATACGTACAGATAGGATCCCTAGCCCCGAATGGACTGCTCTCTATCTCTTTCTCCAACTCTAGTAGCTCCACTTTCTTTTTTAAACCTGTGGGAAAGGCCACTAACTGACAAGACCTTCTTCTCAGCTCTCCCTTAATGTTCAACATGTAGGTACCTTTTAAAATTGCCTATATCTATCCAACTTCATTTATTCTATAGACTGTCCCCAGATTTTGTGACTTTTGCCTCAACAATACAATAAGGTCTTTTCTATTGTTTTCGCTCCACAAGACGCTGCTAGCTAAAATCTAAGATGCACGTTGACAAATGTCAATTGACGTAGTCTGAAAATTTCTGAGAATTTCAGGCTTTAATTCAGGTCAGATTTTCTAGTGTACACAAAGTTGCTTTGTTTAGCCATCTAACGCTGGGAGATCTATGTATGCAATATTATGTAGGTTAGGGTTAGGGTAAAGTTTATCCTTTTCCCTATTACGTCCTAATTTTAGTGAAACTAAAGTTTTAACAAAAACGTCATTTACAAACTGTGTAGTATACATTGTTTTTTATTGGCCTATGTCCTAATGCAATTTGCAACTTGCTGTGGATGCTCTAATGTCATCGCAAAGTTGGAGACTATCTACATTATGGCATCCTTTTTTATAGATTTCTACCTACACAACTGTTGGAAACATGACCATAAGTATCCTTGTGTCATTAAAGACAGAGAACAAAGCTACGTTCTCAGTATTTTCAATTCAGCACTAATTAAATCAAATGCCAATATGCTTCCATTATGTTTCATTTACAGTAGATCTAATTTGGAACATTACACTGTCACAAAGCCCAACGATAATTACATTGAAACTGAATCTACCTTGCTACATTTTATGCTAACTTCTATTGTGGTAAATTCAATAGGGAAGCAGGATACGTGATCTGGAGTCTCTTTAGTAGAATCTTGTTAAAACTGCTGAAAGTCTTTAATGTAATGTTTAATTTTGAAATTCTGAGAAAATGCTGATACTGAATCAAGTACCTCATTTGTTGTGTTATAACGTGGGTAAGGTTGTAGTTTAAAACTATCGGATATGCAAATTCGTACACTCAGTAAAAGGACTTTGAATTTCATAAGATTTAGTTTTATTTTATCTTAATAACTAATGAACACACTGAACATAGAGAAAGGAATGACTCGAATAATAGATTATAATGATTGAAATTATAAAGATAATAGAATTGGAAGGATCTCACCAAATTACAGGATACTCAAAATACACAATTTATAAAATAATAGAAAATCAAATCAAACAGGAGCTCTTCGGTCGTCAGGTGTTGATCGCACTCTTGGACTTGCTGTAGACTCGCTGTTTGCTCAAGACACTCCAAAGATCGACTGATTGGAATTCTGCTCTCACGTCCCGTCCACATCTCACCTCCTTCCTCGTGCACCTTTTGAAATCTCCAACCCAGCATGGAGATTTCCTCCTTTCATTTCCAACTCGCACATGAGTGACTCGCAGTGCAACATTTAGAGTCACGTCACATCCCCCCCTCTCCGGAGACTCTGTATCGGGCTACAGAGGGTTTAGAAACAAGCTTCAGGAAGAGATTAGTTTGGTAACTTCAAAAAGGTTCTATCTTTGTGACACAATAGGTAGGTATTTAGGAGTAATGTTTTTAAAGATCGTGAAAGAGTATATGTATTGTAATTTGATTAGCAGGTTTTCCTTGAGCATCATAGTAACGTTTAGAATATCCAATATGATAATATAGTGATTATACATACAGATCTGTATTCATTATCCACTAAAGATATTGCAAAAACCTCAATAGACTTATACGTTACATGCGTACATAGGATATTGGTCAATATGATTACTATTGACTGTGTCACCGCCCCCTGATAAGTGCAACACACTCTTATTTCAGTGCTTCAGGTTCGTTCGGATCAGCACAGCTTATAATTATATCCTATTTTGAGTCTTTCGCCCCCCGGAAGTGCAAAGTAATTCACAGGAATTACCCGAGTTCGTTCGAATAGATCTCAATGGGATTTGTACTTGTAACAAGCCATAATAAAGAACAATTATCTTATAAATAGCAGAAATGATACGTATGATGTACAATAACAATCATCATTGGAAAAATATTACATAAATATTATAAAGAATTAACTATATTGCTCTAAGCTGCAAATAAAATTATTTGGTACAATATTTACAACGATCATTTGTATTTGACCGATGGTTTGCCCTTAATTCGTTTTGATCGACGATGTGGGACAATTTCAGACTCAATTGAGGGTGTTGGAGATGAAGAGCGAGGTAATATAGGATTGGCCTTAGGTAATAGTGTATTGGGAGAGGAATGTGTGCCACCAAGATTTTGTGAAGCCCCAAATCTTCCTCTTCCGCAGCTAGTCCTATATCATATAAGATAACATCGTTAAAATGCGAACTATTCCCTTGTGACTCTAATGACTGTGAATCAAAATTGTTATGCAACTTAGCCGAGTCACTGATGATTTGAGACGTATCGGTTAAACGAATAGGAGGGAAATCCAGTCGAGACGAGTCTCTAGGGTGGTAACGACGAAGAAACTGAATGTGCAACGGTCCTTGAGTTGATCCATCAGGAAATATGACTTCATAGTTGAGGTCGTTGAATACTTTGTTGATTCTTGCTATTTTCTCTGAGTAGAGTGGAGCAAATCCAGCTACAATTCCTTTGGACTTCGAAGATTGCGTTACATCCTGTAAGACCACAAAATCTCCAACGATAAATGAATCCTCTCTATGCCTCTGATCATAGTATCGCTTTTGTTTCGCCTGCGCTTTCTCCAAGTTAGATCTGACAATAGAACACATATCATTATAAATACTTTGTCGATTGAATATGTATTCTGTGGTGTGTGGTGGTAATGCCTGTAAATTAGAATTGTCATCAATTAGATTGGCATTATCGAATGGTAAGTTAGGTTTACGATTGAGCATCAATTCAAATGGAGTGAATCCAGTAGAATCATGGATTGCAGTATTCATTGCTAATTGGAAGAATGGTAAATACCTGCTCCATTTTGAATGTTGATGATGCTCAATGTAACTACGAATCATAGGTTTTATTGTACGATTCGCACGTTCGGTCAAGTTCGAGTGAGGCGTATAGATTGAAGTAAATATGTGCTTAATATGCCATTGATTGCAAAGATAATCCAAAAGATTTGCTTTCATATTCGTACCATTGTCCGAAACTAGTACCTTTGGCATGCCATATTTACAGAAAATTTCATTTTCTAAAATCTTTGATAGACATTGGGCTGTAGCCTCTCGAATTGGGAAAATTTCTACCCATTTAGTGAATGAGTCTATGACCACCAAAATATTCCGAAATCTACCAGGTGAAGATGGAATATACGGACCCATAAGATCAATATAAATCGTATGCCACGGTGATTGAATCGGAGCTGATTTCATAAGACCAGGAGGTTTCCTATTATCATATTTGAGGCGTTGGCATTTATCACATGTTTTGATGTAATTTTCCACGTAAGCTTGCATATTCTTAAAATATACTCTACTTCGCAGTCTGTGCAACGTCTTTTCTACTCCTAAATGTCCTGAATAAGGTGAATCATGGAAGATACTAACAGCTTCTTCCCTCAACGAGTCAGGAATGACTGGTAAATATGACTCATCACGTTTTTTGTACAATATGCCCTGCAAAACTGTGAAATTGTTAGGAACTTCTTTCACAAGGCTTTGGATTGTTGGATCTTGTTTCTGCGCAGCTAATATTTTCTTTTTATCTAGAGAACAAGTTAAAACAACATTACATGCATGTGTCGGAGGAAACATGTATTCTTCATCTTTATCAACGATAATGTTGTCTGGTAACGGGTTACGTGACAAATAATCGGCTACAGTATTATCCTTGCCTTTAATGTACTGTATACAAGGACTCCAACTTTGCAACTGTATAGCCCATCTCATTAATCGTTGAGAATTATTCTTAAAAGTATCAAGATATACTAATGCATGATGGTCTGTTTGCAAAACAAATTCCTGTCCGTCTAGGTATTCTCTGAACCTTTCTAGAGCGTAAACAATTGCGTACAACTCCTTTTCGCAAGCAGAATAATTTTGCTGTGCAGGTTCTAAGCTTTTGCTGGCAAAACATATGACTTTTTCATCACCCTGATCGTTCAACTGGGATAATACAGCACCTACTCCTATGCCACTACCGTCAGTTCGAAGAATGAATGGTTTGTCATAATTAGGATAAGCTAAGACTAAGTCAGTCTCTATTGCTTTTTTAAGCTCCTGGAAAGCGGTGTCAGCTTTTTCTGACCATACGAATTTCCTTTTAGGTGAACATAATTCGTACAGGGGAGTACAAATCCCTGCTAAACCCTCAATGAAATTGCGGTACCATCCTATAGCGCCGAGAAACTTTCTGAGTGCTTTGCGAGATTTCGGTGAAGGCTGAGCTATGATGGCGCTAACCTTTTCCGGATTCTTTTGAATGCCATTCGCGGAAACTATGTGACCCAGGTATTTCACTTTAGTTTTTCCAAATTGACATTTCGTGAGATTAATTGTGATATTTGCCTTTTTGAGTCTAGACATCACAATCTCAAGATGACGCATATGATCTGCAAATGTCTTAGAATAAATTAGGATATCATCTTGATAAACTAGAACAAAATCATCTAAGCCCGCCAGAACTTCGTGCATCAGTTTTTGTTAAGTAGCACTAGCATTTTTTAAACCAAAAGGAAGAACGGTGAATTCGAACAAGCCTTGTTCGGTCATGAATGCTGTGTATTTCCTACTCTTTCGCTCTAAAACCACTTGCCAGTAACCCTTATCAGCATCAATGACACTCAGGTATTTTGCTAAATACAGTTTCTGCAGTAAACTTTGTATTAGCGGAAGCGGATACAATTCCTGTAAAGTTAGTGAATTGATATGACGAAAGTCTATACAGAATCTCCATGAACCATCTGGTTTTTCTCGTAGGAGAACTGGAGAAGAATAGTCAGAAGTGGATGGTTGAATGACGCCTAATTCCAACATTTGCTCTACTTGCTCATTTATTATTTTATGCTTTTAGGTGAGGTTTTATAAGGTCTCAGTTTCTTTGGCTTTTCTTCAGTTAATTGGATTTTATGCGTGACTACATCAGTTCGTCCCAGCGGTGCGTCCACCACAGACGAAAACTTCCGCAACAATTTTTCAATCTCGTCTGCCTCGAAATCTTTAAAAGATTGAAGAGCTCTAATTGGAAAATCGTTGGATCGATGCACAGTCAGCGGAAATCTTTTAATAGGCCATGTGTCAATGAAACCCCATTCAAGATTTGCCAAATCTAACATTATATTGGAAGAATGTAAGAAATCCATTCCCAATAAAACATGGGAGGAGGATTCAACAACACAGAATTGTTTTCGAAACACCCTATCACCCATAATGAATGAAAGCTTTATTGCACCTTTCGGCTGCATTTCACTTCCATCCAGCATAACAACTGGACCTTCTGTCCATTTCATTAATTTTTGACTTCTATTTAAAATCGAAGGAGAAATGACAGAAAGAGTTGAACCTGTATCTACAAGAGCTAAGTGAGTGTTATTTTGAAATGAAATTTCAATTTGAGGAACTATGCGATTAGGATTCTTATTGATGGAAGGATGAGTAACGACGAATCCATCTACCGTTACCCCCTTTATGCGTTTTCCGACTTGGAAGAATCTTTTGTGGAGTCAGTGTCCTTTGCCTTAACCGAAACCTTATTAGTAGAATGTGGCTTGTCCGGACACTTATAAAATGGATGATCCTCTCCACAATATTTGCAAGGATATTTCTTACCACTCTTTTTGGAAGAACCCTGTGAACCTTTATCCTCAGTACTAGCCGATTTTCCATTCTTATCATTAGACGCATTACCCTTTGCCTGTGCATTGTCTGATTTCTCAGACCTCTGACCAGAAGATTGGGAATTTTCATTTTGATTTGATGAAAATTGCTTTCCATTGGACGAAGATTTTCCTTGCCATTTATTATGAGACTTTTCTTTATTGTTTTGCGAATTAGACTGAATTGGCTTTTCTATTTTAGAAGCATAGTGGATCAATTCATAAATGTTAGTAGCTTTGCATCCTAACAAATGTGCCTTCATTTCAGGAAGAGACCTTTCGGAGATGAAAGAAAGAATTGTTGAATCATCAATAGTATTCCCTGAATGCACCTTCCTATACAAAAGTTCAACTTCTAACGCAAATTTTTCAAAAGACTCAGTAGTCTGTTGTCTACGACTATACAGATTCTCTATAGAAGTATTAAGATTCAATGTGGAACCATACATAGCCATGAAATGCTTTTCAAAATCATCCCATGATTTTGCTATCTGCTTAGTCCTTTTCCACCAAATCTGCTGTGCCCCCTTATCAAAAACTGAGTAAAGATAGAGTAGCCTATCATCGCCTGAAATTCTCTTCTGATTAAAATATACAACTAACTCAGCGAGAAAATTATCTGCCGTATCAAGTTTGGGATCAAACTTGGGGATTGGTATATTAGAAGACGTACCTGCATATATTATGTTAGGGCGTTTTGCGTTATCAGGTTCATTTGTCTGGCTGACATTATTAACCAGGTCAGAAGGACACGCATCAATACGACTATTATTTAAATTTGTATGTCTATTACCAGAGTGACTTGAGTTTAATGGAACGAATGGAGAGATATTCTGATTAGACGGAGGAGGATTGGAATGCGGCTGTCTGCTTGTATCTGAAAGACAGACAGGTTGACCTGCATTCGCTACCGACGCCAAAGTCTCGCCGTTTACAGCTAAAGCTTGAGTTTGGTTGTGCGGCAAAGCAGAATGACTTGAGGTGATGACGTCACGGTTATTAGTGCTGGAAGAAAAAGAATTGTCATTACTATACAATACATTTTGCAATTTATGAGCAATTATATTTTCCAAGTCAGAGATGGTTGGAAAATTTTTAGAATGCTTTTCGATTTTAGCTTCTAAAATGTTAATTTTGCCCATTATTTCTTTTACGGTTCTCCCTTGCTTGACACATCGTTCATCAACCTCGCTCATAAAATCATCCAACTTTTTGTCAAGAGATTCAAGAATTTTATGATGAATAGAAAATCTCTCTTTGACATAATCAGAAATATGTATCATTGTTCCATCATGAGAAACTAATTTCAGGTTTTCATCATGATTTTCAAAAATGTTATTGAATGTGGAATAAATTTCCTCTATTTTCTCATTGTAGGTAATTTTGAATTCATTTTGGAATACAATGTTACCCTCATTGAAAGATTTCAATTTTTGAGTGACTTTAGACTTAAAATCATTCACCAGATCATTACATTGTTTAATATGAGTTGACAACTGTTCGTCAAAAATATTGGCTGGTCTGTTTCGAGTTCGGGGACTCCGTGGATGTGTGTGTTGGTTATCAACTGGAATAATTTCCGGTTGAGTTTGCTCAGTAGAAGGCATGGAAAGTGACGGATATAAAAATTGGTTTTTCTCGACTTCACGCAATCGAGAAGTTAATAAAACTTTACGTTCAATATCCGACATGTGAGGAAAATCAGAAATGATTTTTGCCATCAAACGAGATTCTGCATTTTTGCGCTTGGCAATGTAAGAAGGGGAACCATACACACATCGACAGATTATTGCATATAATATTTGAACAATCGCAGTCACAATTATGCCCGAAATCAGATAACCAGAATAAGGAAAAAGTGAGTCAGACCATGTCATCATAGCCCAGTAGTGTGTGATCACTGCTGTAGTGTTCATTTTGTGAAAATATTGAAAAATTATGAATTCAAAATTTTATACTGATACTCAATACTAGAAAAACAAATTTTTAAAAGCGTTGAGGGGTCAATTGAAAACACGGTCGCCAATATAACGTGGGTAAGGTTGTAGTTTAAAACTATCGGATATGCAAGTTCGTACACTCAGTAAAAGGACTTTGAATTTCATAAGATTTAGTTTTATTTTATCTTAATAACTAATGAACACACTGAACATAGAGAAAGGAATGACTCGAATAATAGATTATAATGATTGAAATTATAAAGATAATAGAATTGGAAGGATCTCACCAAATTACAGGATACTCAAAATACACAATTTATAAAATAATAGAAAATCAAATCAAACAGGAGCTCTTCGGTCGTCAGGTGTTGATCGCACTCTTGGACTTGCTGTAGACTCGCTGTTTGCTCAAGACACTCCAAAGATCGACTGATTGGAATTCTGCTCTCACGTCCCGTCCACATCTCACCTCCTTCCTCGTGCACCTTTTGAAATCTCCAACCCAGCATGGAGATTTCCTCCTTTCATTTCCAACTCGCACATGAGTGACTCGCAGTGCAACATTTAGAGTCACGTCACATCCCCCCCTCTCCGGAGACTCTGTATCGGGCTACAGAGGGTTTAGAAACAAGCTTCAGGAAGAGATTAGTTTGGTAACTTCAAAAGGTTCTATCTTTGTGACACAATAGGTAGGTATTTAGGAGTAATGTTTTTAAAGATCGTGAAAGAGTATATGTATTGTAATTTGATTAGCAGGTTTTCCTTGAGCATCATAGTAACGTTTAGAATATCCAATATGATAATATAGTGATTATACATACAGATCTGTATTCATTATCCACTAAAGATATTGCAAAAACCTCAATAGACTTATACGTTACATGCGTACATAGGATATTGGTCAATATGATTACTATTGACTGTGTCACCGCCCCCTGATAAGTGCAACACACTTTTATTTCAGTGCTTCAGGTTCGTTCGGATCAGCACAGCTTATAATTATATCCTATTTTGAGTCTTTCGCCCCCCGGAAGTGCAAAGTAATTCACAGGAATTACCCGAGTTCGTTCGAATAGATCTCAATGGGATTTGTACTTGTAACAAGCCATAATAAAGAACAATTATCTTATAAATAGCAGAAATGATACGTATGATGTACAATAACAATCATCATTGGAAAAATATTACATAAATATTATAAAGAATTAACTATATTGCTCTAAGCTGCAAATAAAATTATTTGGTACAATATTTACAACGATCATTTGTATTTGACCGATGGTTTGCCCTTAATTCGTTTTGATCGACGATGTGGGACAATTTCAGACTCAATTGAGGGTGTTGGAGATGAAGAGCGAGGTAATATAGGATTGGCCTTAGGTAATAGTGTATTGGGAGAGGAATGTGTGCCACCAAGATTTTGTGAAGCCCCCAAATCTTCCTCTTCCGCAGCTAGTCCTATATCATATAAGATAACATCGTTAAAATGCGAACTATTCCCTTGTGACTCTAATGACTGTGAATCAAAATTGTTATGCAACTTAGCCGAGTCACTGATGATTTGAGACGTATCGGTTAAACGAATAGGAGGGAAATCCAGTCGAGACGAGTCTCTAGGGTGGTAACGACGAAGAAACTGAATGTGCAACGGTCCTTGAGTTGATCCATCAGGAAATATGACTTCATAGTTGAGGTCGTTGAATACTTTGTTGATTCTTGCTATTTTCTCTGAGTAGAGTGGAGCAAATCCAGCTACAATTCCTTTGGACTTCGAAGATTGCGTTACATCCTGTAAGACCACAAAATCTCCAACGATAAATGAATCCTCTCTATGCCTCTGATCATAGTATCGCTTTTGTTTCGCCTGCGCTTTCTCCAAGTTAGATCTGACAATAGAACACATATCATTATAAATACTTTGTCGATTGAATATGTATTCTGTGGTGTGTGGTGGTAATGCCTGTAAATTAGAATTGTCATCAATTAGATTGGCATTATCGAATGGTAAGTTAGGTTTACGATTGAGCATCAATTCAAATGGAGTGAATCCAGTAGAATCATGGATTGCAGTATTCATTGCTAATTGGAAGAATGGTAAATACCTGCTCCATTTTGAATGTTGATGATGCTCAATGTAACTACGAATCATAGGTTTTATTGTACGATTCGCACGTTCGGTCAAGTTCGAGTGAGGCGTATAGATTGAAGTAAATATGTGCTTAATATGCCATTGATTGCAAAGATAATCCAAAAGATTTGCTTTCATATTCGTACCATTGTCCGAAACTAGTACCTTTGGCATGCCATATTTACAGAAAATTTCATTTTCTAAAATCTTTGATAGACATTGGGCTGTAGCCTCTCGAATTGGGAAAATTTCTACCCATTTAGTGAATGAGTCTATGACCACCAAAATATTCCGAAATCTACCAGGTGAAGATGGAATATACGGACCCATAAGATCAATATAAATCGTATGCCACGGTGATTGAATCGGAGCTGATTTCATAAGACCAGGAGGTTTCCTATTATCATATTTGATGCGTTGGCATTTATCACATGTTTTGATGTAATTTTCCACGTAAGCTTGCATATTCTTAAAATATACTCTACTTCGCAGTCTGTGCAACGTCTTTTCTACTCCTAAATGTCCTGAATAAGGTGAATCATGGAAGATACTAACAGCTTCTTCCCTCAACGAGTCAGGAATGACTTGTAAATATGACTCATCACGTTCTTTGTACAATATGCCCTGCAAAACTGTGAAATTGTTAGGAACTTCTTTCACAAGGCTTTGGATTGTTGGATCTTGTTTCTGCGCAGCTAATATTTTCTTTTTATCTAGAGAACAAGTTAAAACAACATTACATGCATGTGTCGGAGGAAACATGTATTCTTCATCTTTATCAACGATAATGTTGTCTGGTAACGGGTTACGTGACAAATAATCGGCTACAGTATTATCCTTGCCTTTAATGTACTGTATACAAGGACTCCAACTTTGCAACTGTATAGCCCATCTCATTAATCGTTGAGAATTATTCTTAAAAGTATCAAGATATACTAATGCATGATGGTCTGTTTGCAAAACAAATTCCTGTCCGTCTAGGTATTCTCTGAACCTTTCTAGAGCGTAAACAATTGCGTACAACTCCTTTTCGCAAGCAGAATAATTTTGCTGTGCAGGTTCTAAGCTTTTGCTGGCAAAACATATGACTTTTTCATCACCCATTCAACTGGGATAATACAGCACCTACTCCTATGCCACTACCGTCAGTTCGAAGAATGAATGGTTTGTCATAATTAGGATAAGCTAAGACTAAGTCAGTCTCTATTGCTTTTTTAAGCTCCTGGAAAGCGGTGTCAGCTTTTTCTGACCATACGAATTTCCTTTTAGGTGAACATAATTCGTACAGGGGAGCACAAATCCCTGCTAAGCCCTCAATGAAATTGCGGTACCATCCTATAGCGCCGAGAAACTTTCTGAGTGCTTTGCGAGATTTCGGTGAAGGCTGAGCTATGATGGCGCTAACCTTTTCCGGATTCTTTTGAATGCCATTCGCGGAAACTATGTGACCCAGGTATTTCACTTTAGTTTTTCCAAATTGACATTTCGTGAGATTAATTGTGATATTTGCCTTTTTGAGTCTAGACATCACAATCTCAAGATGACGCATATGATCTGCAAATGTCTTAGAATAAATTAGGATATCATCTTGATAAACTAGAACAAAATCATCTAAGCCCGCCAGAACTTCGTGCATCAGTTTTTGGTAAGTAGCACTAGCATTTTTCAAACCAAAAGGAAGAACGGTGAATTCGAACAAGCCTTGTTCGGTCATGAATGCTGTGTATTTCCTACTCTTTCGCTCTAAAACCACTTGCCAGTAACCCTTATCAGCATCAATGACACTCCAGGTATTTTGCTAAATACAGTTTCTGCAGTAAACTTTGTATTAGCGGAAGCGGATACAATTCCTGTAAAGTTAGTGAATTGATATGACGAAAGTCTATACAGAATCTCCATGAACCATCTGGTTTTTCTCGTAGGAGAACTGGAGAAGAATAGTCAGAAGTGGATGGTTGAATGACGCCTAATTCCAACATTTGCTCTACTTGCTCATTTATTATTTTATGCTTTTTAGGTGAGGTTTTATAAGGTCTCAGTTTCTTTGGCTTTTCTTCAGTTAATTGGATTTTATGCGTGACTACATCAGTTCGTCCCAGCGGTGCGTCCACCACAGACGAAAACTTCCGCAACAATTTTTCAATCTCGTCTGCCTCGAAATCTTTAAAAGATTGAAGAGCTCTAATTGGAAAATCGTTGGATCGATGCACAGTCAGCGGAAATCTTTTAATAGGCCATGTGTCAATGAAACCCCATTCAAGATTTGCCAAATCTAACATTATATTGGAAGAATGTAAGAAATCCATTCCCAATAAAACATGGGAGGAGGATTCAACAACACAGAATTGTTTTCGAAACACCCTATCACCCATAGTGAATGAAAGCTTTATTGCACCTTTCGGCTGCATTTCACTTCCATCCAGCATAACAACTGGACCTTCTGTCCATTTCATTAATTTTTGACTTCTATTTAAAATCGAAGGAGAAATGACAGAAAGAGTTGAACCTGTATCTACAAGAGCTAAGTGAGTGTTATTTTGAAATGAAATTTCAATTTGAGGAACTATGCGATTAGGATTCTTATTGATGGAAGGATGAGTAACGACGAATCCATCTACCGTTACCCCCTTTATGCGTTTTCCGACTTGGAAGAATCTTTTGTGGAGTCAGTGTCCTTTGCCTTAACCGAAGCCTTATTAGTAGAATGTGGCTTGTCCGGACACTTATAAAATGGATGATCCTCTCCACAATATTTGCAAGGATATTTCTTACCACTCTTTTTGGAAGAACCCTGTGAACCTTTATCCTCAGTACTAGCCGATTTTCCATTCTTATCATTAGACGCATTACCCTTTGCCTGTGCATTGTCTGATTTCTCAGACCTCTGACCAGAAGATTGGGAATTTTCATTTTGATTTGATGAAAATTGCTTTCCATTGGACGAAGATTTTCCTTGCCATTTACTATGAGACTTTTCTTTATTGTTTTGCGAATTAGACTGAATTGGCTTTTCTATTTTGGAAGCATAGTGAAGCAATTCATAAATGTTAGTAGCTTTGCATCCTAACAAATGTGCCTTCATTTCAGGAAGTGCCCTTTCGGAGATGAAAGAAAGAATTGTTGAATCATCAATAGTATTCCCTGAATGCACCTTCCTATACAAAAGTTCAATTTCTAACGCAAATTTTTCAAAAGACTCAGTAGTCTGTTGTCGACGACTATACAGATTCTCTATAGAAGTATTAAGATTTAATGTGGAGCCATACATAGCCATGAAATGCTTTTCAAAATCATCCCACGATTTTGCTATCTGCTTAGTCCTTTTCCACCAAATATGCTGTGCCCCCTTATCAAAAACTGAATAAAGATAGAGTAGCCTATCATCACCTGAAATTCTCTTCTGTTTAAAATATACAACCAACTCAGCGAGAAAATTATCTGCTGTATCAAGTTTGGGATCAAACTTTGGAATAGGTATATTAGAAGACGTACCTGCATAAATTATACTAGGGCGTTTTTCGTTATTAGGTTCTTTAGTCTGACTGACATTATTAACCAGGTCAGAAGGACACGCATCAATACGACTATTATTTAAATTTGTATGTCTATTACCAGAGTGACTTGAGTTTAATGGAACGAATGGAGAGATATTCTGATTAGACGGAGGAGGATTGGAATGCGGCTGTCTGCTTGCTTCTGAAGGACAGACAGGTTGACCTGCATTCGCTACCGACGCCAAAGTCTCGCCGTTTACAGCTAAAGCTTGAGTTTGGTTGTGCGGCAAAGCAGAATGACTTGAGGTAATGACGTCACGGTTATTAGTGCTGGAAGAAAAAGAATTGTCATTACTATACAATACATTTTGCAATTTATGAGCAATTATATTTTCCAAGTCAGAGATGGTTGGAAAATTTTTAGAATGCTTTTCGATTTTAGCTTCTAAAATGTTAATTTTGCCCATTATTTCTTTTACGGTTCTCCCTTGCTTGACACATCGTTCATCAACCTCGCTCATAAAATCATCCAACTTTTTGTCAAGAGATTCAAGAATTTTATGATGAATAGAAAATCTCTCTTTGACATAATCAGAAATATGTATCATTGTTCCATCATGAGAAACTAATTTCAGGTTTTCATCATGATTTTCAAAAATGTTATTGAATGTGGAATAAATTTCCTCTATTTTCTCATTGTAGGTAATTTTGAATTCATTTTGGAATACAATGTTACCCTCATTGAAAGATTTCAATTTTTGAGTGACTTTAGACTTAAAATCATTCACCAGATCATTACATTGTTTAATATGAGTTGACAACTGTTCGTCAAAAATATTGGCTGGTCTGTTTCGAGTTCGGGGACTCCGTGGATGTGTGTGTTGGTTATCAACTGGAATAATTTCCGGTTGAGTTTGCTCAGTAGAAGGCATGGAAAGTGACGGATATAAAAATTGGTTTTTCTCGACTTCACGCAATCGAGAAGTTAATAAAACTTTACGTTCAATATCCGACATGTGAGGAAAATCAGAAATGATTTTTGCCATCAAACGAGATTCTGCATTTTTGCGCTTGGCAATGTAAGAAGGGGAACCATACACACATCGACAGATTATTGCATATAATATTTGAACAATCGCAGTCACAATTATGCCCGAAATCAGATAACCAGAATAAGGAAAAAGTGAGTCAGACCATGTCATCATAGCCCAGTAGTGTGTGATCACTGCTGTAGTGTTCATTTTGTGAAAATATTGAAAAATTATGAATTCAAAATTTTATACTGATACTCAATACTAGAAAAACAAATTTTTAAAAGCGTTGAGGGGTCAATTGAAAACACGGTCGCCAATATAACGTGGGTGCTTCCATTATGTTTCATTTACAGTAGATCTAATTTGGAACATTACACTGTCACAAAGCCCAACGATAATTACATTGAAACTGAATCTACCTTGCTACATTTTATGCTAACTTCTATTGTGGTAAATTCAATAGGGAAGCAGGATACGTGATCTGGAGTCTCTTTAGTAGAATCTTGTTAAAACTGCTGAAAGTCTTTAATGTAATGTTTAATTTTGAAATTCTGAGAAAATGCTGATACTGAATCAAGTACCTCATTTGTTGTGTGTAGTATCTTTTTATACATTGAGGCATTAGTGTCTATTCAATAGAGTGCGTTACAGTTTTATATTAGGGCTTTGCTGTTTTATTCAATCTCTAGTTTTATGTCACCACTCCCTCAGTGTTCTTTTAAGTAAATATATGAAACAAACTGGTCTTATTTCATTCCGTGCTTTCAGTTTCATTCATAAGCAATGCGTGTGACCTATATTCGTATGCTTTGTGAGAATTGACGAAACATTTTCATTGATAAATCTGCTTTCTAAATTCTGCTTTTTGTACTCACAATGTGTGATGGGATTTTACTATACTGTGACCGTGGTACTTGAGGCACTTCCGCAATAATTTCCCCTGTGAATACAAATATTGCAAACTAATAAATTCGTTCATAATATGGTCTCTTAAGCCTTTCACTTGTGAGTTGCGTTTATTCTGCGAGGAGAAAGTATTAATCTTCAAACAGTTATTTCCACATTGGTGAATATTTAGTCAAAATGAATATGGTAGAGAAGAGGAGGAGGAAATGGGGAACATTCAGTTGATGAATCACCACATAAAAATAAATTTATAGGAATTGTAAGCATGATTTGAAATATTTGCATGGTTTTCGCATTTCCATAGCCATTGTGAATGTGGACTCTGCCTTGGCAATGCACTTGCGAAATTACATATAAATGTACAAATAGAATTGTAAAGACTTTTCGCTAGACAAGTCGACAGCGAAACTTTTGCAGTTTATTTTTTTGCCATTGAACCTTTAAGCCTTTCCGTAATATTTTAACCAAGGCTATAAGATTTAAACTTTCAGTTCTTCCCCGCACATTGCTTTTTCAAGATAGCCCTCTGCTGCATATTTAAAGAGTACAAAGCTAAATACGTAGTCGTAAGTGTTCACCACAAAGTTGAAATAAACTATGAAAAATGACTTTGAATTGTTAGAAAGCTGTCTCAAGGAATTTGCAACTTTACAGAAATGATTAAGTTGCTTTTTTGACATGGAAGTGGCTACGTAGTTTAGGTTCATCTGTTCCGGCCAACGATGTATTACATGGATTTTGAATAGAACTTCTTTGTTTCTCTAGTTCTCACAATAGACTGTTAGTCTCTCCATTGTATTTCGCTCATGAAATGTGAATTTCCATTCTGCTTCGATTAGTCTCGTTAAAGTATGTCATTAAATACACGGCCTTTCTATATTCCTACTTATGATCCCTACTATCATACTTCATTTTATAAGACATCAGCTTATAAGACCATTTTAGTTTGAAGACCTTTTTCTCTGGTTTGGAATATATTTCTTCGTGTTACCAGTGTATTTATGTATTTCGTTCAAGAAATTATATGCCGGAAGACGAAGGCTTCTTTTCTATAATGCAACGAGGTCACATGAAGGAAAGCGTAAATACTTATAGAGTTACAGTAAAATATATTTGGGCATTATACAGGTATAATCTTATATTTATAGCGTTTACATAAGAATAGGCCGTATAAGGAATTAAATGGTATAAGAAATTATAACTTCTGGGAAGAATTCAAGCTATGTTTGCACATATTAAAATGTGTATCAGTAGTAGCACTAAGCCTGGAGCTTTCTTAAGGTTTAGAGTCAGTTGGTGTGACCTACTACTAGTGCTAGTGTGGTCTCTTGTGTAAGAAAGTCATCCTATTCTGATTTTCTCAGGACGCGACACGACTCAAGTTGACATTTTAATTCAATTACCTGTAAAGCCGAAATACTAAGAAACTCGTAGCTAATTGAAAGCGTGTGTATTCCTTCTAATTTCACTAATGAAAAATTCTAGCTAATTATGCTGCGTTGTACAACTTGTGTATAAAGATCCTAATTCTAGTGACTGGAGCCAAGTCGGCTGCGTGCATGTCTGCTATAGCATAAAAGGAATTCCCCAAGCCCTGCATCCTACATTAAGCTTCCATTACAAAATTTTATATTTCGTTCCGTCCTCTTGCTCCATTCCATTGTAGTATTGTATCCTACTTTATAATCAAGTGAGTAGGTGGCTTTTGGAAGGGAAATGTTAAGAAAACTGCATATGACATTTTCATGCTAAGAGCTTTTTCTCGACTTCCAGTCCCAGTGTGACATGACATACTTTATTTTCTGTGACATTTTTCTTGCAGGAGAGAATGAAGAGAAAGTCAGGGAAATCTCGGAGGATTTTCATTTCACTCACTCACCGTCCATAAATTCAGTTTTAAGTGTATAATGACTTAACAAACTCCACTTATACATATTCATCCCTCTTTGCCCATTTACTTAAACTAACAATAACGAATGTAAGCTAATTCCTGCAATCATGCAACTTTCAGTCTAAAACTATGAGAAACTAAAATAATACCAAATTACCCAGTTCTTCCTCTCATTGCACAACATCATCCACCTTCATCATCACGCAGTCAGAACTAAGTCACTTTCTAATTGATCCCTAAAGGGATCATTTGCATACTCCCATATAACTATCCTCACCTTGTTAACTTCCTATTCCCAACCTACTACATATTTTAGTACCTATATAAGTATGTTTCTAAGAATGATCCATGGAGTTTCAAGTAATGACATGCCGTGCCTGAAATAGTACATAGATTTTAATCTGTGTATAATCCCTTATTTATAAAATGCACAATAAGTATGAAATGATTAATAGAGATTTACTTTGTTTTTTCAGGTATCCTGGGTCAGACATCGAGATATTCATATACTCACAGTGGCAACCTACACGTACACAAGTGATCAAAGATTCCAAGCCATCAACAAAAGAACCACAGACGAGTGGACGTTACAAATCAAATATACACAGAAAAGAGATGCGGGCATATATGAGTGTCAAATAAGCACTCAGCCTCATCGCAGTTTCTTTGTCAATCTCAATGTTGTTGGTGAGTTTCGTTTCATTAATCACCAAAGTATAAATATATTATGTAAATAAATGTAAGCCATTATTACATTTTTGTTTTTATAGGTAGTATTCCTAAATTTTCTAACCTATAGCCAATGGATCACAGGTTAATGTGACTGGTTAACGAAAATATTATTTGGACTTTACTAGTTAGTAAAGGACTTATTTTCATGCTGATAATAATTAGACAACGGAGTAGGTTTCGACGAGTTGTTATAATACATGTGAGATGGATCTAATGAATCCCGGTCGGACTCACTTCATGCATTTATTCGGTTACATATAATAAATATAGTATTAAAAAAAATAACTGCATAGATCTACTATGCTAAACTTTTGACTGCAAGTTTGGCAATTTTCTCAATTGGACCTATAGAAAATACAGTACAAAGTATTTAAAGTTGAAGTATTTTGTAATTTGTTTTCCAGTGACGTTTTTAATTTAAGTTTAATAAAAGTGCAAGCACTAGAAAAGGTTAAGATTTAAATTGTAACCTTAAAATAGCTGGGTAATCAGCGGCAAGGGAGAATTAGGAAGTTGAATACAAGTTTAGAGTGGATATGTGTAAATGCTATAGTTTAAGGGTCGTGTGAGCAGATAGGTAGGTATGTGAGTGGTATTTAGCTCGGAATTTGCATTCAGTTCTGAATTGCTGAGAGTTTCCAAAATCTGCGTCATTGTTGTCAAATCAAAGTAGCTTAATAAGTGGGAATTGGTTTTGTGTGGGAGAGTGAAGAAAAGAGTGAAATCAAAGGGTGAATGGAAAAGATGAGGGAGCCGAGAGGAAAGTTTTAATAGCTATTTAGAGTTAGAACTGAGCTCATGAATATGCGTTTAGTTTATGTGAATAGTGAGTTTTGTTCAGCTCACTCACAATCAGCTCACACAAGTTTAAGTCAGTCAAGTCTTCTAGTTTCATTTACTACCTTAGGAAATGCTCATAAAGCTATTCTAATCTGAACCTGAGAAATGCAGTCAGAGTCTAGTTCACTCCGGCCAATCTCGCGGAGAGAAGGAATTCTATCTTCAGAAGAAATGCAATGCCAAGCTGAGCCGAGGACTTGAGCATTGGAAGGCAAGCCTTAACTTTTTGATTAGATTGGCATTAGCCTTAGTACGTACTTACGTACGTTCTCAAGTAATTAAAGTGTTCTTGGTCTTGTTCGCTCATCCCCATCTTCCCTTCCTTCTTTAAATACTTAAGTTCCAGCCTTGAATTCCCTACTTATACTTTCCTTAAGTCCGCACATTACCTTTACTTACTCTACATTACTTATAGCAATATCATAGTTTTCAAGACCAAACCAGGACAGGAAAGGACAACTCTTACTTATGTATACAACTAATATCCTCCAGCAGCCGTTCCCTATTCCCCTCATCCTTATTTCCCTTTATTCACTTCATAACCTTAAGAAGGTTTTATTTCCGTCAGTCAATTTCGTTGTTTAGCTATATCTACTACTTAATCTATCAGATGTATCACCATTTCATATCACAATATATACAATGCAAGTTATTTTGGAGCTCATATAGTAGAACTATCCATTGTGCTTTCTCCGTTTCATTCGAGGGGCGACTGGTATAGTGATTTAGTGCGGGAGTTCAGTTGTGCTCTGCAGACATCAATGAATACAGAATAGGTTATAAAATTAAACAGGATACACAGGGGGAGGAGATTGTAGTAGGTGGATTGGATTGCACGTATAGAGAGGGAGAAAGGTTGAGTGAGCTAGAGAGAAGACAGAAAGGACAGGAGAAAGTAAGCCTGGCTACGAGTGAAATTACTTAGTGGAAACCAAACCAAACCCAAAAGCAGAGTTACTGCTGCTATCTGTAGCTTATGGGGCTACCACTATATTCCCAGTGACTGTGAACAGTCTCCCGGTGTCTTGTCTACCGGCTTCTTCCGATCTAAATCTGCATACATGCACGAGATTCTCAGTTAAGTTGACTTGAAGGCTTTGCTTGATACGATGCGACTAGTCTTAAATCTCAAATCCGTACCACAAAACGGACAAGCTAAGAATAGAAATGAAATGAAATCGAGTCGTACGGAATATAGAGTAGTTCACTTCATTTCCCTCACTTTGCATCCCACACCCCCATAGATCAATCCTAATACCTATTCTCTACTTAAGGTAGCTATTTACTTACCAAAACACACAATTGTCTACTTCTGATCAAGTTGTGTGTGTCTACCCTCCGGAGGGTCAATTCCTACCGGACACTTTCCAATTCGAACTCCATCACTCTTCTTACAATTGACTTTATTATTGACTGAACAGACCAAATAAATATTCATAATAATAATTGACTTTTTTTATTTCGTACTAGCTAAAATTTACATTTGGTGTGGCAGTAATTCAGTTACCACTTGAATTAAATAGTAGAATTACAAACTGTAAAATAGAAAATTGTGTTATAGAAATTGCAAGAAAGGAAGAGCGAACCGGAGTTCCTTTGCAGGAAATGTTGCTTGAATGGTTAAAGTTATGCTCTCCGGTTCCAGGGAAAACTTTTAAAATATTTCGTTACATAACTCGTCATAATTGCAGACTACGAACACAGTTATAATGTTATGTAACCAATTTGTATTTTTATTTTATTCATCTTTTGTAAATCATTTCCTAGGATGATAAAGAAACAGTTGGTAATAAATGTGTGCTCAAAAAGTTTGTTTATTAAGTGGGGGTAATCCTACAAAATAAGAATGCGAATGCTTGGTGCGTAAAGTGGGCTCTCCAACTTTTCTTGAGAACTCTAGAATGGAGGATAATAATTCTTTCAAATCTTTCATATGTATTATTGCGGTCACAAAGTAGGTCATGTGTGAAATTAGGAGAACTCTTAAGGGAAGTGGTTGAATTAGCGGTTTGTAATATTACTCGCTCTGTATTTGAGTTTCTTTCCATATCATTGTTGTATAATTTACGCTAAATTATTTTGCGTCAGTACTCATTAATAACCTTATTTTGTTGGTTCCATTTATTAAAAAACGGTTGTTGTTCTGAATGATAATTTGCTAGCAAAAGCAAGTAAATAAACCGATTTTGATTAACTTTACCAAGAATTGTTGAATAAGAGTTGACAGTAATAGTAGGTGGAGGTTGGAAATTGGTATAAAATAGTCAAAAGTTGTCAGGAAGAAATGAGCACTGAGAGTGATTTGAAGTTTTACATAGATGAGTAGCATATCTGTAGAGGCCATAAATAAACATCACATAAGATATCTACTAAGTAAAAGTAGCAAGTCGGTCTTGGGACTGATTTCGCTCAATTTAAATAAGCTATACATCACGTATATATTATGGCTGTGTGCAAGTGTAGTCTCCTGGTGTGCGACAGACTGCCACAGCTTCACCACGTTTGTTGTTGAAACGTGAGTAGAATTTATGGTAGGTAAGTTATAGTAGACGGTGGGTAGGAGTATGCACATTGGATTGGAGTTTCAAAGAGTCAACTTCTGTACTACTATTCTATGCGTCTGTCTATCTGAGATATTTGTGTTCAGAGTCTCTGTTTTTGAAACTAATCATATAATAGTAAATAAGGGGTAGGGATATTTGAGTCTGTTTGCGCCCTGAGCTACAGTATAATATAAATATGCAGTGCATGGCATTGCTACTAATATATTTGGATGAGTAGTAAAGTTGATGAGATATGTTTTCTCCAGTTCGTATGTCATACATATGAGACTTAGTATGCGTCAAGTTCAATTTACATTTTGAAAATTAGCATGAAAAAGAGATAGAGTGGAAGTCGACTCGGGACCTGAATGTCTTTCTTCTTGGTGCTTTTATTTCACTTTGCTACTCTTTGTGTACAGAGTATAAGTGGTTCCTTTTATATCTATTTATATATTTGCTTAATATATTGCATTACAGCCTACTATTGTACATAAATAGGTAACTTATATACACAAGCACGAAGAAAGTTGCATAGTTCCTTCCCATTTTGTATTTTGGAGAATGTGTACTTGGTACACAAGTAAGTTATGTGAATAGTTTATTGCACAAAAGCAAGGAGTAAACTGATGCACTAACTAAGTAACTTTGTATACGTAGTAATATAATGTAATGCATTTCTTGTATGATAGTATTGCGTCAGTTATGTTAAGATTGGATTAAATTGCGTTACACCAGATACCAGATATAAATGGAAGGACACTATAACCAATAGCTATATTTGTATTCGTGTTCATGCTGCATGTGTGTGGAGAAGTTCTGTCCTCGACTATTTGTGTGTTTACACTTATATGAAGATTTGTAAGATCTTTGGTCGTTTGTTTGTGTAGAAGGAAATCTAAATACAGAGCATGTATGTGAATGTATATGTTCTGTGGAGGAGAATTCATAATGGGGAAGTAACTGACGCCAAGACAAGGAAAGTCAGCTAAGGAGAGGAATTTCTAGAGAATATTCTACTTAAGTTGCTTTCTCTCAAGAAAGTAGATGAGCGAGAAGAGAAAGCAACACTATTCACTTGAGTTCTCCCATTATATTCCATTTCTTTTTTTCTATTGTGTTATATTATATTGCCTCGCCTGGCATTGCATTGGAGAAAGGCGAGGATTGGATTGCATTGGCAAGTAGGACTCGGAGCTTTCTCTTGTTAAGTCCAATTGGTATGTATATGTGAGAAACAAATCCATATACCTAGCTATGTGTATGTATGTATGTGAATTCTATGTATATTTATGTTAGAGCTGGGCAGATATTATGACTACATGCGTAGGTACGTATTTATGTGTCCAAGTTTTCTGGAGCAAAAATACATTGGGAGAGTGAGGATGAGGGGAATGGGAGAGAAAAGGATTGTAGTATGCATAGTGGTAATAAAATTTGGCAAATGTGAGTATTTGCATTAATAGTACTCTGTCCTAATTTGCATTCATTTTGGAATGGGAGTGGAGCGTAAGAAATTCACTAATCTTTTCCCAAGTCTCCAAGTCAAAAGGCCTTCACAGTGCAGAAACTACACTCTGTACACCACCAAACTAAACCAACTTATAGCTCAACTAGAGCCACGCTATGTCTATGAACTAAACTGGGCTACACATAGCACTCAATTCTACAGAATGGAAAATATGCAGGAACAACTGGCTTGGTTTGACTTTACTTGACTTTCCTTGTCCTGTCTCGGGGAGTCAGCTCTGTCCTGTCCTTTTGTTACGCTGTATTGGTACATTCCACTTCTAACTTGTAACATATACATACATACAAAGCGAAGGAAATTTAGATTAAGATTAAGCTTGCTCTCTCTCCTTTGGTTTACTCTACTCTCCTCTGGCGTGACTTAGCATCGCATTGTTAGCAGATTTCCTGTTCTGACTCTCCTTAGGTACTTCCCTGGACTATCTTCCAACAGTTCCAAAGGAAAGTCATTCTATCTACATCTCTTGTATATTATATCTAATAAGCTGTAGGTACATATCTACCTACTCTATCTACCTTTTCCATTATGAATACTTTCTCTGAAAGCACACTACCCACTACTAGTAGCATTATAAGTAGTCCAAAGACAAATAACCACCTCGCAGCTGGAGAGATACTAGTATATGGGTAGTTAAAGCAATTATTACCTTAACTACAATTTGTAAATGCAAATGAATACTTGTATTGTTTCTAGTTTTATCCTGTTCGCATCTCCCCACTTTTATTTCGTGTCATCTCATGTGTGAAAATAGCATCTGTAGATTTTGTGAACAATTTCTATATGCCCATTAAAGGTACTACCCGGTAGTAATGCAGCAATTTAAAACTAATCCAACCTCCATAGTAGGTGAGTAACTGGTTATATGTATTATTTGAACTATACTTTTTGGGATTCAGAATAAATTAGAAATACACAGGCAAGGATTCAAGAAGGTGCTGCCATGAATATTAATTGCAAAGCTACAGCTACTGTGTAATTTTCCTTGATTTAATTAAAAAGTGTAGCTCAGAAGGTGTAACAATTGGGATTGTTTCAGTAATAAAGTGTTTCTGTATGTTTATGTACTTTATTTTTGCATCGTGCAGTAGTATTTTGTGTAAGGTGCAATAAAATTACAGGAGTGTATTACTGCGCTGTTAGATCGCTTATCGTTAACAACATTAGTTGGAAAAATCGCTAAAGTTTAGTGGGAAGGAAGTTAGGAGTGTAGTAAATAGGAGAGAGAAAAGTGGTAGAGAAAGAGGCGACAGGCAGAACATTGCAGAGCGGGAGCAGGTCAGCTAAAGGGACAATGACGTATTTACGTGGAGCGAAAGTCGTTGACGAAGCAAGAGAGTGGAAAACAGATAGGACAATGGGAAGGAAAGCGATGGGCAGAGATGAAATGAGAGAAAGTAGTTGGAGAAAGTATGCGTTTTAGTTAGTCTCATCCTCATCTAGCTAGTAAATACAGCAGTGGAGGAGGCCAGATATCTACGACAATGTATTATGTATTATCATTTATTTGAAAGTGAGCACGAGAGAATAGCTCGCTATGCACTGACTGGAGAAAGCAAATGTACAATCCAACTGCAGTACAATAAGTACAATACCTAGCGTAGTGTTTGTGTCAGTCCTCACTCGTTCGTCCTCATTCTCTTACATTAGCTACATTACGCTGTAGCAGAGCACAAATTCCCAGTTTACATACCTACTCTACACATCGTGTGCCCGTAGATATCCACCACAGATACGCTGCAGGATGAAATAACGGTTTAGTATACATTTTGGATGTTATTTTCTTCTAGACTTTCTCCGTGCAGCCAACGAGTCAACTTATCTTCTAGTTTAGGGAGGTTTCCGTCCTTTTACACTCTATACTTTAAGTACATATCTTCTCATACTCCCTAAGTATCCTCTTCCTTCGTTGTAGAAAGAGGCAAGGGAAACTACTCTTATCCAATCCATTCTACTCGTATCATATACCATGGCACATTGCATTACTTTCAACTTTCTCTCCCTGCCTCCTTTATACAATGTAAGTAACGTAACTGGTGACTGGCCATACGTGGGTGAAAGTCCCCAGGTGAAAAATCTCGCACTAATCAAATTATTATGTATTTGTAAATCTACGCATCCCCCTAATCTATTTTACAGAGCACACCCGATGGAATTTTCTGGATCACTTAGATACATGTCACCCAGTTCCACCCTAGTTCTTGCCTAGATACGCTCATGTCAGCATTACATGATATTGCATTGCACTACATTATGGTGTTGCTGACTGCCACACTACGGCTACTTACGTATTTTGTTTCACAACAGTTTACGAGCATCGTTGTCGTTGTCTTCTCGGTTACTAATTCAACTATATACTCCCCAGTAAGGTTCGATAGCGTCGTGATAGTATAAATTTTATTTCATTATCCACTACTAATATAAATATAACTTATCTGTATTTATGTACTGATGTTTATCTGCTGGAGAAAGATTTAGACATGTAATGTACGTAACGCAGACAGCTATCTCTTCATTCATGTAGTAAAGTAAAACATTAATTACTGAAGCATTTGTCACAAGACCAAAGTGATCCAAGTAGGTCTCTGACCTGACTAAGAGGTCAAATGACTCAATTGACATAGAGCTAGGTATCATTTTTATTATAAACGACGACGTTTGAATAAAATATTTGTCACATAATTTAAACCAACATTATTTGTAGATTTTTGTTTTGAATGGCTTGAACGATAAAAATTGGATCAAAAAATTACATTATTTGTAGATTATCTGTTTACGAGGTAAATTTTCGTTAAAGGCTAATGAAAACTAGATTACTAAATTCAAAGGTCGGGAAGGGTAAACAAAATTATAATATAGATGTACTTACATATCTCACGGCATTCCAAGGTAATGGTATCGAGTTTACAATTTTGGGAAGTTTCACAAAAGCACAAGACTGCCTTGATTTACCTTTTCTTATGGATTGTCACTAAAGGTTGACCAACCTACCTTAATATAAATGAACCTGTCTTCCAATTGCAGTCATTTTCGATGCAGATTGCCCTGCAGTTTCGTAGGGTCATCAAAAACCGCAAACTTATGGTCTTTATGTGATTTCGTGAAAAATGTAATGTAAGGGGAGTGTTCTGAGAAATGTGTAGTAGCAAATGTAAGTACCTAGACTTGAATGACAATGAAATAATTGGTTGGTTCTTTTGTTTGTGTTATAGTGCCTACTGCTTCCATTTTGGGCGGTCCTGATCTTCACGTCGACAAAGGCAGTATGATCAACTTGACTTGTATCATCAAGTACAGTCCTGAGCCACCCTCCTACATCTTTTGGTATCACTACGACGAAGTAAGAAATCATTATTTTTCTGAGTGCTGGGTCGTCTCTGATAAGATAATAGATCTGTTCTAATAATGAATTAACTGTGTGAATGAGTCAGTGAGGAATTGTGAGAAAAGCACAATGCCAGCGTTTTCTCTGTCAGGTTCCATTAGAGTCTAATTACTTGATATAATGCAGGGCTGTTATTGAAATGCATTGAGAAAGCCATGAGCTCAGCTCATTCTTTGTTTTTTGTTTGGCACACATTCCAAGGGCAGACAGGCGTAGACTAAATAACTAAGTAATTGCAACTGGTAACAGTAAGCCAAAGGAAATAAATAGCTTAATACAGGTATGTCCCTGCACAATCTATATCTAGTGAGAGCTATTTCCAATAGCTGTGCTAATAGTAAGTAAGTAGTAATAGTAGGTAACTAGTAGCATTAGAAAGTACATACATAGTATCAGGATGATATTATTTGGTTTGGTATTAGTAGGCTGGGAATTTGTCTGGGGAAGAACAAATTGTTCTTTGTGCAGTAGGTCAAGCAGTAATTATCTGCGGAGCGCTGTGCTGTGTAAAAGTGAGTGAAGTCCAGTCGAATGGAATTGAGTCAAAAAAGCCATAGCATAGCATCTGAGAGTTTAGCAGAGAGTAATTGATGGTTTATAGGGGGACGGGTGTTGAGAGTAAAGAATGTGAGAATAGAGCGATGAGATTGTGCATGGGAATAGTTGGTTGAGTGAGAACCCAATGGACTAATGAAGCTAAATACCCCTGACCGAAATCGCAGGTAATAAATTACAATTCGGACCGTGGAGGAGTGAGTGTGATAACAGAGAAGGGCGAAATCACCACTTCCTATCTCCTCATCCAAGATGCCAAGCCCGGTGACTCGGGCAAGTATTCCTGCAGCCCCAGTAACGCTGACGTCGCAAGCGTTCGAGTTCACGTATTGAATGGTATGTCCTTTCTTTTATATGTAGTATGTGGGGACGCGGGTATTATAGTAAGCAGTGCATGATAGTAGGTACCAGGATGTTTGGAAGAGATACTCATGCCGTTAGTCTTTCGCCGAGTAAAACAACTGCGGCATTGCAATCCTAGTTACTTTTCCATTGTACTATATCACCCTCATCTGATCACATCTTTTCACCAACTCCGTGAGACTCGCCTAACTTTCTCCGTCATATTTTTTTCCTTCTCCTACTTTCACCCATGAATTTTCGCCACATTCCTTCTCTGTCAAAAGAGTGTCCTATATAACTTGGCCGTCCTCTTGCTGTAATGTAACAAAGAAATGTAGACTGTGGACTGCACAAAAGTTAAATCGAAATTCAAAGTTAAACTAAAACTAAAGCAACCACTACGTAAAAGAAAGTCTACCATTAACTTCCAAAAAATGTATTATGCAAAAGTATTATTTGTTAGATGACTTATAGCTTTTGTGTAAGGAGTCCCGACCGGCGACCAAGTTGTTATTTCTAGCGCTAAGTATGTCGCATCTACAGATTTTTAGTCTATCCATATAAACTCAGAAGATGCACTATAGAGTTTTTTAATGATAGATAGATAGAATGTAATGTGGGATTAGATGGAAGAGTATAAGCCATATAGCTCATGCATAATAAATTGTATAGGTTCCATAAGTAGAAAGCATATTTAGAATAAAGGCTGAGGAAAGTTAAATTAATTTATAAAATGGCCCTATCAGTACACAAAGTATAGTAGCGTTAGAGAAGTAGAGCACCATGAGATTTTATTGAAGTAGGCAGTTGAAAATATTTGTGTACAAAAGGGACTCATTTGTGTAATGAGGTCTCGGAGCTACGAGAGTCAAAGCAATTTCAACAGAATCTTATTTTTCAGTGTGCTGTAGTTTAGTATATGTGTCTTAGACCGTATAGCCCGTAATGTCAGTAAATAAATACGCTTTGCAGGAATACCTACGTAAATGTATATTTAGTTGCTACCTTAGCCTACATAAGGAAAACTATGAAACTTGTAATGAGAGTCTTATAGTTTGTTCAAGTCTCCAGTACATTACAGTAACAGCCAATGAAGCCAGAGTCTTTTCCATTCTGAAAAGAAATATTTTCTGTTCAAAGGATCTTAAGTGCTGCATACGAGCATAAGTACATACACGGAGTTCGTAAAAGAGAAAGCTCAAGTGGAGAAAGGAAAGGGGCGATAGCTTCAGAAAAAGTGCTTCAGTTAACTTTTACGAAGAATGCATGGAACATAGAACAAAAATACGGCTGCAATTAGGTCTACACAAGAAACAGTTTTATGACGTAATGCATTGCATAACACAATGCCGTAAAAGCGGTTAGGTCGTCATAACGTGAACAGCTATGTGAACTGATCTCTTTTTCTTACTGCTCAAACACTACTTGATTTTTACTTTCCTAGTGCTAACGCTCTGGCCAACTAAATATCAGCTCTTACCCAAACTATAAGTATTACCATATAGGGATTACCCCCACAACAAAATACGTAATTACTACAATGTGAAAATCAAACTACATTTACATATTGTAGGCGAATAAGCACAAGTATAAATGCTATTACTTTTTGTATTTGAAAAACAGCTTAGCATTCTGTTGTAATGGGAGGATTTAGTCATCTGAAGTGCCAATTATTCATTAATTGACAGATTACAGAAAAATCTCGAGTCGAAATCTAATTCAGAAAACTCTTACGCATATTAATGAACAAATACTTGATTCTTCAACTAACGATGTTCCCATTATTGGATTTTTCTATGTGAATATGTTTACACTTCTAATGAGAAACGATGAGAGTATTAAGAGGATTTTTAATGACTCCCAAGAAATAGTCAGCCAATAGCTATCAATTGTGTGCATACATGGAGCAAAGCAAAGATTACATTATTGACGAAGATCTACTTATGAAGGGATGTTTACTGTAGACATTTGAAAAGAGTCTACACTCCTTCGACTCTTCCCCATTTAATTCAATGGGTTTTTCCAGGAAATACTGTGAACTGTAGCGCAGTAAATAAAGCTCCGTGTAAGCAAACACAAGATTAGATTATTTAAGAGTGTCTATGTAGTTTAATTATTAGGAGATTCCTTTGGGTAAAGTAACGACAGAAGAGGAAAACTACTTTTGTGTAGCAAAGACCAGAGAAGAGTGACTTACGATGAGTCAGTAGTCAGGAGCACTAATACGTATAATAGTAAGTAACATAAGTAATTACATGGAATAAGTACTAAGACAGACATAGGTACCTCAAACATAATTTAGTTTGGCTTTGGCCAACTGAAGCGGAAAAAATGTGATAAGAGTGGACTTGAGTAGCGTACATAATATAAATACGTTCACTTTACTATTCAGCACTTAAAGTAGGAACAATAATAATAGCAGTGCTTTGGAATAGCAAATAAAAGCAGGTCTACATTTTAGATACAAAGCAGAAATAAATGTGTCTATAACATCGTACTTAGTGGATACTATATGGCTGTTATTATTGGATGTTTATAGCCTGGGAATCGGCAGCAGTGCTTGCCAAATGGCTTTTTGCTTTTGTTTTCGACTTGGTGCAATTAGTGCCAATAGAAATTTGACAAGTTGACACGGTGGTGAAAGACACGGGAGGAAATTTAGCTGTCATTGTCTTTCGTTCACTTATTTAGTGAAGAGCCAGATGGGAAGAGTGGTCTACTTATTGCCTATAAGTATGTCACTATTTACGTAGTTTGCTGTTTATAACGGAACTTTCACTTAGGAATAAAAAAGAGAACATACCCAATGTATGTGTAGTGGGAAGTCAAATGGTAAGACATGGGGAAGTCAAAGTGTCCTGTTGTAGACAGCAGGACAAGGAAATATTCATTATGTCCGTGTTTAATTTATTTTATTGTGATTTTAGGCGAGAGGCCTGCAGCCATGCAGACGGGTTCAGCCAGCCGAATACTAAATCATCAGCTTCTCGTCTTTTCCATAATGTCTAGTGTTCTTTCCTACCTTCTTATGATTTCTCATCTAAGAAGTTGGCTCCCTCATTATTCCAGTTGTCACAATAGATAAAGTATCCAGCCCTTCACCACAGTTTTCCAAGACCAGACCACAAACCACAAGCGCCAAAAACTAAGCTTTCTACATAAATCACCGACGACAGAGAAAACTCTACTCAAGGACTTGTTCTATCCCATTCACACTCTCCGACATGAAAACACGAACAATGTAGTAGATAATACACACGTTGCTACTACGGAGGGAGAGACACGGATGAGCATTCTTAGCGAAATAAATACAGTGTTACTATTTACTATATAGAGAGTGTGTTTATAGAGTCCGGCACACGGCACGGACGGAGCTCAGTTCGTTTTATACTCTTGTGGACTGTACGGTAGTAGGAAATGACAACAAAACAGCGTCATCAGCAAGATGAGACGTAGAACGACCCGATTACTCTTTGCTTAAACTCACACGACATAAATAAATATCTTATGAAATAAATAGTACACTAAATTACATATAATACAAAAGTAACTCTCATTCCAATTCCATTTTGTACGAACGGACAGATGTATACTTTACTTCACTTGGGTTAGCTGCAGATAAACCAACAAAACACAAACTAAACAAGTTAATGTCAAGAAATACACATACTTATACTACATATACCTACTATTTGCAGAAGAAACAAAAAAGCCTCTCTCTGGATGTATAGCGTCGAGGTTTAAGTGAAATTCATGATTTATATGTTCCCGTCTCTGATGCACAAGGAAAACCTTCACTTAGGAAATACTTTGTTATCTTTCAGATAGAAGGGAAACCATTAGATTTCTATTACTGTTATAAAACGTACCTATAGATTTGTATGAAATTATAAGTTTCATTATTCCCATTTGAATCACAACTAAACAAACGTATTACTACGTACACACCAGTATATTACTTAAGTACTGAACTGACAATGAACTGAAGAGTAAAAACACATAAATATTTTCTCGTGTCTTCATCAAAACAACAATCATCAGATGAATTCTGAAACAATCAATATGCTTTGGAATTTTATGTTTACAAATCGTATTTGCAAAATATAAAAGTAGCTTATCGTTAAGGAACTAACCGACTCGACTACCGTTTCATACTCAAATGTCAAAGATTATTAAATTGGAGCTACTAATGTGTAAATATACATTTTGGGTAATCTAAAATATGATTATAATCTAGAGTGTGAGTCTATACTTAAGAAACTATATACTTAATGCATATACAAGAAGGAAATGAAATTAGTGCAACGGGATCGAATGACTATTATTGTATTCTACGTAAGTATGAACTACTCGTGTGTACAGGAGAAATATATTACTATTTAGGACTTATATGAATAGGTTGACTAAATATCTGTTATACATATAGTATCGCATTTGCTGTATAATTTCAAGTAAATTAATTACGTAACGTATCTCATGTGTTTTGCTCGTCATGAAGTGAAGTGGCTTTGACTCGTAATTAAAGGGAAGTCAAATAGGGAAATTACAAACAAACAACCGCTTCTCCAGCAAATGGCCGAAGAATAGACAGAAGAGCAGGCAGAGCCCAACCTACTGTGAATTGTGATATTTAATTTGTGGTGTCGGTTTTTGTGCTGTGCAATGCACGCTGCTTTTGTCCTATGGATTTATTAGCAGTGTACCCAAACATAGTGTGTCTATAATATATCTATGATCCCTTTTTGGACAGATGCATCTACACAAGAGAATTTATATCTACATCTGATCTATGTAGATGGAGAAGTTCCTTTGTCTATTATACATATACACACTGCAGGTAGGTAGATATGTGAATTAAATACGTGTAAGAATCTAATGTGTGCATTACACACAACGTAAATAGAATTTATCCCAACAGAACTCGTACACACTCTCCCTTCAGTTGACAAGACAGTAAATTAGTGCATTTCAGCGTATAATTGGAATCGAATTGATGAGAAAGCGTCAGTTGTTCTTCATCCGGTTTAAGCAGAGAAGAAAACAAGCTGATTGTAACCATCCTTCTAAACAAATACTACACATGGACTTTGGACTGGATGCAATCTGTGGCGTTTCTACCCAACACTTACCTACAAAAGGTAACAAATGCAAATTTTATGCGACAAGACGATTTGTTTATGTAAATATTTTTACGATGAGAAATGACGTCATTTCCACGTGGAGGAAAATTTCTAATGTTGTGCACCACTGAGTTCAATTTGCTACGATTTCTATTTGCAATATGAAGCTATGATTTAAATGCATTTAATTTTTTGTTGGTTGAAGGTGGAGCAATTCCTATTTTCAAGACAGAGATGTAATGTACATAATATATAAGTATCCTCAGAAGCTTAAGAATTACATAATTAAATATAGTAAGTACGGGAATATAGGGATTTTAGAGAAATGTGTGTTTATTACTAATTAGGTGGGTGGATATGCCGTGGATATATTGTTATATAAGATATAAGTATGGTGTAAGTTGTGTATATGTACTATATGTAATTTTAGCATAGCAGTGGGGACTGGACATAGGGTATAAGTCTATAGGTAAAATGAATAGGTTAATTGTATGTATGTAGTCATCCTGATGTAGCTCATAAACTTTTTAATAAAGCAGAAGAAAAACAAGATTGAATGACTGGAAATGGAAGAACATAAGGACTCCACTCCACTCGTCTCCACCATCCCAATCCCAGTCTCATCCTACATAATTATTTATACGGGACAGGCGAACAAATATAATTCTGGACAACTATTAAATATTTAATGATCTGCTCGGATTCGTCTATCTGGTTTGGTCTCCTCTTCTGCCTTTTTCTAATGTGACTTCCATCGCATTAACCTTTGTGTATATTTATTTATGTAGTGCTAAATAGTTTACAGTAGGTACTTGTGGATGTACTTCCCTGAAAGACTTAATTTTTCATTTCCATCGTTTTGACTATTTGTTTGAGTACCTTCCTTCCTCTCACGTCCATGTCAGCTCACAGAGAGTATTGCATATTTAACACTTTTTTGTTTGCAGCTCCTCCATGATATTTACTTATGGAGCTGGGTAGAGGAAAGAGCGTCCTGTAGCCAAGTATTAAAAAGTAAATAGGAAAATGAAATGAATTGTCCTATACTGCAGCTGAGAGAGATTGAAGAGTGCAAATTTCTTTTTTATATCTATCTTAGTTATATATACTATTATAGTGTTGGGGATGGGAATAATACTCGATGTACTTTAATGGGTATTAGGAATAGTTATGTGTAATCCTATTGTAGTGAGTTGTGTCCTCATCTTCTCCCTAGGACTCTGACTTTGACGAGCAAAAAATTCAAGAGCTGACTAGGCTGTGAGGAAAGTGCAATAAGTGGGAGCATATAATATAACACTTACGATATGACCTAGTGGGATATTACTTTCCTCTTCCATTCCACGATAAAGAACCATCTCATCTCATCTTCACTGTCATACAGACAAGAAAACACATTTTACAACGGAGCCCAACTTTGCCAGCTCAGACTCTTATTATTGGCACTCTTGCTCTTGCCTAACCAACTTTACGTTACTCTCCTTACCAGACCAACCAACACCATTTCCCTTCCCTCCGGTTTCCTCTATCCTCATCACTCCGTCACTCACAGCCCAAACAACCAACGTCTTACTTCCCCAAGCCAAGGCTACCAACAGATCAAATCATAACAGCTCCACTGAATTGCATGACTACTACCAGCTCAGGCCACTTTACTTTACCGTCAACCTCCTTACTTTTCTTATGTTATGACTATTAGCTACGATGATGACTTGCTCTGCTCCTCTTATTCTCAACTCTCCTTTCAACTACCAGTTACAATCATTTTACTGCTATTCTTGCCCTTCCTAAAGTGAAAGACATGATTTTAGGCTAAATAAAAATTATTACTGTGTCAAGGTTGATGGCAGATCAACTAAAACTCAACTTTGCACACTAAATTCTCATGCCACATTTTGCTACGTTAACTCTTCCAAAAATCCATCTACCATTACACTGACTGTATGTGCACTCCATCTACCATTACATCCTTAACGGAAATTACAATAAACGACTGCAAATATGTTTACACAAAAATGACATTTTATTCTTCATTTAGCACAATGAAAAATCTGTAGCTATCCGCAGTTTACTAAATCTGTGTAATAAAATTACTACTTTTGCCATAGGTCAAAATGTATAGATAGTAAATTTTGTGAGGCAAGTATGTATGCTTTTCTGTCATGTCTAAATCTATTTATAACAACAGCCTAAACAACTGGCAGGTATTTTCCAAAAATAAGAAAAATGCAGTAATTTCGTTCAGTGATTGAAACCATTCTAAATACATGGAAATATCAACACAGGTGATGTTATTCTGTTTAGTAATCAACTTGCCAAAAATATCAAGGTCTAGATTTGACTGTTGTAACGACATTAGAGAGAACACAGTCGTAGTTTTTGTATATCCATCAAAATCGATAGACCGGACGTAAAGGAAGGGCAACGTTTCCCACAATTTTTGTCATTCTTATTCATTCTTAATGGTTCCTGTCCTGTCAATAATGGTAATTTCAGTCACAAAAACTCGCAGTAATTGGATTTTAATCATGAGACATTTAATTTCCATTCCTTTCATAGCAGTATGTAGTTTATGCTATCATCTGCAGCTGGATTGAATTATTTAGTCAGAAAACAGATTTACAAGTCATTTCAGATGTTTTTAATAGAAATGTCCCCAATGCTATATCAATGCAGAACTTATTTCCGCTTCCAGTTCACTCTGTTATACTGACATTCAAAACTAATTGTACTTCTTTATCAGTGCTATAGGTAGAAAGTAGTATTTAACCATGATATTGATGTGAGGAATCCTTGTATCTTGTTATAAATGGAAGTATCTGTAAATGGGAAACTGTCTGACATAAATGAGTGCAGTAACCAAAAAAAGTACTTGTATATTATTGTAATGTTAAACTAACAAAGTAAATTTAAATGTACCATATTAGCTGTACACTGTCACATACACAAGATATATTATGGTTATAGTACCTATACCTACCTATGTGAAAAAATATTAGATTGTAAGTTTATTGTACATACGAGAGCAAGAGATCGTAACTTAAATTTTATCAAGACAAGGGCAAGAATGAAGAAAGAGACTATAGAGAGGACAACTGGACAGAGCAACTTCAAAAGGTTCGACACACACATTACGCATAATGATAAATAAATCAATTTGAAAAGTGGACAAACAAGAGCAGACCATGACCAACAATTAAATCAGAAGTGCAGCCGAGTCGTTGCTCTCTCTTATACTTCCCTACATAATCCAATGATGAATAAGTATAGTATACACATCTACCAACAACCAATATTGATTTGCTATTGTAATATAAAACATGTACTGTGTATGTAATATACCCATACGCGATTGCTGTTTTCTATCCATTTCAATTGTCCAATATTCCTTTCTTCGGGAGTTCACACTCAGATGTGTACATTTTAGAGTATCTATTTGACACGAGGGGAACGTGCTACTATACTGTAATGTAAATCTTTTCTGTATATACGGCAAATACACGCGTTATTATCTATGACTACGACATTAATCGTTACAAATATGTCATATGTATTAGGTGGAGATGAATGAACCTTTGTTAAATCCAGTTATTGTATTACATAAATAAAGACTACTATTGATGACACATTTTCACTTACCTTACTCTCATTTTCTTGCGAATCATGCAAAAAATCAAATAAGGATCTTGTATGAACTACATAACATCATTTTGGGTCAATGGAAGATTAAAGGTAACTCTATTTACATACTTCCATTATCATGACCATAAATTTTTCTAGATACAAATCAGCAAATAAAATGATTATGATACCACGTACTTGAATAAATGCCATAATAATGCTTATATTCAGTATTTATTTTCACGCTTACTCTATTTAAGTCTTTTAGATCTATAATAAAGGATTTCTATTTTGGAGGGTACACAATTTACAATGAGATAGTTATATTTATAATCAATCAATTCATGCTTATTACTATACAGCTACCAAATACACGGAATAAACCTAAATCTGCTATTACACTCACCATAACATTGTACAACATTCAAATAAATTCTGTCTTCTTCTATCATCATAGCATTAAGACTTAAATCTCAAAATTCAATCACATATATTAGATTTATATTTACATAAAATATGTTGTATACAGAATATTGCATTAAGTATTTGCAGACAATCATTAGAATGGAAATGTATACCAGTCATAAACATATTATTAATACATTATACAGTATTTACAATTTTTTATTTATGTTGTAAATCAAGAAAATCACAGTTTGCATTTTAATGGATTTAATTGATATGTATCTAAGTGCATACTAAATCGTTAATAGCATTTTGTAGTCATTTCATCGTATAATTACTCTCTTATAAAAATATCTAACATTAACTTTCACACATCTCGTTCAGATAGAAAAACCTGGGATGCCCATGCCTACTAATGGTAAGTATGTATTATGCAGCCATGAATACTAATACTAAGGTATTATAATTATGTCCATGCGTAGCCCTTTCTTATCGTCAAAAACTGACACGACAGTTTTTTACCAACGATTTGCAATCACAATAAGGAACGCAATCTTCAATATTGAAAATTAACAACGTCCACAACATTTGCATATCTTTCAACACAAGTATAATAATAATTGTGTTGAATATCTTTTTATACCAATATAGATACAACCTACCTGCACTAAGTACATATTACATGCATTTTTCTAATTATAATGGTTTGCTCAAGTAAAAAAGACTATAGGCGCAGCACAATATATACATACAAAGACAGTCGTTCTCTATACATCACATTTTCAATAATATAGTGGCCATTTATAGGAAACTTTGCTAAAAATGATTATCTGAAGAGTAAATCTCGAAATTCGGGCGATTTTGTTGATTACTTAGCTTAAGGCACATCAAAAATGGTTTTTAGATAATCTAAACACATATTATATTTATATTATATTCGATTTATTATAGAAGCTACCCACATATATTCCTTTCATAAATCAGAACCGTCAATAAGCACTAGTTAACATCTTCATAACATAAATTTAGTTTTGACATATAGGAAAGACAGTAATACTTGTTTTGTACTTTTTACGTAACATTTTTATTGCAAAAAGAAGGCACACCCTCAGGTTTGTAAATGCGAAGAGATAAAACACACTGAATAGAACATGACAAGGTGACACAACAGCCTATGAAATGCTTAATGTCTTCCATCATCCATTAAAAGACAGACAATTGAATAGCAAATTTACGTATGGTTTGTTGTGGTTCTCTCTGGCAAGAGTTTCCCAATCAAATTATAAATGAACATAAAGTATTGCTAATTTAATAGTGTTAATCATCTAGATTGGTGAGGTGAAAATAATCATGTACTGCCTAGTAAGTATAGTAAAGAATGTTATTAAATGCAATTATCATCAACTCAGGAATGCAGAACCTACCGACCTGGCTAGACTTGGTTTACCATAATTAATACCGATATAAGTTCTTTCGGGTGCCTATTACTTATTGACCGTGGCCACATCTTGTGACATGTGTCAATTTCAGAGGGAAAATGTTTTCGGGTTAACAAATTAAATACTAACTAACCAATGAAGTCAAGTCAAGGTTAAAGGGTAAGTACCGAGGTAAAGTTCATTGTATGTGAGCTGTCATTTACAAAGCAGTCGCATTTGACATTTGGTTCACCAGCAAAATTCTATAAAAGTTGTAGAACATGTTTGCATTCTGCATTCTGGAAGAGATGTGTCTGGAGGCATATCTATGCTGGAAAATGACTGTCATTAATCACGGAGGTAGCAGACCTCTTTTCAATGCAGAAATTCAACTAACAGGTTGTAATTGTAAGGCACAAAATGTTAATTTCCGATTGTTGAGTTTCATTGCCCGACATTTGTGTGGCAGGGGAGCCAGTGCTCCAGGTCTGTGTAATTAGGAAATTAGAGCAGTTAGGTACAGTCAACATGGACAAAAAGAGCGAACAATAATTGGTTTGTGTTAATTGGAGTTAGTGGCTGTGGGAATGTCCATGAGCATTGTGGTCGTGATCATGGTGGTGGTCAGCTTCGGAATGGGCTCCATGATCATGTTCATGATCATGGTCGTCGTGCTCAACTGTTCCATTACCGGAATGACTGTGGCCGTGGCCTCCGGCGCCGTGACTATGTCCCCCTGAGAAATCACCACAAAAACATAAGTGAAACATAAAATATTTGAATATGTTTCACCAGTTACACAAACCCTGTATTCACCTACATATCGCTTTTTTACACCAGACACTTACCTATCCACATCACATTCCCTATTGCACCTAATATAATATTCTCATATCTGTTTCATGTTTCTATCTTGGTTTGCACAGTGCACATTCATAATTGACTACTTGAGCAACTTGATGAAATTGAATAATCATTTTTTAATTTACAGACATCTCACTAATTCATTGTACAAAGCAAATCTCCGATCTGAATTTTGTTAACCTCACAATTGAGAAAATAAAAGGATACCTTTATCTCCTTCATATTTGCAGTTTTAGCTCTTGGTACACATTCTTCTTTAGTCCTGAGATTTATGTAAGCAAGTAAAAATGTATCATGCCTATTAGTAAACATGAGATTATTTGAACAGGTACGATAGGTACCATAATGTAAATCATCCACTTGATTTCACACAGTAGATGTACCTATTATGATGTACTTGTATTAGCTCTTATAACCTATACATTTTATTATTTACAGTAAAAAAATTATTGTCACTAAAATTTTTATTACGTCTCCATAATATTTAAAAAACCCAGTACCAGATTTGGGGGAACCACAAAACTTCTGAATGTTTGTCGATTTTTATGTTTTTGCAAAGGGCTAATAAACGCCAACATAAAACGAAGATGATTTGTAATTCTGGAAATGAGACAAATCTTCAGGTATAATACATTGGCAACCTTAGTCACTTGAATACGTGATTTAATGAGTCATAGACTGGGCATACAATATTATAATGATGTGTACATTACGGGTAAGTAGTTTTTATTTCACGTGGACTAGCGAATAGTAGGTGAATCATAATTGCGAGAGAGTCTTATTGATTAATAGCATAAAACTGAATGCCATAGCATAAATAATGTAACTAATTTGGAGACTTACCCAAAAGTTCCAGTCCGCCCATAAGGATAAACCCTAGAATAGCGATTATTATATGCAGATACTTTTTTTGAAGCTTTCGCCCCTCTTCTTGGAATATTTCAAAGAATGTCACATACAGCAAAGTCCCCGAGGCTAGACCCTGTCAAAAATAAATTATATATTTCATTAGCATCAACCGAACAAGAATGAAGGATGGGCCTGTTTTATCTCATCTTCAGCCTATCAACCCATAGATGTTGCATAAATATACAAACATTACTGCAAACACATCTCGCATATAATTTTACTCTGTTTCTTTCTTTTGGGAGTGAAGGGGATTCCCAAATGCTACCTACTGCTGTTATGCAAATGTTTATGAGCGAGTAAAGCAATGCAGTTTGTAGTTATACTGCCAATTGCAGTCATTTTGGTAATTAAAGTTAGCAGTTCGGTGCGACAAGCATAAAAGCAGTCATAAATATTGTCCAGCATTTGTCGTCACATTTCCAAACACATTGTAATATTTAGTGCGTTCACTTTATTTGCACCTAACATGAATAAGTCAACGCGTGAATAGAGCAGGTGCACAAGTAAAGCACAAGAAAACACGCTTGAATTAATACACACATTTTACATGAATATTTAACAACAAAATACGCCCAACTCTTAAGAAAACTTTTCTGCAGCCGTGTGTATACTACTTCCATTTATGAATACATTATTGGGTAAGAAATGCTTTCATCCAGCTATAATTTCACGCTTTACCGCAAGCAATCTATCACAACTGAGATTACATAATTATATTCAATGAAATCATAATTATAGCTGGTGACGCGTTTGAGAATGGCTTGAACTTTGGTTATCTTGACGGGAAATATATCTACATTCTTAACTTTCTTATAAAAATAAGTACATACCCACACACTTGTATACATTTAGGCAATGAGTACCATTATTATACCTAACCTGTACCAAACGTTTCTACACAATGCCATTGCCTAGCTTAATATAGACCTTGCTTTAATCTTCATGTGTTTGGTGACTTTTGTGGTAAGGTGCACTGGTCAAGTTTCTGCAAAATCAGACAAAATCGTGAATCTAAGTAGCATTCCATATTATTATATTCGAATTTCTATGCAACTATCAACTTAGCATCTAGCATGATTTAGAGCTCAAATTACTTCTGTGCTCACTCGAAAGCTCACGCAATGCTGGATATCATACGCAAGAGAAAATCGATATTTTCAGAAAACGAACAAATGTGTAATTTATCTACGCACATTTAAGATATTGGCACGGTACAAAGCAGTTCATCATGTGTGGGATATTGAAATTGCTCTTAAAATAAGCCAATGAACTGAAAAACCAAGTTTATACTACAAAGGATTGTATAGTAGATTTAGTTATTACTGCCAGTGCTATCTTAGCTCAAAACCGAATTAACTATGCTAGCGAATATTATGACCACTTTCGCACGCATCATTGTTAGTAGTCATAAGAAAATTGTAGTATAAAACAATAAATAAGCACCTAATAATACTCCATACACTTCTACTATTAACCCTACATCTGATTTTGAATTTACATATAGAATTGGCTTTTGAATTTTCAAGTAAATTGCTGACCTCTTATGACATGCCAAGCCCAGATGTTATGTCAAATCTAGTTTCATATTACTTCAATTCATTTGCATATTGTTTTGAGAATGGTATTCATGAGACTTTGACAGTTAATCTTATACTGCATCTGCCTTAGCAAAATAGATAAAAAATATTTTAAGCTTTTTATTCCGTGCTTCGTGATTCTGCATGTATTTTCTATTATTATACAATAATCTTTGCTTGTAATACCTGTGTGGCTGTTCAGTTGCATAGTAATTACACAGAAGATTGGAACGCATGATTCATCTATAGAACTGTGTGAGGGCTTTATACACCCACTAGATAATTACAGGAGTTAGTAAGTTATACATGAACGTAGTAAATAGTTTCACTCTTGGGAAACAGACTTATGTATTACTTATGTATGATTTAAGTGTGTGATAGATATATAGATATTGAAAAATAATAACCTTGGCACGACTTATAACAGACAATTTACCTACTGGATACCCACTAGAGGGTGAATAACTACTTAGTTTTTTTGTCACATTATTCTACGAAATTGCAATATGATTCCACCTGGATGAGAGATGTCATGCTGTCCAAATATTTCAAGGTCTGTGGAGGACCGGCAAATCCTGACATTCAATCTAGACAGAGATCCACATTTTGCTTAACATTCTGACTAAGACTGAGTTGGCTCATTCAGTGACCGGCAGAAGTTGTGGCCTAAATATAATGTTCAGGGTCTCCATAATTCATTGACATAGTCAATGCTCGAAGAACTAGCCGATTTATTTTAGCATAGCACATATACTGTATACTCCCTGGGTTGATAGCCCCAACTCTACAGACGACCAAAAGATATCTAATTCTTTATTTCAAGGTCTGTGCGGTTACGCATCCTCTACATGTACTGTACGAGATGCCTCCGGTGTATCTCTTATTTTTCTTGTGAAAATGAATGCTTGGCTATTCTCAGAGATGCAGAACATGATGAGTCGAACTAATTAATGGAAACTATTGTTTCATTTAACTTGTGCTTCACTTAATTGACATTTCAAAGAATTGTTATTTCCATCGTTGACTACTACATAGCTAAGTTGCTTCTTTCGTGTCATAACCCATTTACTCGTGCTTAGAGCATCATAAACTTAATTTTTCGATGCTTTTGATCCAATAACAGTGTAAATTAAGCTACGGAAAGTACGTGAAACGTTATATATCTGTAATTGCACTTGGCCTGCAGATACAAATATGTAAAACGTGGTACTTAACTTGCTGTAAAATATTGCAATGATGTAGCAAAGTGTTAACTAGACCAAAGAATGCTAAATCTGTCTCGATCAATTTATATTTTACTTGCATTGATAGATGAAGGCAAAAAGTCACTGAGAAATTATATGGGCCATCGCATTCTATTTAAAATGAGGAATGCATTGATGGCCAGAATGCAAAAGAAGTCATTGCATCTAATTTGCGATGCATGCACTTGGCTTGTAATTCTTACAGTACATACTGTACATTTTACAGTTAGTCAATCACACATACTGAATGTATGAGATGAATTTATCTGTACTGCTTCTTTGAAATGAAGATTTGCATTGTAATGTAAATAAACTCTGCTCCTGCATACTGCTATGTTTGCTTTCCGAGTTAGGTCGTATGACTCACTCTGTACCCTTCTCACTTGGTGAGTTACATCGGATCTGTTCATGTAAATAGTATGATGTGCATATTTTACGTTATTCAGTACTAACAAGCGTACAAATATACCCTCAAATAAAGTTCTCATGAATAACATGACTTACTTATTCGTTACTAACAACTTACCATCAAAAACTTTCAGGTTCATTTCGTATCGTTCTTTGTATCACTGAACTTTAATTTCCCTCTACAACCATTTACCTAAATCTCAAAAAGTTTACGAAATATGTGACATGAATTAAATCTTATTTACATAATTTTCACTTTTTTCAGATCTTGTTAACCAAACTACTAGGCCTTCCACGAATTCAAATACTTCATGCGTATAATACGAAAATCCTTATCAGAAAAAGTAAATGTCGGAATAAAAATTGCTTAAACAGAACGCAAGCAATAATTAAAACAATGACGAAGCCAGAACAAGAAGTAACAGTTTCAAAAACGACTTAAATGGACGCTACACAAATTCAAATAAACAAGGTTTCCAGGGGACATTCGTGTATAATGGAGTGCCACAATTTATTGCACGTACATGTAACTTGAAGAGTGAACTTGAACACATTTAACTTGAAACTATATTATTTCCTTAAACTAACTTGACTATTAATACAGTACATAAGGATCAGGAAAGGATTATCAATATTGAGTAACAAATGCAATTCACTGGATAACAAACATACTATATATTTAGTTACATTGCTATTATAAAATTTACTATATAAAACTCGAAGGATACTACATAAAATACACTTTAGCACTCAGCTAGGTTATAAATTTAGGAAAGAAAAATCAAAATTTTCTCCCATTAATTCATGGATTATTTCTAATCGTGTGTCTTCCTCCTCGAATGGCATCGTCGTAATGGCATCATAAAATATATTATGTCCAGGTCTATAAAATGTAGTTAACAGAACTTCAAGGTTTGCCATTTTCTCAGGTGAAATAGGTAAAAACCCGTCGTAGGCTAAAGGAGTATTACGGATAACCTCTTGTAAAGCAGCAACTGAGACTCCACGTTTGAGCAGTTGAAAAGGAGTAGTTGTAGGCCCCGACAAAGTATTTCTTGAGTAAACTCCATTGGCCGTGTACAGCAGACCCCTTATTTCACCGATTTGACCTTGAGAACGTCTAAGCAGTGGGTTCAGAGTATTTTTAAAAGAGAATATGTTGCATATAAGAGTTCCATCGTTGACTAAATCATCTGTTACTGGGTAATTGCAGTAAATTACAGTGAAGGGTCTTGAAGGCCTTGAATTGCGAATTAAATTGATCCACTGGGAGGGGTAGAAGATTTTGTCTTCTCTTCTCTTCTTTTTTTCGATAAGTGAGAAATCAGCGTCAATCATCATTCTACTATGACCAGGAAGTGGAAATTCAAAAGTTATACTTTCAAATTTTCCCGGACACATCGATAACAAATAAACCATCAAGAATCGGTTTTTGTTCTGTCCAAACGAATTGTCACAATTAAGGTGCAAATGGCGAACTGCTCCAGGTACAAAATTTTCTATGTAAAATTTTAAGAAGCTTACAACTTCAGATGATCCCTTTTGTCCAAAATGCTCACAATATGTGAACATATGTGTTTCGCCACTTCGAAGATTCCTTACTCCAAAGTTAAAAAGCCATAATTGCCTCAAAAAGAACTCTTTGGAAACATTTGTAACTGGAAACGGCAAATTTTTTTGGAAATCGAAACACAAGAACAAATGAGTATCATCCGTTGCTGCGATGTAGTTTCTGGACATTTTCTGGAAAAATATTTCAGCCTCCATCCAATGTTCCATCTGCTCTACTCGTAAAGCGAATTCTGTTTCTTCCTCATTTTCGGCTACAGCACCAGTAATTTTTGCATGGAATATCTCACATCGATCACAAATATCGCTTCTTGGTTTTCCAAAGCCAATGTTATATTCGTAGTTGAATATATGAGCAAACTTAGAAAATTTTACTCCATCTGCATAATCATCAGGATTTAGTCTCGGATTTTCAACCAGCAGGTCATTATACAAAGATTTGATCGTTGAATTTGATTCTAGAAACGTTTTATTTCTGTTATCATTGCGCGAGTAATGGCTGGACCGGGATTCTAAATTTTCGATAAATGATCTCACTGTTTGAAGCATCCCACCATCAACTGTTTTTTGATTTCCGTTTACCTCTGCCGTCGGCGATTGGAACATGTCTTTGCAACACCTAGAAAATTTTAATTATTTATTAACACCAAATTACACAAAATTTAGACAACCTAAAAGGTTAATAGACTAATGATTGTTTTAACCTTTCTTTGTAGGCGTGATCTTTTTATCCCGTGGAAATTTAAGAACGTCTTCTGGCATACTATTTCGATTTTATCAGGTAGCTGAATGATGTAGTCAAACCGCCCATTTTCCAGTGGTATTGTGCATCCCTGAAGATAAATATTTTGTGAAACATGGCATGGAAAACCATTAAACTTGTTAATTATCCACTGCTTCTCTTCGTGACTTAGTTTGTCATTGCAGTTGTGACGGCAGGGCTGTTGGACAATCTGCCTAGCTGGTTTCAAAATGTGTCTGTAGTGAGCTCGATGCTCTAATCCTTCAAATTAAGTTATAGTAATAGTTATATGCTATGTTTTCATTGTTTTCCAAAGAGCAATTTTTCTATTTTTCAAATGTTAATGTGTCTGATATTTTCCTTACCTCTGACCTTCTGCATCTTAATTATATTGTGTTTCCACATGTCCGGATTCCTCGAACGTTTCTTGGGTCTCAGTGGTTCAGCCTCATCCGGCTCTAATATCGGCTCCATTTTTACTCAATACTGCACTTTTCTTCCTAACCACAACTATACTTTCTTTACTTACGTTTCCTTTTCCAGGAAACGTTATTGCAATTGGAAGAAGATTTCATTGCAATTTGAAAAAATTTAAATTATTCTTTATTTCAATATTTTTATAAAGTCCCTCCCAATTCTATTAAAATCATCATCTCTATGGCAATTTTAGCAATCCGGCGAAACTGTTACTTCTTGTTCTACCGTCGTCTAATTCCTTTTTGCATATCACTATAGTGTACTTCTGTACTAAAGAAATTAAAATGACCATTTAGTTGCAAAATATAGCTCAAGAAGTAGAAACGTACTTTTGAAAAGAAGGAACATGTTGTACAAGTATATGTCTAACTGCCACATGCATTCTTCTTTCCTGCATCTATAACATTGTAAATTGGTTTGCTGCTTGGCAAGGCATTTAGTGTAATCAAGACGCAAAAATGGTTATAACTTGAATTGTTGGTTCAGGTATGTAGTCTGGTTGTGTGACTATAGTAGGTAGGTGAGCTACAATAAAATTGTCTCCATTTGACAGTGTACATGTAATACATGTGTCGTGTCTGCGAATATTAACCTTACTTTCGACTCCTATTGTTTACTATCATTAGAAGGAAACTAGATTGACAAGACGACTATCTGCTAGTAAAAATTGGAAAGCAAGGTTAAAGGTTTACTGCACCAGCGTGTAATCGCAACCAGATAAAAGATAATATTTATTTTTCTTACCTAAATTGCGAGATAGTATTTAATAAATCATCGCAGTTAGCCATTAAGGTTGTTTATGTAAACAGTTGTAATTTTAGGTGCAGGTACGAATGTTAGCATTATCACTTACTACTTAAGTACCTAAACACACAAGGAAGCCGACAATAGCAAAACTGACAATTTCTTACAAGTACATAATAATTATTTTTAATGTTTGTAATATTTATACCATTTAGAGCCATACCTCCATGGCAGAAATGTTTTATATCAAATCCTTTCTTATCCTACTAAGGAAAAACTATAATTTTTCTATGATGTTATCGCATGCATAATAATGAAATTAATAAATACAAAGCCTAGACCACCTTCCCTATTTGCGAAATGGTGATAATACATACTTAGGTAGTCGCTGGTGATAAAAGCTAAACCTAATCCTCTCATGCATCTAAAATGCGAACCATACTTGGCTATACAATTATTTATGCAGATTAATATAGCGAATTTAGCATTACGTCTTGTGCATGCACACAAAATAGGAATTGCATTGTACCATTATGTATATTATTTGAGTTTATGGCTTTAAGTATGACAGAATGCGTACACTAAACGTATTAGCACATAAATTAAGAGCAAACACAGCGCGAGAAAAAAGATACGCCTTTCGACATGCAGCTGTATTGTAGTAGTGTGTGTAATCTAAATATGCAATTCAGGAAATAGTCCAAACCTTGCAATTAATTGTGGAGCTAAAGCGAATTAGTTGCACAAGTTGTGCAAGAAGCATAAAAGACTGATTGTTATGTTAGTGTCGGTTTATAAGTGAACGACTCAATGTTTCTCCATTGCAGTTATGACGTTCTCATCCATGTAATTCACACACTTGACAGAAAGTGCAAATTGTTCATAGACTTCCGCCCAAAGGCAGAGAGGGGCAAGAAGGCGTATTGCATTACTCAGTCAGAATTAAAGAACACATCAATCACTTCTACTCGCATTATCAGCATCAACTCTCCATTTGTATCAGTCACGCGTCAGCGGATTCTTTCTTCTAACGAAACATGTCATGACAGGCCAAATACATCTTGCCAACTCTTTCTTTTGTTTTACACCAAATATTAAACTACATTCCGGTACACTTACGATAAATCCTGTATTTACCCTATTTACGCTCTACTTAATTTCTATCCAGTATATTACTCATCTACAGATCTAATGATACTTCCTTCCTTAGTTTACAGTACTTTTATTAAATTAATACAATTTAATCCTCATTCATTTTATTTTCATTATTTTTCTAGTAAGACATCGCATAATTCGAAACATGCTTTACTTTCTGATGAGTGTAAAACAAATTGAAACGTAGAAACAACAAGACACCTATGTTATTCCTATTCAGGTATAATTTATTTGGGGATGCAAAATTTATTTTGGTTGTAAAGTATTTCTATCATTTGTTTGACCTAATAGTAATTTATCGTGAAAATATGAGAAAGATGATTAAGATTAGCTAAGGTACTTGCCTGGAATGATCCAACAACAATAGAATGAGCCAGTTCATTTCCAAAGGACTTTTCAGTGACAGCAATGCCAATGGCAATGCCAATGGGACAAACCAAAGAGACGACAAGGATGTAGGTGATCATGCGAAATACTTTTGTCTTTGAGGAAATGAGCTCAACGCCAATGCAGAATAGAATAGTACATTCGTGAAGACTGACGGCCAAGAATAAGTACCATACATCCTTCTCCGTATTCTGCAGGCCAATGGCCATGCCTTCAAAGATGCCATGGAAGGAAATGGCAATAATGATGAGCAGATTTCTTATTTCAGCTCCAACTGAATTGTTTTCATCATCAGAGTCGAATGGCAGAGCCATGTGGCTGTGTCCATGGTCGTCGTGTGCGTGCTCGTGCTCTCGATGGTGGTGATTATGATGATGGTGATGGTTGTGATGATTTTGTTGATGAATATTCAAAGGGATGTCATGCATAGTGGCAACGCTATAATTAGAAGCTGAGAGTAAATTAATTTGGGAATTGACGATGACAGTGTCTCTCCACCAATCTGGGTCAGTGTACGCGAATTTCTCAGGAGAGCCATTAGCATTGAGTTCTTGTTCCGGGTGTTTGTTATTAGCAAGGTGATTGTTTGTTTGTACTCCGGGGATTTCATCAGCAGGCATTTCTTTAGAAAATATCTCCCTTGTATCTCTTAGCTGCCCAGTAGACCCATTTATTGTCATGTTGTTCGAATTTCTTCGCAGTTTATTATCTTCATGGTTATTATGAGGAGATGAAAGAGCGAGAGCACTGAGTGTCGTCACACCGTTGATATTCGGTGTCCCATTTGCGTCTTTCCTTGATGCCTTCCCAATAGTTAAATGCGTAGGTGGGGAATTTGCATTGCTTAGCTTTTTCATTTTGTTGTGTCTTCTTCTATGCACTATGCTATGCACTAGATCTTCCAGCATGTAAACGAGAAAGAACCCAGCGACGAAAACTACTTCAGCGATAGGAAAATCAGAGTTTACCTTTGCAAAATTCTCACGCACGTGTGGCATCATGTGTAGGAAACAAGTGGCGAGAAGCACTCCACCTCCGAAGAACATCAGGTATGCTATCACCTTTTGAATTCTCTTCTCATTCACACTGGTCCATTTCTGAGACAAGGACTTGACTAGTACCAGAGGAAACATACCGAAAAATATTCTTACGGCTCCTGACAGAGTAAGCACCAGTAATTTCACCGATAACAGCTCCATTTTATTTTCAGTTTTTAGTGCACCAAAACAAAGGACTATTATTTACTCGGACTTTCCAATTTGTTCTTTATACAGTGCAAATGTAACAACTAAATTCGATTTTTTCAATTGTTTGTTTTCATTCAATTTGACATTGAGAGAGGTGATAAAGGTTCGTTTATTCAATGGTGACCTAATTTTAATTGTGAGACGATTATGAAGGATTAGTTTAATTTATTGTCATTGAATGAACTTCACAGTTTATTTATTCTATCCATTGGAAATAGGAACTGACTTGATATGTTAAAAATCATTTGTCCTTACAATATATTTTTCATTGAATTGCAAGCTGCAGTGGGATCCTGATTTGCACTTGCTATTAAAAATGCACATCTGTTGCGATTCGATTCAGCTCTGGGTGGAGTGTCTTTGATTTTGTCTCACTTTGAAATGTGCACAAACGTCTTTTGCATTTGTTGCTAATAATTATTGGCACAGTGTCCTCATTTTCACTTTCAGATTATTGCTCTCTAGCCTGGTATCCACCTTTCAGCCGATAGTTATGTCGTCTCCTATCGTTTATCTTAGATAACTCACCTACCTACACCATAGCAAACACAATAATAGCCGTGTAAAGAAAAATACAAGCCCTAATGTGCAAATAATTCAAGGTAACGACGTTTAACGCTTGAGACTTGCACTGTCAAGAACTTTGTCGTTATCTCTAGAACATTTTGTCTTCTGTTAGTTATCAGCAATTACACCGTAGTTTCTTAATGTATACATTTGTCTATTTCACTTCTTATCGTTGCATTTGTAAGATATTCAATGAAATCTTTTAGAGTTTGCAAATATTCTGCAGGAGGTACTTTAGTGAAGGTAATCTTTGCAAATTATGGGAAGAGATCATTCAGATCTGCAAGAGCACAGCGCAAAGTTGTAGTTTAATAGATAACTTCCAGTTTTTATAGAGTTGATTGATGAGAGGTTGTTTCTCCTTGCACAGGCAGCTTTTATTATTATGGAATGAAAACATTTGTAATACACTATGGACTATTTAGATTAATTTTTATTTGCATTTGGAACAGTGAATGAACCCTAGTCATGAATTATTTCTTAACTCCACAGATGATAATTGTATATCTGTGTTCTCTATAAAGATAGAAATATTTGTACAATGCTTTGCATTGAATTTACTATTGGTTTGATTTAACGCAATTTTGTTGATCAGTTGACAAATTTAATATTTATGTGCACCAGTGGAATAATTTCCTGTATACAAATACACCCACAAGAATAACTATTTACCATGTAATTTTGTTATCTTTTGTGGTTTATTTTCACTTTAGTCCAGATTCTCACAACCTACATACACTATAGATATCGCAAATGTTGATTTGATTGCCACACTTGTCAGTACTAATATTGGATAGGCGAGACGGGAAACGATTGAAAGTGTCGAACTCTCTGTAAACTTTTGTGACACTAATAGGTCTGTACGTTCGATTCGTATGGTAACTAGCACTTGCTGTAGGGAGGTGAATCCATAATAAAATAAAGTCAATCTACATAGCACATGGCTATGGGTTTTGGATGAGATTCGATTGCTTCGTCTGACTGTTCTCAACAGAGAACCCAAACTACTGGTTTGGTTTGATTGCAAATCGTGCAATTGAAGTTTTGCGGTGCTCTCGCCTGAAACTTCTGAATAGAATATCTGAATCACAAGAGAACGAACCTACGCTTTCGACTAATGGTTGCAGACAATGAAATAAAACAGAAGATTTTGTATCGAATATCACGATTTGCAAAAAGTCATGCAACTTAGATATTGCTAAAACTCTAGTAGTGTTATCTTCACAAAGGGCACTTTGTAATTACGTATTATGACAACAAAATATTCGTGTTGGAATTTCTGTTGCTACATAGACACTTAGCTCAGGTCATATTTCAAGATTAACAGAGATAGTAAAATGTCTGTACACGCAGATCTTTACTAATAATTACTATATTCTTGTGTTTGTATAATGCAGAGTAGGAGATAATGAGACTTGGAATGATGATGATTCACTTGCTTTGCTTAGCTAGTTGAAGAATAGAAAGTTTCCCCTTTTACAAATTGAAATGGTTATTGAGATATGTTGGCAGTGCTTTAGTTCAGCTATTGTGAGTTGACTTGAAGCTGTAGGTTATAGTGGCACTATGAGCAGATGATCAGATCTGGTGCATGAATGTACTTATTCCAAAGCTGTTACAGTAGACAGAGCTCTCCTTTGTTATTTCTCGTTTAGTCCAGCTCAAGTTACTCCTTGTGAGCCCTCACTAAATAAAGCAAACTGCAAATATTGACTAACCTACGTATGTAGGTATGTAAGTAATAATAACAATAACAGAGGTATAGCAAATCCGATCTCTATATTTTGTTTTGGTTTAGTTTACTTTTGTTTGGCTTAGCTGATTTGATTGTGAGCCTTGGTTTGAGGATGAGACGAATGAGCTCCTCTGTTCTTCTTTTGCAGCTGCTGACGTGAGATGAGACGTAATGTCATGCCAGGATATCCCCACATACTCAATTTAAGTATAAATTGAGCTTCCTTCTTCAGTTAGTCACTGAATTTGGGTTAAATTGCCTTGCTTAGGTACTTTTCAAAGTCCATCGTTGATTTTCTCTGTTCATGTCGTGACTCTTCTGTTACACACTGAATACAATCCAGTACAGACTTGTTCAACCAACTTCTGTTTAATTTGTGATGTGATCTTATGTATAGTGGGTGTGTGACAACAATCTCAAGGCGAGAACAAACCAAGGAAATCACTGAGCTGAACTGACTTCACTCATCCTACTTGCAGCAGTCAATTCCAAAACAAACCAACTTCTTCTGGCTTATCTCTCTCTGCCTTATCTTTCGAGTTAAGCAACCTTACAGTAGCCACAACGCAGTCACTTAAATAGAAAAGATACAATTAAAATTATACTTACATTAATATTTATATATATTCAAACCACAATACAAAAGTGGCTTATGTTCAATTTCTGTCAATGCTGTCAATTGAAAGGAGTCCTTACAAAATCCTACGCATTACATTATTCAGTACACGTCACACCGCACCAAATCATGCTGTCTCAAAAGTGACTCTACTTCCTTTGTGAAATTGTGATCATTGTACCAAGCGATTTCAGAATGACTAACTCTATTTATAAAAAGTTAGCTACAGGTAACCAAAAGGTGTATCCACTTTTACGTAAGCATTGTCTACTTACTCTACTGTGACTGCATAATATCTGTAGTTGCAATAGAATTACACTGTATTATGCATTTTTTCAATTAGGTAGGCAAATTAAATAAGCCTTCCTTTGTAAGCTACTCCACAGTGATGCATACTCAAATGGCTAATAATTGACAATTGAAGGAAATCATTGTATCCTTTTGTCAATCAGCTTGTGTTGTCTACCCAGTCATAAATTGCGAACTGAGCTCTCTGTATTTTGTTCTGCTGAATTGTTTTATGTATGCACTAAGGATCATCCCTATACAATAGTTCACCTAACTATTATTGCACCGATATTTGTTAGAGCAGTACAGCTGTTATTATTCAAATGCAATTATCAATTGATGAAAGTCTATTCTACTATGAATAATTATTCTTGTGAATTCTGTTCTGTTTTAGTAGGATAATAAATAACCCATTCTCTAAAGTTCATAGAGAATTGGTACGTTGCGTAAGCTGTAGAATGAATGTGCATTCGCGTATTAATTCCTGTTATGAAAAAGCTGAATGAAAAGTCACCAGCTTAATGACATAAAACATTAAACCTTGCATCATAGAAGCAGTTACGTAATCTAATGTCTACCATGTGTACCCAACTCATTAATGACTAGAAACAACGACCTAGCAAGTTAATTATTATCTTCTGTGTCACAGTGAATACTGTGAGTGCAAGCACATTGTATCTTTTACAAACAACGGTCTCCGTGCTATTTCACAGTGCATACCTAACAATAACGCTACAACTAAATAAACTGTATCTCTATGCAAATTCAATTATATTGCGTTACTAGAAAACTGCGTAGGCACCAAGTGTAAATCAATGTGGTTGAGTATACCGTTAATAATGGTTTGCTGCTGCTACGCTCAAATTGCATTCAATGTATGCCGTACCCAAATGTGTACCATTTATCTCTAAGGGAAATAAAAAATAATGAAGTTGTACTCACTTGATTGAAAAAGGACCAGCCAGGGTTTAATGGACTCTTGACGATGAACTATTTTGATATTGTGTATAATAAAATTTATTGATTGTCCTCTGTTCTCAATGTAAGTATCTGTAAGATAAATTGTCGATCCTAGAGGATGTATGGAATTGACCCAGCTCCCGGCACTAGACAATCAATGTAAAAATGTTCTAAATATTGGCTATGTAGTATATTGACATATCAACTAAAGAATTTCTGCTCTACTAGTAAGATAAAAGCTTTATTTTATTTTATTATTTTAGTAGCTCTGTAATGATCTGCTACACAAACACACGCACACCTACACACCCAAAATAAAAACTAGAGAACATCAAATAGATTCAATAATTTGCTAATAACTTCAGGTGTGCAAGCGTAGTGGTATGTAGTATATGTGAGTAGTGAGTGGAAAGCCGGTATAGCAGACTCCAGACAAAGTTTTAAACAATTTGGAGCTGATAAGTAAAGATTCTACGATTGAGTGTAGTCAGAGCAGTACACAGAAACCGAGTGAAGGATAGTGAAGTCAGAGTACACAGCTAATACTGTAGCCTCGGATTGCTTGCCATGAAACATTTAATGTATGTATTAGGTACTTACTACAGCACAAGTTAAATCTTTAGGTACAATAGAGCCGTAAGCTAAATTCTTGATGGGTGCTAGAGCTCATTCTATGTACGACTATGTGAGTATACCTTTGAACAATGCCATTGTTAAACATGCAGTATAGCTTAGCTATATACATACGTGACTGCTATTGTGTATCTACCAGGACACATCCTGAAGTAGTAAACAATACGCTGAATAAGTAAATTCTTGTAATAAGAGTCAGAATGCTAACAAAGTCCAGTCTAAAGCCAGATTCAGAGAGTGAGTGAACGAAACCTGTACCTATACGGCAAGTTGTACAACCGTTTAGACGGATCAGGGATTATTCACTCCATTCTTACTATACTCATTTGAAACAGAAAGGTTGACTTATTACCAATCTATACAGTTTAAAGATTAAAAAAGATGCTTACAGACCTACAGTTTCAGTAGCTTTTCTGTACATTGAGGAAGAATTTGAAATGGCGAGTGATGTATTATCTACCTTGAGAAGGCACACCTTTTAGCTAGGGTCTAAGTTTAACAGAACAATAGTAGAAGAATAGTCTCGTTACTTTCTGTATTTGTTGTAGGTGTAGTATAATGGGTAATAATAAACTTTGGCACTATGGTCAACCTACAAAAAGGACATGTCATGTGAGGGTACAATTCTAGGAAAAAAAATTTTTTTAACAATATTTAGCATTGTGATGTTTAAAGTTTTTTACTGAGTACGTTCATTCGGCACAATCTTTATTAACAACAAGTCCTGAAAGCTATTTAGACCGAGGTATGCTTGGAGTAAAATGTATTCACACTTAACAACTAGTAAAGTCAATTAAGTAACGTACGTGCTGATTTACTCCCTATTTAAAAAGCAAATGAGTAAATAAATGCAAGGTAATGATTATAATATATACGTGTTCGTCATTCATAACGCAGTTTTGACATTCTACTTGTTGGCTGATCAGTCCATTTGTCTACACGTCTATCGACCACGCATGGGATATCATGAATTTGATACTCCTTCTTAGATTGGAAGAACACAGATACAATCTGAGATAAGATGCTTAAACTGCTAGTACTAGGTTTTATTCTGAATAGTAAGTTAAATGCAAGAAATGACCTTATAGATAAAAATTATCGATTTTCTTTAAACATGATACGGATGTGTGTAATTATGATTTACTTTTCCATCTAATTATCCCTCTTGCCATACATGCTAACTGTAGAGCGAATATACAGATTGAATGCATAAGTATATGTCGGAGGCCAAATGGTTTACCGTCCTGCATGTATTTCTGAAGTTCGGATAATCGAAGCACAACAGAATTCATCATTCGAACACAATGAAATATAATCCATAGATATGATTTAATCTTGAGTGCAAGTTTGTCATTAAAATACACCTATGACCAAGATCTTCAGATCTTCAGATCAAAACGTCTGAGCTGACACGACTGTCCACATGGCCTATCCCATATTATTACTTTATGTACCTATGCAAAGTATACTATTGCATGCAGACTCTTAGGTATAATTAAATCTTGATTTGAAAAGTTAGGTAGCAATTTTTTTCCTCTACTGCTTCACATTTTGTTGTAATGTTGCTACTGCCGATTAGCTTGTCTCAAATATGTTAATTCCATTGGAGTAAGACGATTAAACATAGTAAACTGCGTTGAAAGAAACCTCATTGGTAATCAAGACAAATAAATATGGCAATGAAATGATAAACAGAGACTCTTGAATGTGAATAGAGATTACTATGTGGACATATTTACACCCACAAGCACTGATTATCTTTTATGCTAATAATAGTAATAATGCATTGTAGGTACAAGGTATGTAATAATCTGGAGCATATTCATTAATACAAAACTAATTTATTTGTTTACTCTGTTCAATGTTATAGGTAAGGTATAGTTGTGGTTTATATTAATTGTGAAAATATTCCATGAGATGTTCATTAACTAAATAACGAAATTATATGTAGAGATGACCTGATATGTGAAAGGTTATTTTCAATAAAAAGTTGTTTAGTGTCTGCGATCATGGCTTTGGCTTTATCGAAGGTGGCGGAGTGTTGAAAGCTGACTGAGCTTACACACCTCAAGGTACAAGTTAATTGTGGCGGACGTGGGTAAAAGATTAATCTTATCTACAAAGGCTTCAGCTCAAATAGTATTCTATTAGAAATTACTCTCCTACAAAGAACATAGATGGCAACGAGAAAGAATAAAACGATGAGCTGATTACATGGTAATTGCAATGCAATTTAAATTGCAAAGGCATGCATGAGTTTAATTGGTGTATTCTGAACAACATACACCATAAGTTCAATAAAGGTATTGTAAAGCAAGGTCTTTGTTGCAGGAGTGCAGTAGTTGGATGAACAGAGAGCCGCTTTGCAAGATAGTATGCGTCTCGTATTGTGTACATAATTTGAATATAGGGCAATGTAGAATGAATTTGAAAGAGAGTAGCTGATAGAGTGATGTGAGTGATTCGGAGTTCATTGCCTTGTTCTCGTCTCTTAAAAGTCGACGGAAGTTCTTTCTGCACCAGACATATTGGTATTTGCATACTTATGTACACAACAGATCAATAGGTTAGGTTTACAAAAGTTGAAGTCTGTGCAGATCAGGGTTTGCAAACTTAGCAAAGGCAGCGCAGATCAAAGGGAAGAATCCGAATGCTTACTTAAACCCTACTAGACAAGAATATCTAGATTATTCATGATTTTTCACCGCTATTTGGGGTGCATTTTGCTCAAGTTCATAATAACTCCTTCTATTCATCACGCTGTACCACGAATTATTTATGTAAATTAAGCAAATGACCTTTTTACAGCTATTTTATTTTAAGAAGGACAAGACGCAATTCTTTAAAGGGTTAATATGGAATACAGACAAGGGTTAAGATGTCACAATATCACAAAAAGTTCGACAATTTATAGTTCCATTCCAAAAGGTGGTAATGAATGAAAGTAATTTAAGACAGAAATAAGACACTTTGTTGTTAAGTCGTAGGGCGATCTTAAGATGTGCCTTTCAATATTTTAAAAGTCGATCATCGATTGATCTTGTTTTTTACAGTAGATATACCGTATTAATTGATTTAATTTGCCATATCGAAATAATTCCCCTGGATGGTATCCGAGATATCCTGGCATATAGTATCCTGGACATGGATACTATATGCATACAGCCCATTGAAGTGGCAAAAAACCCTTAAAGGATTCCCTTCGTAAGCAGTACAAAGAATAGATTTGAACACCACAGGTAACATTAAGATCAGTAAAAGTACTAATCCAATACCATTTCCCACCGTATACAAAGATTGACTTATAAAATGTCTAAAATGTGCGAAAAAATCGAACTTTAAAAAAGCTCTCCAAATGAGAATACCCTAAATCGGAACTAAATCGATTAATACGGTTAATACGTAGGTACATTGTAATTGGATGGAAAATTTATTTTATCAAATTCATAGAGTACTGAAAATATATTACTATTTTACTAAAAAATCAGTATTTACACAGTTATATGGATGTCTAACTGCGTTTCAAAAAATATTTGGACATGGATACTAAGTTAAAGCACTTATTTAATTTTCCTTGAATTAAATCATTTTCCAACAATTGAATAACAACCTCTTTCCGCAGCAAATAATATCGATCCATTAATTTAATTTCAAGATATTATTTATTTTGTTATATGTACATAATAATTAAAATATATTGTATTTGTCACGAAGTATACAAACATATTGACACGTAAAAAAATTATCATCACTAATTGTAACTTTAATCCTTTAGTTGTTATGTTATTGAATTTACGTACATCCTATTCGTATACAGTCAATACGGATACAGAGTATCCACATCCATTCTAGTTTATTCTCCGATGAAGGAAACATGTTATCGTTAATGTTGTTTACACAACATTGTGTATTAATAAACGCTTGTATCGTTTTGTTAACAAGTTAATAATAAAACAACATAGCTAATGATAGTAATGATAAAAATAACAACTATTAATCATAATTCAAAGTGTGTCAATAAGGTATATTGCAATTTAGTTGGAAGAAGCTTATAAGCGAAATTGTGATTTAGAATGGACTTTTGGACTGAAAGCAACAACGATAGTTGATAGTACTGAAGAATAATTTACCTAACGATTATCTCGACATTTTCCCGTGTTCTTGACTCTTTATACAAACTAATATATGCAATGTCCTGGTTTTTAACACCTTCGTAATAAACTCTCCATAGTTGTACTTGTAATGTGTTTGGACAAAATAAATCTATTACAGCAGTAACATGAGACGACCCAAAATTGGCCGAAGTCATATAGTTTAGATACATGAATATATGTTACGTATTAAGTAGTCAAATTTATTTTCCGGAGTCATTATGAATGAAATTATTTATGCACTACATAATCGAAGTATCTCAGGGAAGTTAAAAGTATGTAAGCATGAGTAAAAATTTTATCGTGTACAAAATCATTTTAATGCGTTTGATTCAAAAGCTTCGTTAAATTGCCGTCAATGTAAATATTGACATAATCAAATTAAAATTTTTCCACCTCTGAGTGTTTTATCTATTACATCAATGTGTTAAGTACCTATACCCATATAGGTATGCCTACCTGTGCAGTGTGTGTGACTTGGAGATAATTATTATCATAACTATGAGAATGGTCTCAATCTCCATCCTACAAATTTTATGTAATAGGCAAAGAAGACGGAAATGCTTATGTAAAATTCTATTGTTGGGTGTTGAAAAGTTAGTACTACATAATCTGCCATTTACTAATAGAACCAAGCAGTAAAAATTACGCTATGATAAAAACTGCCTTAATACCAAAATGTTCAAACTTGCTGAGATAATTTGTGATATAAAGTAAAATTATGCAAATATACGAATTATTACCCACCTATTCAAAAAACTGTGAAAAAACTGGATCTATTAGCAGGACTAGCTCTCATGCATAATGGCAAAATTAGTACCATTACTGTACCCAATTCCAGCAACGAGATTTTAGTGCTGCAAATTTCTTATAATTTACGATGTCCACTAAGATGATACGTTCTCAACAATTGGCAATAAAAATTAATTTGGACAGCATAATAATTTTATTACGATGAAAACCTATTTTGTAGGCAAGTGCTTTCGTTAAATGAGGATTGGATAAGCAGGATTTAAATATTTCACCAGTAAATGTTGAGGGTCGTAGACTTACTCCGATTTATTTCCCTAATTAATATTAAATTTGGTGGACACAATGAAATTAAATTGCCTATTCCAAGGTAAAACTTAAGTTGCATTAGCAATCTGGTCGGCCTTGGACTACAGACATCATGTTCAAAAAATAATATCGGCTTAAACAATGCCCGAAATCAGTGCTATTTACAGCTAACTGCACAAGGAACTTTACTGTCTAAAGGAATTATCTCACCCATTATAATTACAGCAAACGAAGATTAAGTCTCGAATATATGGTTATTATGGGATGAGTTATGAGACAAATCAGCACTCAAAGTCATACTGGCGAATAAAAATTTTGACACCGAATAACAATCCTCTCCTCACACCACTCTGTACATCTTTACTCTACATAAACATAATCTTTTAAACATAAAGTGGGACATGCGCATGGAATTCTTTCACCATTCTTGTATTAAGGTTTGTATATTTGTAATTAATGAGTAAGGGTAATATTTTGTAATTAATGAGCAAGGACTAGACTTAGACTATCAGTACTAACATGAGCACACTTTATGTGCTAGGACTCAACTAGTACTGTATATAACCTTACTGTACCTGGAATAATCATGGACATGAAGAAGATTCTAATTATAATTTGTTGAATGGTGAAATACATTTCTAAGAGGTATGGTTTCTAAGAGTAAAGTTGATTTCTGCCGATGATTTATTTTCTAAGTTATTAAAGTGAAGGAAAATAAGATTAAAAAACTACTGTATAATTAATGCCAATTCGTACAAAATCGGGCCAATCCAGGTGAATTCGGGCAGACTCGGACCGACTTGGCCCCGGTTTTTGAACAGATGTCGAAGTAATATTTTGTAGATTTTCCAAGTCAATCTTAGTTAAATAGTATTTCACTTTCTATGAGGCATTGAAAATAAAAGCTTTGTATATAATGTGGTAGGTACATTAAGATATATGAAAAGTAAAATAAAATAATCTGTCTCATATTTATTGTCCGTAGATGATCATTCGAAAATTGTATCCCTAAAATTCGTTGATTTTGATTCCCCCTTCGAATTGATGCCCAGATGTCTCGGTTTCCACTCCTATTAACCGGTCCTAGGTATCCTAATTGTAACCTGATCACCAATTTGTTTTTCAAATTAAATCTGTATTGTTATTTTCAGTATTTGTCAGTAGTATTAAGTTTATATGATTTATATGACGTTACTCAGATGTATGCCAAATAAATGAATTCTAATTAATAAATCCTGACTTGAGTCATCATTACAAGGAAAAGGTAATAATATATAGTATAAATTACACTGACTTTGAGTATTTCTATGGGGGAAAATAAGAATGAACTAATTAAGTGAGAGAAATTTCAGCAAAAATGATCCGCTACATATAATAAAGATACTAACAAGGATGTCAATACCAAAAGAAGTGTACCTCACTGGTATTCAAGTATTCTAACAATTAAAGCACCTACACATTGGCTTATAAATTATAGTGCACGTAATCAGAAAAAGAAATTAGCAACTTGGCAGGAAACACTTCTTATCTTATCTCATCGTCTTCGTGCGTCAATCTAGATGCTTCTACTGCAATGTAGCAGTTTGAAAGATGCGTTGGCAAAATAATTTTTTCGTAGAATAATTTTATTGTTGGTAAACCAAGTGTTTTCTGCTTGTTGATCTTTCCTTTTGATGCGTTAAAACAAGTCCATATTATGTGTTTGACTCGGATGTTAGCATAGCATAAGGATGTGTCTAGCATTATTATTATTATTATTTTAGTAGCCGCTTGTTCATATCTGGAAAAATCTAGTATTTGGTAAGATGGCAAGTAAGTACTAATTACATTCATTAACAATCCCCATTCTGAATTTAACATCTTGTGTGTAGTTCTCCTGCGTATTGTCTACTTCTATATGCATTTATACTGTTCTGTATTATAGAAATAAGTAAAACAAGTTCAGTATTATGAGACATTAAAAGAATCGGATGGCTGGGTTTTCATCCTGAATGTTCAAACATGTATTATCTTGTGCATTAGTTAAGTTTCTCTAGAGTCCAGGTTTTAAAATAAAAATCCAGCACTAATATACAACATGTAGATATTGTTAGACATTTTTATGGGTATATGGTTTATAATAATCATTTGGCAGCATTCTAGATGCATACTAGTAAATTCTGTATCTGATATGTTACTTACCCTTTAATGCACTTGTTTCTTATTATCGAGATGATGATTCTTACTGGGAATCCCACACAGCCAAATCACTAAGGATAAGAAACACTTCAGACTCAACTATGCGGATTTAGTAAATAGAACGTTTATTATGTACTTAGTTGTCAGTACTAGCAGAGTATGCAGTACATTGTACCACAGTCAATTTCAGTTCATCTGACGTATGTGTTCTTACTTGCTAGTAGATCTGAATACATATGAATTCTGCTAATCTATACGTTTTGCCACCTGACTCATTTAACTTATTCATTCAGCAATGCATGTGTATATAGGTAGACATGCAATGAAAGCTTGTTCTACACTTCAAAGGTGAACGCAACAATAGTATAGCCTCTACTACATCATCATTCACAATACTGGTTGTTAATTTAACTTTTGCGAATCACCACACAATAACAGCAATGAATGGTAATGGTATGCATGAAGCTAATATTTTCCCTGAAGCATCATAACCAAATGATTTTACTGACTACATAATATTATCAGTTTTAATAAAAATGGGCAGGGGTAATATTTAATGGGTTGACCTCCACAATCCACAAGTAGTAAAATTGTAGTAATGCTTGATGATGCATACAATATTATTATAATGTTAGTACGAGTGAATTAACTTCGAATTATGTAATATTTTTTTGTGTTGTAGTTTTATAGACGAAGGCTTGGGATTTCGATAGGAGTAGATGAAATAAAACATTTTTCCTGCTTTGGGGTCTATAAATGGCCCATTAACAAGAATGCGTATCATTCTACTTCGTATTATATAATTTCTTATTTCTTAGTAGTCAGAGAACTTTATGGAAAAGTTTTGGGATGTATTATTGCGATGCGATACGAATACAACCCACTTAATCGGTTTAACATTTTATACTATCCTATACTTTCATACAGCTACATCTTTTAAAATTATCAACAGAATAGTCATTGTATGCTGCTGATGCAGATGACTAAGGACTGTAGTTTTAACACAACAATAGTTTATTGGAACCTCTGAAAACCTTACAAATCATGGACATTGACGAGAGGACGAATGTGACGTGTGACTCTTGGACTGATTATGACAAGAATGAAAAATTTCTTACAACTAAAAACCTATGACTAACAACTTTGTTTGATACTAATATAATATTTTTATGTAGCCTAGCTACTAGGACATTTAGACCTGAACATGCCGGCCACCTAGAAAGATCACATCTTTCTAAGATTCGAAAGAAAGTTTACACAGTTTAACGTAAGTCAAGAATTCCCTCAATTTTCAGGTTAGGTTTCTTGTTCATCCACTTCGGATATTGCTGTAACCGTGCGAGATAATCTTCTTGACATTTCTTCCAAATATTCATTTTCAGACATGCATGTTGTAGATTTGAAGGAAAAATTCTGAGCCAAATGATTTCTTGATGTTTTAACATATTTTTTCTTGGTAGAATCGGATGCTTCTGACAAAGTGATGAATGACGTAGGCTCCCGCCCACCCTCAGAATTCCTGAAATGTGGTGTTTGATTTGTTGAGCAAATGAAAGATTTTGCACTTCATCTTGATCCAAGAAAGGATTTAATGATTTTAATTGACTTCCTTTACGTAAATTTTCATCTGAGATGTAACATTTGATTTGCACCCAGTTTATCCAAGTTTTCTTTCTGAGTTTGCCACGGGAAGTGACGTCCGAGGAATTTTCCTCCGAAATTAGGTTGCTCAACTGCTGGGGACCTAGTAAATCTTGATTTTCGGATACCCGATTTGCATCAAACAATTTCCAATGATTTGGATGTCCCTTCATGATTTCATTTGGATTTTCTTCTTTCCTGTCTCCCAACTCCATAAACTCACTAATGGATTGATTGCATTGCTGTTGATGGTGAGGATTTTCAGTCCGTCGACGTTCCATTTGTATCAGTCGAACAACTGCATTGCTCCTCGATTCCTCCAATGCAAAATTATCCTTTTTTAATTGAAGTTGTGACGTAATTCTTCCAGTCGAATCTTCAATGTGGTTTTCTTTGAAATGTTTCTCACACCCCTTCTCCTCCGAAGATAATGCGGGAGATTGCGAGAAAACCTCCTCACTTTGCCAGCAACTTTGTAACATGTCATCTGAATCAAAATACATGTGATTAGTTGATATTTCCTTTTTAGGAGTGATGAGCACTTTGACTGGTCCGCCAAGGGTCCAACCAAATTCTGTGTTCATTGCGACTGGAGTACCTGGAGTTCCTATCAATTTGCCGTCCAGTAGTACGAATGGATGGATATCCTTTCCAATAAGGATATCAATGTCACCTGGCTGAAAGTAATTTGCATCTGCTAAAGCCATGTTTTTTATGTGAGGCCAATCCCGATGCTCAATATGGTAATTGGGCAATCTTCGTGTTATATTTTGTAAAATGTATGCATCTGCTGAAATCTTGAAATTAGACATGTTAGAGTGTAAATCCACATGCACAATTCCATGAACATACCCTGCTTTGGATGATGATATTCCATTGATTGGAATGTGAGCTTTTCTGCGCTGCAGTCCTAACCTTCGAATACAATTTTCTGAGATGATAGTTGCTTGTGAACCATCATCCAACAAAGCTCGACATTGTTGTAACTTGCCTGTACTATCTTTCACTTTTACCATGACTGTTGATAATAGTACTTGAGTTTGGGATGACTTGAAATTTCTTGTGTGCATCACTGACGACACCGATGACTGAAGAACATCTTCTTCACTAATTTCATCCTCCAAAATATGTACAGATTTTTTCTGTTGCAATTCGAAATGTAAAAGTGTATTGTGACTTCTTTTACTACATTTTTTGCAGCAACCATTAGACGGACAATCCTGTGATCCATGTCCAGTCCGTAGGCAGATAAAACATGCTTTGATTTGTCTTGCTGTTTGAGTCCTCTCATTTACTGTCATCTTCAGAAAGTCTGGGCAGTAAAATAAAAAATGATTTTCCTTACACAGAGGACATTGCTTTTCTTCAGAAGAAACATGATAACATCCATTAGCTTTCTCCTTATCACTGTCGTCATTCTGCATGTTTGCTAAAATTTTCTGCTTGGTACTTGCTATAACTTCAAGAGCGTTGCATCTTTTCTGCAGAAACTTTGTACATTGCTCAAAAGTCGGTAAGTCTGTTGACTCAAAGGAAAGTTCCCACTGTTTGCGAGTTTCCTCATCCATTTTTGACGATAAAATGTAAACCAATACAGAATCCCAATGATCCGTAGGCTCGCCAAGAACATTTAGAGCTCGGACATTCTCAATAATTGAATCTAAAAGCTTTCTCAATGACATTGCTGATTCATTTGAACATGCAGATAGATTAAACAATAACTGTAAGTGTGCATATACGATATTCCTCTTGTTATCGTAGCGTTCCTGAAGAATCTTCGTAGCTAAAGCATAGTTGGCATCTGTGATTGTAAACGATTTCAAAAGTTTACTAGCATCTCCTTTCAATGAGGATTTGAGGTAATTCAATTTTTGCGATCCTGACAGTTTTCGGTTGTTATGGACACATGCTTGAAATTGATCCCAAAAAGCTGTCCAATCTTGATATTCTCCAGAAAATGTGGGCAAATCAATCCTAGGAAGTTTGACTTCCGATGCATATTCCTGCTGGAATATGATAGGCTGAGATCCTGATGAATGACTGCTGCCTTGTCGCGGCTGTTGAATGACTTGCCTTTTCTTAATGAGTTGAACTAGTTTCACCTTCATTGTATCATACTTTTCTACAAACTGATCATTTTCCGCCTCATGTTGAGCTAGTTCCTCATCGTTTGCGCATAATAAAATAATCTCAACATGAATGTCTTCATATGTTGACCAAGCCTTTTCCAACTGTTGTAGTTTATTCTCGGCTGCTTCAACATCATACTGATTTTCGTCCAGTTTATCCAGAAATGTCCTAATCTTAGTCAGAGTTCCTTTCAAGATTCCACGTTTTTTGATGAATGCATCCATTCTTGAGGGAGATACTGTTGTATTCGCTGTCGCAAGACATGGATCCGAGAAAACTGTTGTTTTCTCTATCAGGGTGGTACCAGATTATCCGGCTCGAAGGACCAAAATGTATGCTGCTGATGCAGATGACTAAGGACTGTAGTTTTAACACAACAATAGTTTATTGGAACCTCTGAAAACCTTACAAATCATGGACATTGACGAGAGGACGAATGTGACGTGTGACTCTTGGACTGATTATGACAAGAATGAAAAATTTCTTACAACTAAAAACCTATGACTAACAACTTTGTTTGATACTAATATAATATTTTTATGTAGCCTAGCTACTAGGACATTTAGACCTGAACAGTCATGGCATGTGAAAATTACCAATGACAAGATAAATGTACATGGAATTCGTTGAAAAGTAACTATTTGTGACTATGTAAAGATACCTTTAGATTGGTTGTTTGATGCTGCGTTGTATTATACATATAACCTGGATGCATAATGTAAATGTAACTGCTAAATTACATGCATTATACAGACATTGTACATGTACAGATAGAAGCAGTAATGAGGCTATTTTTTGTGCAGTGTACAGATGGTTTTACTATGAGAAGGTAGAACGAGATGAGCAAAGCATGTAATGCAATCTGTTCTGCTGAAATTACCAGGATTTTTCAATTGATAGAAATGGAAAGGAAACCGCATTAGAGTCACACACTAGTAGATTCAGTAAATGAAAATGTATTTTTGATGTTGGTAAATTGTGTATTGTGTAGAAATACTTATTATAAATATACTAAGTTCATCTATAACTGTAGGCCCACCAGTATATATTTATAACTTCTAAATATGTATTACAACTCGATCTACAAATATCTATATAACACAATGAATTTAGCCAGCATAAAAAGTGTGCTAAATCCAATGATACCTAATGCATTGTAATTTAAAACCTGTACTTGTACATTGGGTACATATACCATAAATTATGTTTCTGTATGGTGCTTACCTATGTTTATGTTGCGGCTTTGTATAATAACACTGCTTAGTAGTATACTTGTATTGAGCAAATACTAAATTGAAATGTTTTCCTCCTCTAATAATAACACATAAAGGAAATGGCTATCATCACATGCTATGTAATTCACTGTATTTTTATTGTGCCTAACTCAAAATTATCCAACTCCCACCCTGATCATTTTGTAGCATTGCAGATCTCTACATTTCGTTAAATAATTTACTATTTACCTATAGGATGTTTCTGTTCCAGGCACTAGCAATAACCTTTATGTTTAATGCAGTAATTATGTGCAAAATATTCTCAGTAAATTGTATACCTACTACAAACTTCATTCGTTCTCCGAATCCGAATACATTTAGCTTCAACCAAACGACAAATGTTTATTGGTTCACAAATGTTCCATGTTTTTATCGAGTGGTTATTTACATACGAGTGGACTTTCAGGCATATCACTTACAATAATCGGATCCTCATTCCTTCTTATCATACTCACCAAAAGTATCATCATTCCATAATAAGAATTCTAGTAATATTATCATGGATTGACGTTTTGTTAAAAAACTGATGTACAGTACAAGGTATACTTATATATAACTGTCTCACTCTCACATTAATCTCTTTGTGTTCGAAACACAATGGATCATATTATTATGTTGCATTACAATGGACCTCCCACGTTGATTTGCTAGACTCGAAGTTTGCGCAAAAGTTAAGCCTTTGTGTTGCAACTTATGATCCACTGTATTTCGAATACAAAGAGATTAAAGTGAGAGTGAAACTATAATAACTTATAAGGGAAAGGTTATTCTAGGTATATATTTGGATTGGAAATTGGGATACTATTGCCTGTTTAGTGGGCAGTGTAGAAAATGAGGTTGAAAAATAATTCTAGTAGACAATTTATTTGAGTTAATATTATGGATTTGATCACGGCATGATTTTCAGTTTGAATTGGAGATCATTAGTGTGACAAATGCCATTCACATTTCATGACATGAACTCCATTATATACAATTATAAAACAGAAAGCGTTGACATATCCTTCGCCGCACAATCACAATATGATGATGGCATGTCAAAATTCTGTCAAAGTTTCATTGGAAAGCAGGGCTAGTCGTGTTTATTTTTACAGATCTTTCAGAGTTTCATAACACATGCAACGCTACCGCTAACACGACTAAAGATAATTTACTGTTTATATTTATCTGGTTTCGCCATGTACTAACTAATAGAATAGAATTGCTGGGAGTACTTTAATTTAAACAATTTTAGCTAACTGTTTTAGGTAAATATTTTTGACCCTAGTCTATGTATCACTAAAATAACACGTTTTACATTGTGCATTGCGCCTAACTTCAAAGCTATCATTTCTGGTTTGAAATAAATATGAATATTTATGAAACAGAACGAACGTTTAGTCTAATTAATTAGTGATGAATTCTAATATGCAAAGCAAAAATGGCTCCCATTCCCATTCAACTTCATCTTTATTCAACATCTTTATGTGGGTAAAAATAGCCTTGATTACAAAGATTCAAACTGAATTCATTGCCAATCTAATCTAAACAAAGCAACTATGTACACTAACAAATCAACACTTAAAGTGCTGACAGACGTACAGAACGATGTATTGTTTCCAGTAGCTTTAAACATGCCCAGATTAGTGAAATGTTAATTCCAGTGCATATTGCTTACGTATTTTCGCTAACACCAGTGTACATAATAAGATGTGATTATAAATTATTCTTTCAACCTCATGCAATATCTTATTACTTTCGTATCTTATGCAAGTGACTCAAAACTAGCTACGTCAGATGTCAGATGTCAATCATCTATATAGTGTATCTATAATTTATTAAACACTAGCTAGAAATTGTGATTCGGTATTTTTGATTTACGATGGGATGTTTTCCTCAGAGATTTTTGTAAATAACAATGGGTTTCTATTATTAGACTCAATACACAATGTTCATCATCATTATGATCGATAGTTAATATTTCATTTCGTATCGTGAGCAAAGTAATAAATGTAAATCTGTAAGAATGGGGATTTACGTATGCAAATAAGCAGGAATATCGCAGTTTTATGTTTGTGCTTGTGGTACTTAGGACACGTGTAATACCATGTTTAATTGCAGAAAAATTATCCTGAGAATAAACGATAGTAAACATACTAGTAATTAGTTGCTCACGCAAGACAGTAGAATCTACTTTTCTGAGAACGCACTTTATGCACTGCCTTGGTTGGTACACTAGTTCGTCTTTAGTTCTACTGAACTAGCCAGCTCATAACTTGGAGTATTTATAGGAAAATGAAATAAAAGTAACTTTAATTATTAACAGAAGTACTCTTATGTGCTTTCTAGCCAGGTTAGCATGAGAAACTGAAAAGGATATGGGCATGTAAAATCGTGACGAGGAAGAATTCGAGTGCACTTTGCTGTGTGGTCACTGTAAAGTAATAGGGTCCATTATGTAGGAGATTTGAGTAAGTAACTGGCACAATAACAAATTGTGAAGACTAGCATCTGAATGTAATTCAAACTCTTTCGTAATCAATAACTTTCAGCCTTGACTTATTGTGGATCTTAGAACTTCAGTGTAGAAGGAACTCTTCGCTTGGAGGAAGTTATCTTCTCATGTTCAATAATGATTCATGAAGTGAATCCATGAGTAAACATTTTACTAATACAAACAAAAAGTGGGATTTTCATGTCTGCGTTAATAAAATAAACTATTAGACCATTTGGTAGCATTATGTATCTGCAATGGCCGTTAAAAGATAAGTGATGATAATGAATTATTCTTCACTTTAAATCCAAGGATAATAAATCAGCACTATAATTAACAAGGAGCTACGAATCACGCACACAATTATATAGTGCAACTTAGGCCCTGAAATAGTAGATAAATGGTAACAAAAAATAGACAATAAGTTATTATTGTTAATTTCAGCTTTTACACCTTAATTTGGAGTTATAGCTAGTACACGTTTCAACAAGGTTTAAAAGTAAATCTTGCACTAAATCATAAATCTGTCATTTTTTAATCAATAGTGTAATGTAATGCCTTCTAAACGAAAAGCAAGTTAACAGTACAAAGCGATCTACTAGTACTATTCGCTTTCAATTTCTGAAGTAGGCAAGTAAAACTTTTTGTGCTACCCACTTATAAAACACTTTTGCTCTCTACATAAATTAAGGTGCTTGTAATGCATGAAAAGAGTTTGCTGCAGACTAAACTATCAGACATGTACGCAAAGGAAACATGACATATTCTTAGTTTCAGTGTAACATAGAAAATAGAGATTATTTGCCAAGTCAACTAAGTTCATCATCGATATGAAAGTTGGGTCCGTTCTGTGGTGACACAAAGAAGGCAATTTGTATTGCTTACAGCTTATTAGCGTGTATATGACAATCTGCGTGATTTGAGCATACATATGTCTGTGACTTAGCTGGGTGTAGCTTACCAATTGTAGAAATGGTAATAATAGAATTTAGAAAGCTTTATTTATCTCATGAAAAATATTTTCTGGTCTCCACATTACATACTACTCACTGTATCCGTGTCATTTTTACTCTACACAATGCTATTTATCTGCCTATACTACAAATACAATCTGCTTAGCGAGTTGTATTTGTAAGGTATCCACTAACTGTAAGGTAGACGAGACTTTACAATACTAACTAATGGCAATTTAAGCAAGTGTTTGTATAGCAGTATAATAATAGCCTGGGAATTTCCACGTTGTTCTGTACTCCTAGTTAATGTATAGACAGTGCAATGATGTCACACAATAAATCTTTAGTAAGACAACAAAGATTGGTGGATTCCCATAGATAAACAAGACGCGTAGTATTGAAAGCTTATTGTTACGATACGTTTTCTAAGTCTTCATTGTGTGTATGCTAGTTTTATGTGTTCCTATATTTAACCCTAACTTATGTATTTTATATAACAGCCTTTTGCAGGTAGTATTTCGATGTACGGAAGAAGTTACCGTTATTCATCAGTGCTAGATAAAATGATTATGTACATAATTATTACATTATTCTTTTTACACATGAAGGAACGATACGCAACAGCACAGATGCTAATAATTATAGGTACTAGGTACTAAGCAATTGAGTAAATGTTAAATGCTCGTGTGAGAATCTATGCAAATAGAAAGGTGGATGTCGAGTGGCTTAATAGTATTATGATCCTTGTATTACCGTACATTTTAAATAACAATGTGATCAAGTGCTTTGCATAATACTTTCCGTTTGCAGTAATAATAATCTGTCACATTCGAGTAGAAAATACTGCGGTGATTGAACTGCAACTTTCATTCATTGACTCTACTGTTCTAAATTGGTGCTATGTATCTGTATTTAATTGTAGTTAACGTGCTTTTTGACAATTAGGCGTAGGTGTAAGTAACTTCAAATAAACCATAGTAACTGGTGTAAAAAAGTAACGGAGCAAGGACAGGAATTAAACTGATTAGTACACAATTATTCCCTGTCTGAATATTCAAAAAGGCTAAAGTACTGTAAAAACATACAGAGACTGGTAACTGGGCCATAGGGCTTATGCATAGCACTGTCCAAAAATAGAAAGCCCGTAAAATACAATTCCAAGTCCACGGTATATGATTTTCGAATCAATTGTCAGTTATCTGTGCACCATTAAATGTTACGTGGAAGTCAATGTCTTGATCAAATCTCCCACTCATTGACCGTTATACAATTCTTCGAAATTCACGCACTGCATATAAACGACGACAGAATGGTTTACCTGTATACTGCTGTAAGCCACGCTGAAGTAATGTTTATTGATATCAGTAGACCAAACAGCAATGTTCGGAAAGAAAGTATAGTCGTTAATATATTAATTGTAATAGTGTAATTAGTATTTACTATCCACCGGTGGTACTCAAACATGTACAAATCCTCCAAAACTCAATCACCGTATATGATCTTCGAATCAATCCATTGCATGTCGGTTTAATGTGTACTATTAAATGCCACGTGGAAGTCCATGTCTTGATTAAAACTCCAATTCATTGACCGTTATAAAATTCCTTAAAAATACGCTCAGTGTATATGAACGACGGCAGAATCCTTTATCGTTTATCTGTATACTGTTGTCGGCAACGCGGGATTATTGCTTATTAGTGTCGGCAGACCAAACTGCAATTAATGAAAAAAAGTATTTATAATAATCATCAAAATATCCATTGTAATAGTACATTCAGTATTTACTGTCCACATGTACTCGAAAATTATGTACAATTCCATCGATATTCACTCCATGTATATGATCTTCTTCGATTCAATCCATTGCCGGTTTCCTGTGTACTATTGAATGCCAGGTAGAAGTCAATGTCTTGAGCAAAACTCCAATTCATTGACCGTTATACATTTCCTTAAAAATTCGCTCACTGTATATGTACGTCGACAGAATTCTTTATCACTTATCTGTATACTGTTGTAGACCACGCGGAAGTAATACTTATTGATATCAGTAGACCAAACTACAATATGCAGAAAAAAAGTATTTATAATAGTCATCAAAATATCAATTGTAATAGTACATTCAGTATTTACTGTCCACATGTACTCGAAAATTATGTACAATTCCTTCAATATTTTCTCACCGTATATGATCTTCTAATCAATCCATTGTCAGTTTTCTGTGTACTATTGAATGCCAGGTAGAAGTCAATGTCTTGATCAAAACTCCAATTCATTGACCGTTATACAATTCCTTCAAAATTCGCTCACTGTATATGTACGTCGACAGAATTCTTTATCACTTATCTGTATATTGCTGTTGGCAACGCAGAAGTAATGCTTATTGATATCAGCAGACCAAACTACAATGTTCAGAAATAAAGTATTTATAATAGTCGTCAAAATATCAATTGTGATAATGCATTCAGTATTTACTGTCCACGTGTATTCAAAAATTACGTACAATTCCTTCAATATTCACTCACCGTGTAGGATCCTCAACCCAGTCCTTTTTTGGTTATCTGTACACTGTTGCCAGACTAAACTACAATATGCAGAAAAAAGTATTTATAATAGTCATCAAAATATCAATTGTAATAGTACATTCAGTATTTACTGTCCACATGTACTCGAAAATTATGTACAATTCCTTCAATATTTTCTCACCGTATATGATCTTCTAATCAATCCATTGTCAGTTTTCTGTGTACTATTGAATGCCATGTAGAAGTCAATGTCTTGATCAAAACTCCAATTCATTGACCGTTATACAATTCCTTCAAAATTCGCTCACTGTATATGTACGTCGACAGAATTCTTTATCACTTATCTGTATATTGCTGTTGGCAACGCAGAAGTAATGCTTATTGATATCAGCAGACCAAACTACAATGTTCAGAAATAAAGTATTTATAATAGTCGTCAAAATATCAATTGTGATAATGCATTCAGTATTTACTGTCCACGTGTATTCAAAAATTACGTACAATTCCTTCAATATTCACTCACCGTGTAGGATCCTCAACCCAGTCCTTTTATGGTTATCTGTACACTGTTGCCAGACTAAACTACAATATGCAGAAAAAAGTATTTATAATAGTCATCAAACTATCAATTGTAATAGTACATTCAGTATTTACTGTCCACATGTACTCGAAAATTATGTACAATTCCTTCAATATTTTCTCACCGTGTATGATCTTCTAATCAATCCATTGTCAGTTTTCTGTGTACTATTGAATGCCAGGTAGAAGTCAATGTCTTGATCAAAACTCCAATTCATTGACCGTTATACAATTCCTTCAAAATTCGCTCACTGTATATGTACGTCGACAGAATTCTTTATCACTTATCTGTATACTGTTGTAGACCACGCGGAAGTAATACTTATTGATATCAGTAGACCAAACTACAATATGCAGAAAAAAAGTATTTATAATAGTCATCAAAATATCCATTGTAATAGTACATTCAGTATTTACTGTCCACATGTACTCGAAAATTATGTACAATTCCATCGATATTCACTCCATGTATATGATCTTCTTCGATTCAATCCATTGCCGGTTTCCTGTGTACTATTGAATGCCAGGTAGAAGTCAATGTCTTGAGCAAAACTCCAATTCATTGACCGTTATACATTTCCTTAAAAATTCGCTCACTGTATATGTACGTCGACAGAATTCTTTATCACTTATCTGTATACTGTTGTAGACCACGCGGAAGTAATACTTATTGATATCAGTAGACCAAACTACAATATGCAGAAAAAAAGTATTTATAATAGTCATCAAAATATCAATTGTAATAGTACATTCAGTATTTACTGTCCACATGTACTCGAAAATTATGTACAATTCCTTCAATATTTTCTCACCGTATATGATCTTCTAATCAATCCATTGTCAGTTTTCTGTGTACTATTGAATGCCAGGTAGAAGTCAATGTCTTGATCAAAACTCCAATTCATTGACCGTTATACAATTCCTTCAAAATTCGCTCACTGTATATGTACGTCGACAGAATTCTTTATCACTTATCTGTATATTGCTGTTGGCAACGCAGAAGTAATGCTTATTGATATCAGCAGACCAAACTACAATGTTCAGAAATAAAGTATTTATAATAGTCGTCAAAATATCAATTGTGATAATGCATTCAGTATTTACTGTCCACGTGTATTCAAAAATTACGTACAATTCCTTCAATATTCACTCACCGTGTAGGATCCTCAACCCAGTCCTTTTTTGGTTATCTGTACACTGTTGCCAGACTAAACTACAATATGCAGAAAAAAGTATTTATAATAGTCATCAAAATATCAATTGTAATAGTACATTCAGTATTTACTGTCCACATGTACTCGAAAATTATGTACAATTCCTTCAATATTTTCTCACCGTATATGATCTTCTAATCAATCCATTGTCAGTTTTCTGTGTACTATTGAATGCCATGTAGAAGTCAATGTCTTGATCAAAACTCCAATTCATTGACCGTTATACAATTCCTTCAAAATTCGCTCACTGTATATGTACGTCGACAGAATTCTTTATCACTTATCTGTATATTGCTGTTGGCAACGCAGAAGTAATGCTTATTGATATCAGCAGACCAAACTACAATGTTCAGAAATAAAGTATTTATAATAGTCGTCAAAATATCAATTGTGATAATGCATTCAGTATTTACTGTCCACGTGTATTCAAAAATTACGTACAATTCCTTCAATATTGCCGGTTTCCTGTGTACTCACCGTGTAGGATCCTCAACCCAGTCCTTTTATGGTTATCTGTACACTGTTGTAGACCACGCGGAAGTAATACTAAACTACAATACAATGCAGAAAAAAGTATTTATAATAGTCATCAAACTATCAATTGTAATAGTACATTCAGTATTTACTGTCCACATGTACTCGAAAATTATGTACAATTCCTTCAATATTTTCTCACCGTATATGATCTTCTAATCAATCCATTGTCAGTTTTCTGTGTACTATTGAATGCCAGGTAGAAGTCAATGTCTTGATCAAAACTCCAATTCATTGACCGTTATACAATTCCTTCAAAATTCGCTCACTGTATATGTACGTCGACAGAATTCTTTATCACTTATCTGTATATTGCTGTTGGCAACGCAGAAGTAATGCTTATTGATATCAGCAGACCAAACTACAATGTTCAGAAATAAAGTATTTATAATAGTCGTCAAAATATCAATTGTGATAATGCATTCAGTATTTACTGTCCACGTGTATTCAAAAATTACGTACAATTCCTTCAATATTCACTCACCGTGTAGGATCCTCAACCCAGTCCTTTTTTGGTTATCTGTACACTGTTGCAGGCGACGCAAAAGTAATTTAGAAATGAAAAAGTCAAAAGAACCTTTATCCTTTGACCCGATTCTTCAACATTCACTCAAATTTCCAAAAAGTTGATGCTACTCAAGAACCAACGTCTCTCCTGAAGAAATCTCCCGCACTTCAATGCGAAGTGCCGAATTGTCTGTGTATTGACCCCTCTCTAGAAATCCACAGTGCTGTGCATAGAATACCGATGGTGGCTGTGAAGCTGGCGCTTCACTATAGAAGGCCAGCTGCCATAAGAGAAATGGTCCACACTTAGAATACACGTAGGTACATACGAGAGCCAATGAGAGAGCGGCTGCGACCGACCAATAGCAAAACGCCTGCGAACTTGTAGCACACAGCAAGGAGCTCTGGGAGCTCTGATTATAGATATACTTGGGAGACGTTGTGGGGATGAGGTTCCCCAATTGAATGCAGTGGACTGTGGTTTGAACTTATTATCTATCTCTAGCTTGTGTCTGGTGTAATGCGTTGTGTGTACTGGTTTCAGAAATTATGAAACTAACCAAAAATGATGTAGTCACACAGGTGTAAATAATCTAAACTAATTTATTTACTAACCTAAGTATAATGTGACAATTAGTTACAATTAATAGAATTAAAAGATAACTACACTGAAAAGAATTGATCTATGGAGAGCACAAAAGGCATGCGTCCACACTGGAGCAAGTATCGTAATCAATTGAATGTAAAAAATGGTAGACAGAATGGTAGAAAAGAACGCTATATTTAAATAAGTGCGCGCAGGCACAGTATCCTATGAAGTAAAAGAGTAACGGTTATCATTCTCCCAAACATTCCGCCCACTTTGGATTGATATAATCCAACTAATTAATTAATAGTAATATAATAATGAATGATAAAATAATCATTAAAACATAAAAGAATAAAATAATTAAAAACTATAAAAGATTGAAATATCTTATTCTATGGGTAACAAACACAATTTCACGACAGGACGTTGAATGTTTCCAGAAGAAGTCTTCAATGTCACAACACGCACAACATTGTCTTTTCCTGGATGGACATTAATAATACGTCCCATTTTCCACTTTAATGGTGGAAGATCCTCGTCTTTGATTAGTACTAAGTCACCTTCCTTGAGATTTTGATGAGATGAGCTCCACTTAGTACGTTGTTGTAGTTGCGGTAAATACTCTGATGACCACCGCTTCCAAAAATGTTGCAGGACTTGCTGAGTTTTCTGCCATCGAGAGACCCGATTTTCTTGCAGATGAGTGATGTCAGGTTGCGGGATGGCAGTCAATGGTTCTCCTATTAGGAAATGTCCTGAGTAAGCGCTGTCAAGTCGCTAGGATCACTTGACATCGGTGTAATTGGACGTGAGTTGAGACAGGCCTCGATTTGCGCCAAAGTAGTCACCATCTCCTCCACAGTAAAGATAGAATTCCCCATTACACGCTTCAAATGGAATTTGGCTGATTTCACACCAGCTTCGCAGATTCCAGTAAAATGAGGTGCACCAGGTGGATTGAAGTGCCACCTAATGCCGAGTTCTGTAGCACAATTTGCAACTTTTGTGCCATGATCTTGAGCTTGAACTTGTTGTAGTAAAGTCTTGAGTTCCTTGTCTGCGCCGACAAAATTTGTGCCGCAGTCACTAAAAATGTCTGTACACTTTCCACGTTTTGAAACGAAACGTTGCAAAGCTGCGATGAAGGCTTCTGTAGTCAAATCCATCACCAGCTCCAGGTGAATTGCTCTTGTAGCAAAACAGACGAAGAGACAGATATAACCCTTAGATGTTTTCTGTCCTCGTCCTCGGAGTTGTTGAAATTGAGAAAGGTCCAGCATAATCGACGCCGCATCTCAAGAATGGACGTCCAGGTGTAACTCTTGCTTCTGGAAGATCTCCCATTTGATGTTGAGAGACCTGTGCTCGATAACGGCAACATATCACACATTTCCGCCCAAACGATCGAACAACTTCGTTACCAGCAACGATCCAGAATTTTCCCGCAGGGCTGCCAATAATAATTGTGGTCCTGCATGGAGGTTCACTAAATGGAAATGAGACACAATTAAATTTGTCAAGGTATGTTTTTTAGGCAACAAGACAGGAAACTTCTTGTCTGTAGCACATGGTGAGTTCTTCAGACGACCGCCCACTCTGAGAACACCCTCGTTATCCAGAAAAGGAGCCAAAGAAATAATTTTGCTTTTTGAGGGTAACATCTTCTTTTCTGCAAAAGATGGATTTCATCGTGAAATTGTTCCTCTTGTACAATCTTGATCCAGTAAGTCAAGGCTGCGTTCTGTTCGTCTATTGTCACGAACTTTGATTTTACTTGGTTTGGTTTCTTGCGCGTATTATTCAAAAATCGAAAACAATACGCCGTCATGCGAAGGAGTTTGGACAGTGATGAATATTTGTACAAAAGAGATGATTTGTCAACCTCACCAAGACAGATGACAACTTTCTGCTTTCGCTCCTCCACAGCTGATTCTTCATCGAGATTATCTGAATGGACTGAGTCTTTTATGTTGGGCAATTCCTTTGCCATAAGCCAGGTTGGACCATTCCACCATAAAGGATGGTCTGCGAGTAGAGTAGGAGAAATTCCTCTAGAGGCACAGTCCGCAGGATTGTCCTCACTCTTCACATGGTTCCACTTCTCGAAAGGGATGATTCCTTGAATCTCGGAGATGCGGTTGGCAACAAAAGTCTTCCACCGTTGGGGTGGGGACGCGAGCCAAGCTAAGACTATGGTTGAGTCGGTCCAGCCAAAGACATCTTCGATTTTCAACTCCAAAGAACTCCTTCACACACAACATGAGTCTGGAAACGAGCACTGCACCACACAACTCCAATCGAGGAAGGGTTTGCTGCTTCAAAGGGGCCACCTTAGTTTTAGCAGCAACGAGTTTCACTGTGGTGATATTGCCATCTGTCACTGTCCGTAGATAAACAGCGGCTGAGTATGCTTCCTCGGAAGCATCGCAGAAACCATGTAAGTAGTACTTCTTGTGGGCACTATTACTGTTTACATCAGAAACATAACGAGGAATTTTAATATCCTTTATGCACGGTAACTCACGTAGGTAGTCCATCCATGAGTTCAGAATGTCATCAGGGAGAGAGCTGTCCCAATCCAAACTGATTTTCCACAATTGTTGTAATAACAATTTTGCGTTGATCGTCACAGGAGACAAAAGTCCCAAAGGGTCGAATATTTTTGCATTTTCAGATGCGACGATCCGTTTAGTCACTGTTCCATTAATAACTGGAACTTTCACTGTAAAGTTGAAACAGTCTGTGGCAGGATTCCACTGAAGACCCAAAGCTTTGACTGACTCGTCGACATCAATTCGAAGAGGTAAATTAGTCTCTCTCATTTCGGCGGGGAGAGACTCCAAAAATGATGAGGAATTAGAAGACCACTTCCTTAATTCCAGTTGACCACGTTGAGTGAGTTGGAGTAACTGCTCCTTAACTTTGATTGCTTTCTCTTCGCTATCCGCACCTGAAAGTAAGTCATCTATGTAAAGGTCACGTAATAGCAAGGCTGATGCTTCAGGGAAGAGAAATTGTTCATCTTTTGCTAACTGCTGGACGCATTTCACCGCTTGATAAGGGGCTGAAGAAGTTCCAAAAGTAACAGTTAACATTCTGTAGTCTTGAATGGGTTCGTCCTTTGACTTTCTCCACACTATGCGTTGAAAGTCAACATCATCACGATGCACTAGAAATTGCCGATACATTTTGGCAATATCTGCAGTAAAGGCGATACGATTTGCTCGAAAACGCATCAAAATAGAGATTAGGTCCTGCTGTAACTTAGGACCAACCATTAATGTCTCGTTGAGAGATGAACCGGAAGTAGTGGTGGCTGATGCGTCGAACACTACGCGCACTTTAGTTGTAGAACTAGAGGGTTTATACACTGAGTGATGAGGCATATAATAACTTGCCTTTTCTAATTCCGTTGCTGGAACAGGTTCCATGTGGCCAAGATCGAGATACTCTTGTAGTATTTTGTTATATTCATCTTGACGTTCAGGCTGAGAAGAAAATCTTCGTTCGATTTGTAGAAGGCGTTGGACTGCCCTGTTTCTTGATTCTCCAAGTGGTTTAGCTTTAGACTTGAAGGGTAATTTGACTGTGTACCTTCCTGTAGGGTCACGGCTGTGAGTGGCTTCAAAATGCTGCTCACATTGAATTTCTTCTGGTGAAAGTGGAGATGACTTCGGTATTTCCTCCAACTCCCAGAATTGCTGCAAAGTTGAACTAATATCACAATTAGCATGATAAATAGACACGTGTTTTGGGCCCGAATTGTTGTATTTTCCCATTAATACCCAACCGAGTTCTGTTTGCACTGCAGTCGGAGCACCCTCAGGGCCTTGAATTTTCCTGCCGATTAATAGATCTGGGAAAACATCGTTACCAAATAAAATGTCAATTTTAGATGGCCGAAAGAACATGGGATCTGCCAATGGTAGACCATCAATATGGGACCACTTGGTATAATTCACTTGAGATTTTGGCTGCGGGCCAGTCACTTTAGACATAACTAAAGAGTCAACATTGAATGTAAATAATTTATTTACACAGGACTTTACGTGAAAGTTGACGACCGAGGTTGATGTCCCGATGTCAGCTGCTCCAATTCCAGAAATGGAGACGTTCGCTCGCTTTTGCTTAAGACCGAGCTTCTGCACACAGTTGTTTGTAATAATAGTAGATTCCGATCCAGTATCCAATAAGGCACGACAATACTGAAATTCACCATTTGAATCTTGAACTTTGACGAGAGCTGTAGATAACAACACATTTGTTGAATTGCCGACTTCACTGATAAGTGCATGGTTGACGTAACCGTTGATGGAGGCTTGGGCTCCACTGCCTTTTCTGGTTTCGGTTCTGACTTGTTTTCCTTTATCTTCTGTCGATGAAGTAAAGTATTGTGACGAACGGTGCACTCCCTGCAATGCTTCTTGGACTTGCAATTATAAATTGTGTGCCCATAGACCAAACAATTAAAACATAAATTGAGTCTCTGAGCTGTTTGCTCTCTTTCATCCACAGACATCTTAAGGAATGCATCACACCTATTTATGTAATGTTCTTTCTCACATAACACACAACAGGGTTTTGAATTTGCAACATGAACCGATATAGGTTTTTTGTGATTATTACGAAAATCTGACTTAACACTCGATGTAGGTTTTGACTTACTAAGACCGGCTGCTAATGTGACTCGAACGTGATTGTCGAGGAACTCTTCAGAATTTTTTGAGTGTAGGTATTTCATCAGCACCGAGCTTCTTCTCCCACTCAAGTCTGGACTCTCCATCCAACTTCCGGGAAATCAAATGAATGATAATTAATTCACCAATTTGTTCAGTAGAAATCTTCATGATTTTAAGAGCTCGCACACATTCTCCAGTGGTATCTGCCAATTTCCTTAGAGCAATTGGATCCTCCACCTGAAGATTCTGTTGACTGAATAGTCGATCCAAGTGTGTTTTCACGATTTCTCGCTTGTTTTCATAACGACTGGTTATTATCTTCCAGGCTTCGTTATAATTACGGTCTGTAATGTTGACTGCATTGGAGAAGCACTGATGGCTCTCCAACTAGAAGTGACTTCAAATGTTGAAGCTTCTGAGCCCCACTCAAGGAGGCATTGTCATGCACTGAAGTAGTAAATAGGTCATGAAAAGTAGACCAGTCTTGTAGCTTACCATCGAATTTTGGTATCTCCAGTTTGGGTAGACGAACGTCTGTAGGTTTTGCTGTTGTAGCACTTGCACTACTTGATGAGGCGGTTGGAAAGGTATCCTGAATTAAGAGAAGGCTCTTCTTGATTGCTAATAATTTTAAATTATCTTGATCATAGATTATTTGATTTGAACTGAATTGATCATCAGTTTTGCACAGAGATAGAATTTCATCAAATAAATCTTCATTTTTCTTTCGATGGTCAGTTACCAATTCCAGATACAGTTTTACGTCCTTGTCGTCTAAGGGCGCAGTAGCATGATTGCTGACTAGAGTATGAAGGGCGTCTATTTTACCCGTCAATCCTCTTCTTCTGTTGATGAGTTTGTCCATAATGGAGCTTCTGATTGCAAACTACTAAATAGTAGTGAATCCACAAATGTTGATTGACGCTATCCAACGATGAACGCAATCTGGGCTGAAAGTGATCGACGATATCCAACGATGACCGACGGACCACAATGAATATGACTGACGTTGCTTGAGAACGACCAGTCCACTTGAAATTGACTGAAGACAGTCCACGAGAGTTGACACAATGAGACCCGATGACAAGTCCAAAAACGGTTCAAAAATCACAACAGTGATTCGGCTATCGAAGGACCAAATGTGGGGATGAGGTTCCCCAATTGAATGCAGTGGACTGTGGTTTGAACTTATTATCTATCTCTAGCTTGTGTCTGGTGTAATGCGTTGTGTGTACTGGTTTCAGAAATTATGAAACTAACCAAAAATGATGTAGTCACACAGGTGTAAATAATCTAAACTAATTTATTTACTAACCTAAGTATAATGTGACAATTAGTTACAATTAATAGAATTAAAAGATAACTACACTGAAAAGAATTGATCTATGGAGAGCACAAAAGGCATGCGTCCACACTGGAGCAAGTATCGTAATCAATTGAATGTAAAAAATGGTAGACAGAATGGTAGAAAAGAACGCTATATTTAAATAAGTGCGCGCAGGCACAGTATCCTATGAAGTAAAAGAGTAACGGTTATCATTCTCCCAAACAGACGTATAGAAGCCTAAGCTGGTCTTCCTCTTGTTCCTTGGTGCTGTGCTTGTTTGTGTATATCCCTCACTCCCCACCTAGCCCTGCTCAGAGAGTTGGCAACCTGCAGGTTGCGTAAAGTAGAGTCAAAACCGTAATGCCTTTCAATGGTACAAAAATCAATCCCTATTGTCTTCGATTATGCATCAGTAGGTATGGTAAAAATTTCGCGCCGTTTTACGGCGGAAGTTGTCGGATGTATTAGTAGGTATCGGTAAATTTTCGCGCCGTTTAACGGCGGAGCTATTCATCAATGTTATAAAAAAAATATTCTCCACTTTTGCTCTATTTCCCTGTGTATTATTAGAAGCTCTTTGGCCCTGCTGTGCTTGTGTGCATTATCTTGACTCCATTCACTCATGCATTACCCTCGCTCCGCTGTGCAGTGCTGTGCTTGTTTGTGTGTATTGCAATGTTCATGAGAATTCCGTATGCGCGAACAGACGGACACACAGACAGACAGACAGACAGATTGGGCATGGCTATAAAGTAACTCCGTTACTTAATAAAGTAACTCCGTTACTTAATAAGGAAGTTGTAAAGTATCTGTATTTACCAAATCTATTACTAGGATGTAAATTCTGTGAGCATTGAAAACATTATTTCAATCTGCTATTGACCATTGTCTCGTTAGCCCAAGTGTGAGGAGTTTAAAAGTACAGAAGTTTGGAAAGAACATTGTTGGAGAACAAGAACCTATTATTTACAGCTGAATTTAGTACTAACTACAGCTGAAGCTCGATAGTTAATGCGTAATATTTACTACTATAAGCAGGAAGTAATAAGATAAAGTACTTCATGTGACAATCAAATAAATTAAATCTATAATGCCTATCTTAGCTGTTTAGCAAATTTTTGTTATTTTAAATAATAGGCCCCCAGTACTAATGCTGAATTTCAAAATGATTAGGCACTGTTTAAACACAATTAAACACTGTTTAATTTTCGAAATAAGCTAATGTTCATTCATATTGGACTACCTTGTTTTATGAAATATGCATTGTATATACGCGCATGTGCATTGCAGCAAAAAGCATCATTTCCCATGGCATAGACAGATACTTGCGACATAGGAATAAACATTTTTATTTAGATAGATAAATAGATAGATATAAAGTCTAATTAGAGTACTTATAACGTTATAACTCATCAATATATGCACACTAATCATGGCTCATGTCCCCCAAATGTAAGTAGAATACCTATCACCTATGTTAACACAAATAACCCCCCATATCCAAATATTGGAGTAGTACCAATACCGATACCCTAGCTAAATCTTAGACACCAAAACATAATTAATTTATATTGTGTATGTTTCTGCTATTAACATGCCTTAAGAAATCCTAAATCTGAAGTGTATAATATGTGTAATGCTAATGCTCTGATCAGAAAGATATCATAATAGTACTCTTGAAGCACATTAAATTAATCACTGTAGTGAAATTAATAACATCTCATGGGATAGTAATATAATCATTTTGGGACCTAAATGTGATTGCCGTTACTAAAATATTCACTGCAGCTGTTGTCATTCAGAAAATGACAATAACAAGTACCTCGAGGTAATCTGTTGAATGCTAGCAAAATATACAATGTTCTGGGGATGTATGGAGTAAATGGCTTAATTTGAGGTCTGTGATTCCGTAGCATGCAAATATGTCTGACCAAGAAAAGTGAAAGATATTTTGGCCATCAAATTTGCATAATCATTCTTCTAATACGTTCGTCCTACTAGAATGCGTACGCTAAGTGGTTTTAGCAGAAGATTGAAAACTCTGTAACGGTTAAATAAATGTCACCAACAGAGTGAATTCATAAATAAAAATTCGACATGTCTAGAACATAAGTGTCTGCAAAACACTGCTAATATTTGACAGTTTCAATGCAATTACTTGCATTTCACGGTAAATTACAATATAGCGAAGGATGAGTGGTATTAGCCCAAAGCATATTTACACTTTTATAGTTAAGTACGTAGACACACACGTCTGTGTGCACACTTCTTTAGGTTTATGGCCAAACACTTTAGAACATCAGAGTCATTATCATTATACCTACTAATGCAATCATCACCTGCCATATATAGGTATAGTGGGAATAAGTAAATGCAGATTTTCTCAACAAGATAGAATCAGAAAGTCATTTTTAATTAGTAGTGCTCGTGTAATTTCTGTCTATTTAAGCAAGAGTGGTGCATACGAAATATTAACGATAGTTAATACAGCTACATTGGGATGTGTTGGCTGTGATGATCATAAGTGTACTAGGAGGATGGTTCTGCTTGCTCATTAAGTTAAGGAAGGAAAGGATCAACTGGATAGATTGGCAAGAAAATAGTGATGGAAGCTTTTGGGGCCAAGGGACTTACTTAAGTACAAGTTGTTGAGCTGAGGTTGAGACGCTGCAGCTTCTGCCTTTAATAATGAGAAATTTATTGTTGTGAGCAGTAATACGCTACGAATTAATTCCCAATGCTATTTATTACCTACGATGATTTGACGTGATGCTGTATTGGATGTTTATGATGTAATGTGTGTATGTGTACAGAAGACAGACAGATATGTGCAATGCAATGTGATTGGCTTCGGCTGCTATCTCTCAGGACAATGCAGAAAAGAACCTTTAACAAAGATTTGTCTATTTATATAGTAAATACTATTTAATATGTAACCATACTTTCAAATAATACTGTTTTCTATCGAAATAGAGAAACATTATTATTGATGTGCCATGGTGGTGTTGTTATTAAGGAGTTGGTCAGTTTAGAATTGTGGCCGAGAGTATATATAAACTCCCTTTAGATTCGCCCAGAACGCATTCGAATTTTTTAACTCTTCTCTCGAGCAAGGCTCGAGAAATTCTATCCTCTTTTCTGTTAATAAAATTGTTTTCGTAGTAGCTTCAGAATGGGCAAAGTGGTACGTCTTATTTTATTGCACCGTCTCAATTCATTATTTTCTGGCAGTTTCGTAATTCTTATGACTTGCAGGTATTCCTTCTATTTATCTCCCTGGCCATTATACATTTGTGTAATGCTGGAGGATTTGGAGGCGGTGGCGGTGGAGGCGGAGGTGGCTACGGAGGGGGAAGCTGCGGTTCAGGTAACATAAATTCTTACTTAACTCCAGAATACTATTTTTACCCTTTTGAGAAATACATCCAGACAGTTTACAAATTTCGTACCTGAATTGATTCTTAGGAGGAGGAAAAGGTGGTGGCGGAGGAGGCAAAGGTGGATTCGATCTGAAAAAAATATTCCGCTCACTCTTTGGAAAGGGAGGCGGTGGAGGCAAAGGAGGAGGAGGAGGTGGAGGAGGAAAAGGCAAAGGCGGAGGTATTCACTAATTCAAAAAATAAAACAAGTGCAATTATAATTCTTGAAGATTGCAAATGAGTTGGATTAATGAAATGGAAATGTGTTTTCTTAAGGCGGCGGTGGGTATGGCGGTGGTGGAGGAGGCTACAGTGGCGGTGGCGGAGGTGGCTACGGAGGAGGAGGAGGTGGAGGCTACGGCGGAAGCGGTAAGCTAAAATATTACCCTGTTTAAATGTAATTTATGAAGCAATAAATTGCTAACTGAGATTGGAACTTTTTCAGGTGGATCTTCGTACGGTAAGCGATAAAAGGAGTTGAGCATGAGTAATATTTTTTATCGTGAAACCAAACCTCAAATGAACGCTGGTCAACTGCACAGCTCATAAAACAAGTCTGCAAAAAACCATGACAAATACAATTAAAGTACATACTTATATAATAGTACACAGATAGTTTTGTTATCATGTTTGGATGAAATGGTTTTTATTCACAAATAATTTCTATGTAGAGGTAAATAATTCAGGTGCTGTGTAATACAAAGCAGCACCCTATGCCCTGTATGAGTAGGTAGGAAAGGAAGCCAAGAATGAACTTTCTTATTTACCACAAACAATAAGTGTGCTATTATCTTGTTACGATTTAAGAACTGCAAATTCAATAATGAGTAGTGTCTATATTTACATCCGTATTCCTGCGTTCCGTTCCGAAACAGTCATAACATTCTAGAATAGCTTATCTTTAAATACCACTAATTTGACTCTGACAGTGCCACATTTTGTAATGTTTTGTGAAAATAAAAACAAGGGAAGATACAATCTATTTCTACTTCATAGATTACCAATAACGCATATCATTACAGAACGACTAAGCATATTTTGGATTTTGTGCACATAACCTGATTTGCCTTCCTTTATGTAAGACATAAAATGCAGTATAGCCCTGTGTGCATTTGTTGTGGTTTCTGTATAATATTACTTTTTAATAGCATAGAAAGAGGAAGTACGAAACGAAATGCAGTTGGTTGGGCTATGTGCTAGTCATCCAATTGGTATGATTCTGTGTATTACCGCCACATTAAAGAGCAAGCAACCGCTATGCTATCATTTCCATGTTTATGGTTTATGCATACGGACGAAACCTACTGTAACCTGTAACCATATTCGAATTTGGTACCCTGCCCTAGTTTCTAGTGGTTTCTAGAAACGATGCACCGAAAAGTTTCCATAGAAATTGAATCATTAATGATCAAACATTCACCACTCACCACTACTATGTGCATTGAAAACTTGTCCTTTCAACTTTCGGATTTACGTACTCGTGGGTGTACAGGGACAGGGTTATGGATAATCCACAATCACAAACTGCATAATAAACTCAAAAGTTGCATCTGTTACATATATATCTTGCTTGGTGTAGTACAAACATTCTGACGAAGTATTACATAAACTTTCAACCTTTGCAGGTAAGTGATCATTAAAAAATTAACGGACATAAATTATTTTTGCATCCACCACTCACTAGTACTATTGAGCTATGAACTTTTCCAAGACCAATTTATTTTTTTTAGAAGCTGTTAAAGTTGTCTAGTGTAGAAAGAAATGGCGTATCACTTGATACCTTGTCGCTGTAACCCATTAAATCACACTTATCGTGAGGAAAAGCCAATGAATGAGGGAGAACTTGTAAGCATTTAAAATTAATTAACCTTCATTAAATGCTCTAAAACTTATGGAAGAATGAAATTCTGATTGACAGTCCTTTATAATTATATAACTTTGTACCAGCCTCCACAAAACTGTATTCCATGTGGCAAATTAGGATCGCCTGAAAAACCTGCTTTAACCGAAGGTGGGCGATTAAAAAAACTCAGTCCGATGTTAGAAATGTTGGAGACAGATCGAAAAATGGCTATAAAAACGTATATGGAGAATCATGCAGAACTCAGACGAGCTTCCGATTTCACAAAGATCTGTGTCAACGCTCGTATGGAGCAGAATACTTTGGATGTTGAAAGACGAGGCGAAAGGTACATTCTATTCCACATTACAGCTGAATATCAATGTCATTATCATATACAGCTGGAATTACACATTTTAAGATAAAAGAACAAAATTCGACACAAATTGATACCGGTATTTAAAGACACATTTTCCCTGCAAATTTCCTACAAATTTAATTGCCTCGAGATTACCTTCATTGCACTAAATTAGATTTACACGCATGCAATTATCCATTAACGATGAAATCAATCTAACTTAGAGAACAATTACAATTAAGACATAAAAATAAATATACTTGATCGAGTGAATCATACCCATAAATATATAGGCATAGTCATTAGTTCAGATCTCTCCATTTTAGTAAACAATATCTTATTGTATTCACACTCGAGTGATCAAACGAAAGTTATCTAATTAATATTCTCAACACAAGATAGTTTTATTTACTCACATTGTAAGAATCGTTACGTACCAATATGTACTAATATATCTTCTGTAATAATTCTAATAACAATAGTAAAATTACAGATGATAATAATATACCTCTACCTGAGCTGAGAATGGAAAAGGCCCATCAGCTATTTTGATTTTCTCTGCCATTGTTCATTAGTATCGTACGTATTTTATATATTGATGCGTCTTAAAGAGATAAATATTGGTAATAATTATGCCATATTCTAACACTAATGAAATGTAAATGACAGTCGATTCATCCTCGTTCTACGATTAATTATTATCTTTGTTTAAAAATTATTTATCAACATGCATCATCTATTATAATCAATAACAGTTAATAACAGTCATTAGTACTTACTCAGCGTTCATACATACTAATCTTTTCTCATACGTTAAAAGAACACAATACATTAATATCAATGAAGTATGTCGGGGTATTATAAAGACATGATTATGGAAATGACATGCTATGTAAAAAACCACCGAGTACATGAATAAACTTTAGGAGATACAAAAACTGTTAGAGTACTAATAGTAATGATGTACACATTAAATAATTGATCAAACAATAACATACATGCCTATGTAACTTCTAATTGTAAGGTATTGTTCGATTATATTCACATCAATCAATTCAATAATATTGTTGGTTTGGTCAGGATCTTTAGTGTAATTGACAGTCTGACACGTATTCCCATATCTCAATTTTGCAATGATGTATTACATAATGGTAGGTTTCTATAGGCAATCTCTTTGGTTGAAAGAAGCAAATTAATGGTTCAGCAACCAACCCACTGAGTTAGTGACATAATACACTGCCTGACTTGGATTTTTATCTGAATGCTTGTGCACCAGACAAGAACTAAAGAAATACTTTCAAGAGTAGTTCGTTAGATTAGTAGTCTAGCAAAACTAATGCCCTTCTGATTATGCTCTGTAGACTGAAAGCAATGATGGAAGATGAAAATTACGCATTTGAGACGCAATTGAAAGATTCCTTTGAGAAACGCAAGGAATCGCAGATCGACGACATGAGGAAACGGGTGACCACGCTTCGTCAACAACGAGAGGAACATCAAAAGAATGTTGTGGAGCGAAAACTGGATCAGTGTTTCCAGTAAGTTCATATTAATTCAGTACCTGCCTCACTCATTCCTCTAATTTATTTCATCATGTTTTGTTTGCATGATATTTAAGGTTAGCCTTGCCAATAGATCCAACAACCGTCTCTGCTACAATTTATATTTACTCCCTTGTTGATATCAACTTGGGAAATATATTAAATTTCCACAAACTGAATTCCTTTGTACGTCGAAGTGGTATATATAGAGATGAATTAGACTAATCCTGACTTTGAATCCTATTTTTAGTAGTATTTGTATTTATAAAGTTTCTAATAATCCTCTCGGATATAGAGTAAGACATTTCTGAATGCAAAACCAAAGGATGGTTAATTGAATTGCTGCCTAGATGGGACATATATGAGTTATATAATATATTATATAGTATCAAGGAAGCTTCACACAAGACCTCATGCTAATGCTGCAGGTAAATAATATCATAACAGATTTGGCAAACTCCCCTTCCTTTGGAATTCTGTTTTGTGTTGTGCATTGGGATGAAAACCATAATATAAAGTACAGAACAGTTCTGATCTGTTCTCGTATTGCATGGTTCCACCTTTGAATTCTCAACTCTGATTCCTACTAACGATGCTTGAATGAAATGTTTTATCTTTACCAATGATTTTCTCATCATGTTTCCTATTCCTTCTGTTGGTGTATCTGCCTAAGAATTCGACTGCAACATGCCATTGTATAACATTTGATTTTGAGTTACTTGAGAATCCCCATAATAGTACAGAAATGATACAATTTATAGACTTTCAATTTGTGAAGTATGCATTAGTATCCATGATGAGCGTTTGGAGGATAACTAATGATAGTATTCCAAATCCTAACCACAGCAGTAATAGTATAGGGATATGCAGCATCAAATAACTAATTAAAATAAATGGATTTGTAAACATGTGATGATAAAGTAGAATTTTCGGATCATGCAAAAACACATGTTCTGGAATTGGAATGTCTACATACTTAGGGATTTGATCTGATTCTTTGCCTGCTCACAGTTCCATTCCCTATAGAGTGGTTCACTTTGATACAGTAGTTTTCTGGGATTTCCGTAATCCATTGATGTGTGAATATTAAACTGAAATCTAATGGAATTTTGAATGGTTATAAGGCTTGAAACCTAGGTTTACTGATACAGATAACTTTTATTGAATAGCAATATGTAATATGTAAAGTTTATAAATGTATCTTAAGCCAATGGTAATGCATGGTTTATTATGTATTTAAATCCTGTGTAGGTAGTTTAGTTAGTTTATTTAACGAATCTGCTCAGCAAGAAGTGGCAATGCGGTGAATTAGATTGCGTATAAGATTCCTTTACTTTACACAGGTTTTCAGACACATATACTTGTAGAACATTTCCAAAGCTATTTTATGAATATTCATGTGGACGAGGAAATCTGTAGCATTGCTTGGGTTGGCGTCACCAGCCCTCAAACATTCTCTTCTCTTGATTTATTCATAATCATGAATAGGAACACTGCACTCCGTGTATACAGTTTAGTCTGATTTGGTATGCATTAAGTAGGTAGGGAGCTGATACACATAGTAAGTTTAATGTAAGTAAAAGTACAAGCATTGTTATACATATTCCAGTTTAAAACAGTATTAACCAAATACTAACTCCCTTGCACAGTGTATTAAATCAAGTCTGCATGGCAAGTAGGTATATGTTTGTGTGCAGGCAAATAAATTACTTGGGAAATACAAAGATCTGTTTGCTCAGATTGAATTACTCATTAAAACGAAACATGTCTGGAAAGAGGTACTATAGTAAAGTGAGGAATTTAATTCCAACTCTTCATTTTCATCTAGTTGGACATATATCTTGACCTATAGTAGAAGACAAGAATTCCATACTTATATAGCACAAGGAAGGGATGCTTTTGTTAATATAGTCTACCTATATATCATTCAAACTATCAAAAAAATCCTGCATTTGTCTGTCATGCACAGATCAATAGACATAGTACACTATCTGTACTCAGAAAAGAAATGAAAAAAATGATGGAGGGCTCTCTATTTATGATTTGATGAAAAGTGTGCACGTATAGGAGGAGGAAATAAATGACCTGACCTGACCTACTTCATATTTTCTGTCCTATACAGTGTACACTATTTAGGCACATATAATCTATACGATACAAAAATATGTTTCAAGTACATCCAGCAGTTGTGAGTTTCTGAGAAACATTTATTAATACATACAATGTAATAACAAATAGTGGGATCATTTGATGTATTATGTAAGTAGGTAGGTTATGTAGCATTTTAGGATTCTTCAGAAAGACGAAATGAGATTTCACGCCCAATGAAGCGAGGAAATAAAATCAATATAGACGAAAGTCGGATCTCCTAGAAAATAGAATTTTTCTAAACACATCGTGTGATAATCAAGTGGAGAGATGATGCAGTAATATAATAACCTATTGATTTATAACATGACCTGACAACTCGTTCCTAGGATGTAGATCTATTGTCTCAGAGATACAATTATTCCTCAATCTAGAAACACATAATCAGTTTCTGCTCCTCAACAGTCCTTATATTATTTTTCAAGTCCCCTTTTATACGCCTTATTGAACCTCTTCGCTGGTGATGAGCCTGAAGATAATAATTTTGTGTCTTGTTAAAGTAATATTGTGAGATTGAATTTCAAGCACATTACATTCTATCTTCAGTTTTGTATTGTATGGATTTTTATGTTGAAATCAGTTGGGTTAGTTATTGCTGCACCCAAATCATTTTCACCTTTCAATTTAATTGAATATGTATTTATTGTTGGATATTTACTATAATATAATATCTATAGTTAGGCAGGGCAGTACCTACAGGCTTACAATGACTATGGCATTGGCATCAGCTTCAAATAACTATGTGTCAATGCACCATTCGTTTTATATGGTTTTATTAATCTCAGAATATTTTTGGTTTTGTCATTGGGAATGCATGGATTTGTGAACTTGTTTGGTATTTGTAACGACAATAGATCGATTGTAGATTTTAAGAAGAAAAAATTCTTAGAAATGAATATTTGATACATTTGAGTTAGATTTAGCGTTTTTCTGAAACAAGATATTGTCTTTTGATATATTTTACACATAAGAAGACTTCTTCTGTCGAATTGAAAGAATGCGTCAGTTTTTTGTCATTTAGAGCTCGCTCTTGTGAATTGATGAGTCATTGTAACTCATCTTGCTATGTGTAAGCAGTCGTTTTTCATTTACGTAAGGACTTAATACTGAAGAGATGAACATCGTAATAAAGTGTCAACTAGAGTCTCAAAAGTAAAGAATTCAAGTAGTACTTATGTTGCAGTTCCTTCAGAAATGACAAATCCAAATTGATGAGATTCTTTCATTGCCAATTTTGTTGAGAGTTGTGATAAATGAAAATATTTGCAGCCCAGAGCTCAGGTCAGGGACATATCGAGAATGAAAATAAGAGTAGGAATGTATTTAGACAGTAGATAATTCATATGAAATGATAGAATGACTGATTGTGATATTACATGAATGTAGGAATCAATGTGAGCAAATGAGGACATTGCTTTCCAAGCGACTCACTAAAGAAATTGTTCAGGACTGGGGAGAACAGTTGTGCATGAAGAAACGACTCGAAGCTGAAAAGATCGAAGAGGAGAGAATGTGGGCTTATCTTTGGGAACAAGATGCAGAGGAAAAGGTAAAACTAAATTCATTTGTACTCATTCATTCCATTCATGGCTTCACTTCCATATTAATTTGAATACCTAAAAATGATTTTGCATATTTTGGCGTTTACAAAGTGCACCCTTCAGCTCACTGACTGCGACAATCACTTTTTTTCGCTCTTCGTTACATGCGGACTTATGTCTACACTTTAAGACTGATTGCATGGTTAACTAGGTCACAACTAAGGTCATAAAATATTTGTTCGATTTACTGAGCAAGTGCTGTGCATATTAAATCCAATGTACACCTATCTATTCTCTATTACTTATACAGATGTAGGAGAGTTTATAATATTTATTGAGAAGCTATTACATTTTGTCCTTTTGACACTGAGTATATCAACTAGCAAATATTAAATCGAAGATTAGGAACAAACAATAGATATGACATTAGACGTAAGACTTTTTATAATACCTTTCCCACTTTTCGTTTTGCAGATGATATATAAATTGATTTCAAAAGCAATTATCTCAGTTCAGAAAAGTCATCACGGTTTTACATCTATAATAATCATCTTCTATTCATTATTTTTCCCCAATTACCTTACAGAGAGATTACAAATAGGAAAAGGATTGTAGATTAAATGATATTGTTTACTACAAAATAAAAACTGTTAGCTTGCCAAGAGATTTTGCTACCAAATTGCCTTCTAAATGAATGTTGTTATTGTATCCACTTAGGAGCCAAATGTAACTGTGTACTCTATTAGCAAAGTACCCCTCTTACTTTTCGTGAAGCGAATCTTAATTTAGAAAATATTTTACCGTAGGAATGGTGTATATAGGTCGTTTTATAGTTTTACCTGTAGGCAGGTACTAATCTATTGCCTACAAAATTCAACATGCTATACGATTTGTCTGTAGGTTATAATCTGCATAATATGGTTTATGTAGTATATAATTTATAGTCTATGACGTATGGACTACGTTTAGATCTGTTTCATGAAGATGGGTTACTAATTGAATTACTTACGCATTGTTTTATTGCTTTACGTGCGCAGTTATTACTAGCTATAGTTATGTAGGTCTTTGTACCTATTTGCGAAAGGGAAATTATTCCTACTGTTGATTATAAATTCTAAACTGTTTTTATAGTCTGTAGATTGGAAAATCTTGCTTAAAGGAAGAACGAATTAGGCACATGAGCAAATTGAGTCTATCAGCTAGAAATCACAATTTCTTGACTTGTTAGCAGTTTATGGGAACTGAGTTATTTGAGTTGCTAGTTTTTGCACTGTAAACTCCTTAACTTCACCTGTTAGTGAGATATGTAAGTTTTATGGTGGAATAATGGAATTGGATGAGCGAGCTTGTTCTAGTTAACAGAAAATTTCTTATCTATGTATGTACTTGCATTATTTCACGCTTTGGCACGGATGAGTGGATTTCATTGTTCAATTTACATCCATACCTCACAATTGATGTAGATTTTTACTGTACAGCATAGAGAATAGCAGTTACTAGCTATTATTAACATAGATTAGAGTTATGGTACATATTAACTTACAAAATTGCTGATTACTCAGATTAAAAATGAAGATTAATATTCCAGGCGTACATTACTGTTGTTTAGATACGGTATTACTGTTAGAATAAATTATATACAAATTATATTATATGCCTTAATTGTATAGATAAGGATCTTTTATGCAACTAGAAATCTGTGTACGCTCATAGTTTTTATAGCGGTAGAGTTGCCACTTTAATCACGTTGTAAATAGAGAATCTCTACCTCATCTAATTCTTAAATAGTAGTAAAACATGGTTTCTAAGATTTAGTTAGAATGATTTTTTAAAATCGTAAACAAAAATAAACTTTTACTCTCGTCCTAACTGACAGCTGTAGGTTTCTCTGCTAAGATTTCCATTCTGTTGTGAATTGTTAATTCAGTGAGCTTCAAGGTACGTTTCGCTTCGATGCACAGTGAGAAATCATAAGTATAATATATTATGGCAACATATTTAACTTACCTACTAAACACTTATGCTTAAAAGCTTCATCATGATAATTATTACTTCTGGTGAATACTAATTTATGAATCCTTGAATAACATGACATAACGTAAATTAATTATTATTACATATACATACATATACTTTTTATAGTCTTTACGCAAGTAAAAAGTATTTATAAAGACGTAGTAGGTAGGCATAGGGTATCAAATTGCGTTAGAAAATTAATGTTTTGTTATGGTGTACTTTTTGATCATCTATTTTCATCTTTAATTGGCAATTCCAAAAAAACCTTTAACAATTAATATAGATGGGAATACCCTTAGTATGTCCATAGAGCCATGTCCATGAAAAAACATGTTACGAATATTAAATTGACTATATACAAAAGGGTATAACATTTTCGAATTGATGATTTTGTGTTGCTATTTGATAGTGGAAACGGGAAGAAGCATACAACAAAGTTCGACAAGAAGCCAGTGAACGCGGTCTGAAAGAGTTGAACGCGCAAATTGAATATAAAAAGGCGAAACAAGCGGATATAGACAAAATTAAGGAAAAGGAGAGAGCAATGTTTGTAGAGATCCAGCGACAAATTGACGAAGAAAATAGAAAACGTATGAGAATTTGGTTTGATTTTGAATATTGTTTAGTGGGCGGAGTGAGGAGTCCTCCCCGAGCAGACGGGTGATGTGAAAGATGGCAGTGATTTTTTCTGAATTTTTCTTGGTACGCACGAAGTAAAGATAATGATCAGTTTCTCTTTTGGATTTGTGTTTTATTGCAGGGGAAGAAGAGAAGACGGCTAGAGCTGTGAAAGCTAAAGAGCACGTAAAGGATATGATGGCAACTCGAGATTACTATCGCGATCGAAGAATCAAAAGGGAAGAATTGGTTGCTCAAGAGTTCCTGAAAAAAGCCATCCGAGAACTGTACATAGAGCAGGAGGATCGCAACAAGAAAAAGGTCACCATTCATATTTATTCACTGAGACTGATATTCTTAGCGTATTTGTAATGCAGACTCTCCCTGCAATGCGACCTTACCAATACTTTATAAAATTCCGTCTTTATTTCAATCTCCACAATTCTATCTTATCTAAATGTAAACATGAAAGACCTATTTTCAATGTGATCTCTTAAACTACTATGAGCCAAGACGGTAGCATCAATTTTTTTAAATTTTGATTTGACAGAGAGAACTGATGCGAGCTATAGAGATCTACAGAGATTACATACAAAAATGGGATTGCCTTGCTAATAGTCGGGAATTACAGTTACAACGTATAATTGATGAAGTTATTGAAGAGCAATACCATAAAACTAATGCTACCAGAAAGAAGGAACAAAATCAAAGACGCCAACTGGAGAAGGTAAACTGCATTCCTTCAAATATCATTTTTTGCCAAAATACTGCGGTTTACCGCGCGTTATCATTAAGGGTAGAAGGAGAATATGTTACATGTAGAATTTCACGAATAGAATACCGAAGATGTAATTAAGCAATATAAGGACAAAGGACAGCATTGAATTTAATTGTTTACGAAAAATATAAAATTGCATTGGACATTTTGGCAGAGCTTAAGCGCTAGCAATGGTTTGGATGGTAGAGTTACGAAAATTGTTGTTGAGAGCTTGTGAATGCATGTAAACGGATTGTAAAGGTATTTTGTAGTATTGTTAGAGCTGATTGTAGGGAAAAGGACGAGATAGAAGACGCTCGTGTCGTGGATTCGATTTGTTGTTCCACCAATGCCTTCAAATTCAGTGAGACAAAGTCAAGTGTAAGATGTTATGGCGAAGTAAAATGTGTAAACGAGAACGTGGAGTCAATTGCAACAAAATATAGAATCAGAGTAAAACTTTTATCGCGCTTTACTATGTACCTATGTATACTACACCTTTAGAGACGATGATATGATGACTGCGACTACACATTATTATGTGACAAGTCAATAGGGAAAAGTAAAAGTAGTGGTGAGCCTGGCGTTGTGTTGTTGTGTGTGCGATATCGATGATAGTAGAATCAAGAAATACAGGAGACATTCAGTGTTAGAGTGAAGATGTATTTGGCACATAAAATAACATAACAGACTATAAAAGAGAGGAATATTAGGATGCATGAACATAAAAGGATGTCTTGTGTCAGTATTTACTTTTGTGGTTGTTCGAAATCCGTAAAAGTCGCAAGTCTTCGTTGAGTGTGGATTCTTTTTCTTCTGTAGTTATTTGGTTGGGTGTCAACAGGAAAGCGTGCCATGTCATACATTGGAAGGAACGAAGTGTTATGTTGGTGCTCACGTTGAGCAATAGGACGACCCAGAGTGGGTTTGATAGTGTGACTATGGAGCAGTTAGTAGAAATAGGTATTGGGTGTTGACACAGAGGTGGGTAGGGAGAAAACCCGGGGAGGCTGTATAATTCTGAATCCTATTAACATTCCATGTCTCTCAATGCGCTCAGATAAATTGTATGAAAAGGCTGAGGTTCCAGTTGAAACCTAAATAATGCAAAAGGCTCTGTTGCTTTTTGCAGAACGTTTTCGCAGGTCGTGCACTTCAAGTGGAAGATTTGAAAGCGAAACGGGAGAGAGAGGAAATGGAGCGGCAGGAGGAAATTGCTCACCTGAAAGAGGATTGGAGGCAATATCTTCAAGAATTGGACAATGACAGAGCAGTCGCTTCTCAGAAGAAGGCTCAGTATCGCAAAGACTTGGACTCGCAGACTCAATACTCACAAATAGTCAAGGTAAGTGTCTACCAACAGCCCAAAATAAACTTAGGCAACTCTTAACGTAATATTTTGCTCTCTTTTCCACCACACTTCCAGCCTCTGGCTCCTCTCCTCAACCCTAAACCAAACAATCCTTCCGTTTTCCATTTTCAAATCCTATTCATATGCATTGATGCAGTCGAGTCCCATCATCTTGTTGACAGGAGTTATTTTAAAAACGCAATGCCTATTCGTAAAATTATTTTCATATTTTTAACCTTCCACGTGGAAGGGGATTACAGAAAGTGTTTTGCAAGTTATATTGTAAAATCACATTTCCATATATCCAATTTCCAGTTTGTCTTATGTAAATATAAACAAGAACAGCTCTTTTGACATTCTACCTTTTTCATGTCGTGGGAAAAGTTTTAAATTCCCTATGCTAGTTCTTGATTCTCAACTAGCTGAGAATTGAAACTTCCAAGAAAATGAAACTTGGCTGCAGTAGGTAACTTAATATACTTTATACACCTTTATATACTGATACTCAGTGATAGAGTGAAAGTTCAAAACCAATACTTTCCATTCTATCCAAGCACTCTCTAAGATACCTTTCCTTCCAACCTTTTCCATATTTGACTCAACAAACTGTTTTTCTTTCGTACATGTTGCATTGGTATTTACTTATATTTTGTCTTTGAGCAAAGTGTTTTCTGAGAAAAACTTACATCTGCTTCGGATGCTAAAGCAATTTTTGACATAAATAGCATGCCATAACCAATTATCAACTTATCAGGCCCATTTCTCAGAAAATACTATTGCAAAATTAAATTGCACTTACTAGTTGTGTTCTGAGAAATGTCATGTTCTCTTTTTTTACTTTTGCTCAACAGTGCAGAGAAAAAGAAGAAGTCAAGCGTGAAGATGATATGTGCATCATTGAAGATGGGCTATTCTTGAACCGACTCCAGAAAACTTTAAAAGAACCAAAATTGGAAAGTAGCAACCCTTACCGAGAACCTTTTGTTGGAAAAGACGTGAGACAATGCTTCCATCGCATAGGATGAATACGATACCGAGAAATGCTTTTTAAAACCAAAGTTAATCAATGATAACTACCCCAACCCACAATTCCCCAACTCATGTCTCTGTATGAGCGAATTATAAAACTAAACTATGGTTTTAGAAACTAAGTTGTAAACTTAGTGCAATTAACAAAAGTGCTTGTACACACGTCGGTGTTTTAGTGTCCGTATCTGGGCATGAGTACCATGACACACTTTGTATCCTTAATACCTACTATTTGTATTACAATTTGAAAAATGTTACATAATGTCATTTAAAAGTAAACTTATCGTGGCTTTCATACTATGTGGTGAAAAATATACCCTTCCAGGAAAAGTACATTTCCTAAATTCATTCTACATGAGACATAAGCTTGCACAACAAAATACAGACATTATCAACTAATTTTTGTTTTTACCAAATGATATTAGTATTATGGCCAGAAGGCAAGGTTAGGAAAGAATATGATCTACTCTAGAATCGTTAAAAAAATAAAAGGCAAGGTTTGTATTTTATAAAAATGGAATCCAATAGACGTTAATTAAATTTTAAACCCTTTGGACTTTGGAGTCGTTGTTGAGAGTTGAGACAGCTTGTTTACTTAATGACCTGTATAGAATAAAGCCAGGAAGTTGAAGTTGCAATATGATTTGATGTTCAGTATAACAACTTTTAAATCTGGATTAAAGCACAATATTTAAGTAATGAAATTGTAGTAACACCAAATGAAAGGCAGGACGATGTAGACTTAATAATCTGTTCAAATCGTATGCATTTCGTATGGTGCTGCTTGGCATTACGGCATTGTGCAAGTACTTCATTTTATTTTAACGGGTGATGTACGCTCTCTGCTTTCCTTTAAAAGCAACCGTAGTAGAAACGACGTTCAAGAAGTAGCGGTAGGTTGCCTTACTTTCTCTTAACCCAGAAAAGTCCCGTCATGATATGTTAGGCAAGGGAAGAAAGGTGGCAGAGGAGTATGGAAAGACCATTCGTTTGTAGACTAAGACTCAGACGGTTTTCACCCACTTTCCATTGCAGAGTACCCTCAGTAAAACTAGAGTAATAAGTAAACCATTGCTAATCAATTTAACAAGCAATCATCAATGAATCAATTTATAAATTGCTAGTTCAATGTGACCAAATTATTGGAATACCTACGGCCGTTGTGGTTATAAATTATTGGAGGAGAGATCTGACAATTTTATACTAGGTTTGGTAAAGAATATCTACTTTTTTAATCAAGTGAGAACAAAATAATTATATAACGTAAGTGGTATCATAGATTGTGGTGACACTAACAAGGCATTAATTTTGTAAAACTAAAACTGAAAACGCGAATGTTTCCTTTCCCTACTTAACACCAGCTATGCGTGTTGGAAAATAATAATAACACAAAATAAAAGTCTTAAAAATGACATTAAAATTTTATTGGGCATAATAGAGTTGGCTATAGAGTATTACACTGATGATTAGTCCCTACCACCAAACAGAAGTATACTCCATAGTAAATGGCCTAACCCAATTAAACTAAATTGTTCATTTGTGCACAAATAAAGCAGAACAAAAGAGCCATTACATTTTTAAACGGTCATAAACCGTTTACAGTAGTCATTATACGGTTCAAGTCATTTCACATGTGACGAATGGACGTGTTTGTTTGTAAGTTGTACTGTGTTACCGAAACGAAATATTTATGCTATCCGAATCGAAATAAATAAGACATTGAGCAAGTGTACAGCAGTAAAATAGAAGGTATAATAAAGGAAGTATCCGTTTGGCATTCGCACTAATGACAAACCACAAACAGAAAATAGGAGTAGTATTAAAATGGGTAGCAGTTTACTAATAGTTGACTTAACTTGACAGAAGAAGAGCATTAAAATGGTAAACGAGGCGTGTCGCTGTAAAAAGTACAATTACCCTACAGAAAGTATACGGAGAAAATTATTTTCATGGGAATGCGAGAGAAGAATGGAGGAGGAGAGGTGTTTTATTATAGTATAAATGTAACTTAGTATCTGACTAAGCTCCTAACTATTTAAATGTAGTCTATCTCCAGTAAAGTAATTCCCAAGAGCGTCTAGTCTAGGTAGTTAATTCTTAGAAGGCTTCCTAGAAACTTGCTAATTATCTTCGTTATCCATTGAAGGAAAACCGCAGCCACACATAGACTTCAAGATACAAACCCACGCACTGTTTCGACTGTTTTCTAAGACTCAAGCGTAGGCTGTACACATTACAGACGTGGAACGACTATTAGTATTAGTCTCATTCTCATCTCCTCCATCTCAATTCACGCCCACAACAATTAATTAATAACCATCGGAAAAGTTTTCCTTCTTCCATCCTGTTTTCTCTACAATTCCTCTCGCTTCCGTGGTGTTAATGACCTCAGGGTCGAGAGAAATGGGACCCTTAGCCTCTACTTCCTCTTACACCCTAATATATGCATTAACATTGAACTACGAGACATTTGCATACTTCATTTCACTTTTATGCACTATCCCTCCAAACATCCCGTTACACTACACGTACCTTCATGCATTCTCATTATTATAGCATAGAACTCTACGTGTATTGTGTGCTTCAAAACTCGGAACTTTTCTCTGTATTAATCACGTATGCGTATCTAGACTTCATTTGATAGCTTTCCTTGCAAATGGCAGATTCTAAACCTTGTAAATATACTTGGAAAATAATCGTAACAGTCGACAGGAGTCAATCCTTACAATTTAATACTTTTGCAATATGTACTTTTGTCATATTTGATACTACCTCAAAGTATTATACTTAGTTTCTAATGTTCTAACATTCTAGCAAAAATATTTTTCTACACACAACAGTACAGTACACTATCAGTACACAATGACAAAACTAGGTACTATATCTGTATTGACGCTTACCAATTTATCTCAGTTTCCATTCAAGTTCACATACATAGGCATAATAATATTCTTTTGTTTTTTGCAACAAAAATTTATTTATACCAAGTAAAAGGACCAAGATAATTCTTTCCATTTTTATAGTTTCTTTTACTCTGTATTGTCCTCGATTGAATGAATAGTAAAACGATGTTATACAGTTGAATGCAGATACTTAAGCTAGAATAACGCCCACGTAATCAGATTTTGTGTAGGAAATAAAGAAGTAGTTTATTATTATAAAATCGAACTAAAAACCCGTGGGTGGGTCAAATTGGTTTCGGTTTCGTTTTTGGCTGGGTAAAGACAGATGTATCATCATATTAAGCCTTTCCAAGAATTCCATTCTTATTTTTGCAGAGAATAAGCAAATATTTTGGCAAGGCTGATGTAAATTGAATATAGGATATAGGGAAGGTAATGGATATTGTCTGAAGAAATGGTCTTGGTTTCGATTGGTGTAGCAAATAGTTTACCTAGTGAGCTATCTATAACATAAGTAAAATGTAAATGTACTGGAAATTGGAAAGTATGATCATTGAAAAGAATAGGGCGTCTTCTTTCCTTTCGTCTTGTGCCAGCACGAAATAATAATATTTACTTGTATTTTCCCGTTTACTTACTATATGGTTTATTTTAGCTGACTGAGTCTGGTTCAGTTACCTAAATCCACCAGCGAAACAAAATTGCGATGTTGTGGACTACCTAAATATATGTGTGTCTTTTTGTTCGCTAACTTCAACATTATTTTTTCATGTCCTTATAGCATTTGGTGTATACTGATACACTCTTATGTACCTTTTGTATTTACTTGGTTGACAGAAGTTGTAATCCGTCCCAAAATACTAATGTACTCGATGTTCTCAATATGCATTTACATATGCATTTAGGCTCATATTATTTGGACATTTTCTTTGTAGCTATTCATGTATATATACTATTCATTACAATATGGAGAGAGGTTCATAGCATTTAGGATGTAGTAGGATGGGACCCGAATCGAATTGTATGATATGAATGAAGCACGCAAGCCGCCAAAAGAAAGATTTATGATGTGTCGTAATATTTACTTATACATGCGAGACCAAAATTTGAAAATATCTAAAATGAAAGGAAACGTAACCAGACGAGTTACTTGTGCTTGTAGTTACATACATTACACTCATACATAGTTTATTGTGAAGTGTACATTACACATGTGAAGAACATATAACACTACTGAATACAGTACTATATTAGTATAGCTAACAGTAGTGTCATGTCATGTAAGTATTTACACACAAATCGGATATGCTGGCTGTCCTCTCTCTGAACATGCAGAGTCTGTCTGGTTCAATGGACAACAGAAGGTAAGCTATGCTTTCACTTACACAAATACATGTAGAAAAGTATTGTTTGCACTATATGCATGGTGAACAAAACATAATTTTAAATGTTATCTCAGTACAAGTTGCACGATTTACTGTCACTAAGGATGTATTAAACTGTTTGCTGAATGTTGATCACATGAGTTATACGATGCATGTTGCTAACACCGGGATATAGGAGATACAAGTGTGTAAAATATCCTTTTATCCTCTGTGTGTGTAAATAAATATGATCTTATAGGCTGCATGTTAATAAATACAAATGAATGTCGGGAGTAGTAGTCTGTGGTAGGTAGGAGGTAAATACATTGTATGATGGCACTCCGCTCACACATGGTTATTTAAACTTCCTATTCTGTGAACCACCTACATTAATCCGGATGTTCAATTTTGTTGTGTACATACGCTAGTTTGAGACTGAGTAGTGTGAAAAACCTATAAGGTATAGGCATGTCACTTCAATGTCCACTGTATATTGTCCCAATCCCAATGAATGTAAATAATGCAAAATTACTGGCCTGTTGTATACATAGAGTAGCTGAGCTTTGTATAAAGAACAGGCACTTCAAATGTAATCTACTGCTGCAACTAGGAATAATAAAAAGATCTCACTGATAATATATGGCAGTAATTCTATTGTTTTCTGTGACAGGGACAATTCATGCAATACAAATAGTGCTACAACACGACACAGTAGAATGAACTTGTGGTTTTCTATTTGGCAATGTCAACTTTACCGACTACATACTTTTCTCTCTCTCTGCCTCTGTCCACAAACTGGAAAGCACTATAAATGATTTAAAAAGCTTCGCATAGGTGTATTTAAAACATGCTTTCCATTCACATCTCAAGGTTTTGCACAAACTCTGGACACCCTCACTCTGAAATACTATCCCATTCCAGTGAAATCAACTATGTCATTTCAACGTAATAAATACGAAAGAACAAACATTGTTGCCAACAGCTATTCGCGATTGGTTGGATAAGTAGGTAAATGCAAGCACTTACTCTCTTGTATCACAACTACCTATGTGTTAGAATTCTATTCACATATATGATGAACTGTACATAACCGAAATTTTTTTATCTCTTGACAATGTCAAATTCATATGGATTCCACTTCCATTTCTATAATTTTGATTTTGGAGGAAAGGGGTCAATGGATATTTCAGGTAAACTTTATATCATACATATTTCTACATGAGTTGTAATTTTTAAAACTCTTGCAGGAAATTGGTTATAACATGAGGATAATTGGAAATTAGTGTAATTAAATATACTGAATCTGTCACAAGTGTTTTGAAAGTTCTTTAATTTATTCCTTTTGTAGTTGGACAAATGAATTCTTGAAAATTGCTGGAAAGAAATTATAATGACCCACTCTGGATAGCTCTCCAGAGAGAGTGAATTATCAGTGTGACCCAAAGTTGCCAGAGTGGATGCGTATTGTGGTATTAGCGGTATTCCGTCGCAAAGTTTGTAGATTGAAGGAAGTAGACCATTATTTTATGAAGAAAGGACCACACAAAAGTACTTTTATGAATGACATGACCTGAATATTCACAAACAACATGCCTACCAGGCATGTCTCCACGAATTGTGAGAAAATGACATTAGATTCAAAGGTTTTGAAAGAAAGAATATTCTAGTTGACACAAATTGATGCTTTTCCTGAGTTGGATGTGGTTTGTTATCTGTGTTTGTTTTTTCAGTCGCAGTTCTAAGGCCTCTACGTTGAAGGAAGTGTGTTTTTGAAAAGTCAGGCATTACTCGTCCTTTAAAACCACACTGTATCAACTCACATGCCATATGTAAGGTGAGACTACATATTAAGAATTGTAAAGGTACTAGGTAACGTCTACAGTTATGGCACTACGTACTATTACTTTTATTTTATTGTTATTCTTGAAGACAATCATAATAGAGTCAAAAGTGACTCTCCACATTGATACATCTTCTGCGGACATCCCACAAATGTCGACTGAATATGTTACACTTTTGGTTTAACAAGTTGACTAGGTATGTAAATTTGCATACATTTCGGCGCACGTTTGTTTAGTAAGGTTATGAGAGGACTGCTCCCTCCTTTTTTAGACTTCCACTGACAATAACACTAACACAATGGCCTATATCTTTCTGTGCTCTATTTTAGATGTAGGTACCTAAGCAGTTTAAAATGATAAAAATCATTTCAAGCTAGACATAAAACGCAAAGTTTATGTCGTCACAGTAAAAACAGCAGTTAAAGTTAAAGCATTAAATATTAACAATCCAAAAGTTTTTTTAGCTCTACTGAACTTATACACAACAAGATAGAGTTTATTTATCAACGGAACATTAAATGTCATGAGGTTAAGTGAGTTCTATTACTTATTTAACTAAAAGTAGAATATTGTTAGAACTTTAAAAAGTACTTTTACCCACTAAGCTAAGTACACAGGGTAAGTACTTATTCTCGAAAACTGTTAAAATAATTTGCAATGTGAAGCAAAATTTTTAGAAACACTTACTTTAATGCATTGTCCTTTGTTTGTACTCTCATTGCTAAGAGCTCAGCTTCTTTAATAATGAAATAATGTGCTCAATTCAAATCTCTGTTACCTAAAAATAACTTTTAGTTACAACTGTCAAGCAAAAAATGTTAGAATATGCACAGCACATGGTATGTAACGTAATTTGGAGTAATTCGATTTAGCTTCTCCAGACTACATAGATGTAATGAAAGAAAAAGATTTGCCTAAATTCCACTCACATCAGCTTTCCAGAAGGCTGCGAGCAATTTTACACGAATAAATAATACAAAAGTTTCAATTTTCTTCCACTTGAGACATAAAAGCGACTTTCTCTTAGTACTTTCTCTCATTTCTCTATTCCCTTCTGCTTGTCTCTCTTTCTCTTTTATTCTCTTTGAGAACTCATCAATTCCTCTGCATTCATTTACTTTCTCCAAACATTGTCTTTCTTTGGTTGGTGGAGCATCTCACGGTGCAGAGCTACATTCACTCTGTGCATTGTAACGAACAATTACAATAGATACTCCTTATACTTATTTACCACACATAGCTCTGGTCTCATTTAAATATTGCTGCTGGAGAACCAGCTTTTAAATTATGTATGTCTTTTGTTAAAGCATCGCTTGGTATTATAGTGTCTAGGAATATTATTTAGGAATAAGCGCCTGCGCGCAGATACTAATTTTGTAGCTTCTAGAATCATTCAAGCATTTTTCTGCAGTCGAATAACGAATTCACTCCTGTTCAGACGTACGCATGGTACTCTGCAATAAGCATAATTGATTGTCAGTTAGTTTTTTTTACATTTAAATAAACAAGTTGTTTTAGTATTAACTACTGATTATCGTCAAGTCATATTATTAATTAGTGCACACCTAATTAGTAATTATAAGCATACTAGCTAGCAAGTTCGTGACCAGCCCGAAAACTGGAAGTACCGAGACCTGCCTAGTTGCCTATTCAAGTGAACACTAGTTAACCTTACACATTAGCTAGTAAAACCGTCAATTAGATTTACGCCCTAGTTGATACACGAAAGGTACTGGTGACTGTCGTCCCTCTGAACTACGTAGCTCATAAACCCACCCATCATTTGGTCCTTACGAGCCACGGATATTTGGTGAAGATTGGACATCTTGGATTCCGTCGTTCATCAGTTATTCGTGAACATACTTCGAGTGGAGTTTCTACGTTGGATCTTCAGTCATCTACAAGAATTGTAAGAAAATTGCCATCCATTAACACGCAAGTCAATCAAGATGGATGTAATCAAGAGTGACCGTCGTGCATTGGCAGTCACAATCGCAAGGTTGCAGCAAGGCATCGCCGCTTATGACGTCACTGCACCACCCCCACTTCATGAGATCATCACTCAAGAAGGAGAGCTATACAAAGTGCAAACGAAATGCTCTGGTCTCCTCGAGAGAGCCAGTGCAGTTGCAAAATCGGACGCCGAATTCCTCACCGAATCAGCCGAATTTGTCGTCCTTGAAGACCTGGTACATAAAGCAATTATAAAATTAGGACTTCTAAAAAGTACTTACCCCACAGCAGGAAGTGGATCCGGAGCCGCCCCCACCGGAGGAGCAGACGTGAAACTTCCGAAAATTGAGATACCGCCGTTTAAGGGTGACACTCAAGAATGGCTATCTTTTCAAGACTTGTTTGTGTCATCTATTCACAATAATGTGAAGTTGTCTGGATCCCAAAAGATGCAGTATCTCAAAGGATTACTACAGGGTGAGCCAGCTTCATTATTAAGAGACATTCCAGTGACGGATTTAAATTATGACCAAGCTTGGATGACCTTAAAAGCAAGATATGAAATTAAGCGTGACATTATTCGGTCACATTTTGACCGAATCATTGCACTGTCCAACGTTGGACAAGGGAATTCAGCGCAGCTGCGGAAGATCAGCGACGCAACGAATGAGTGCAACCGTGCACTAGATGTTTTAAAATTGACCCCTGAGCAAAAGTGGGATTCAGTGATAATCCATTTGATGTGTAGAAAACTTGACCAAGAAACCAGAGTGGATTGGGAGAAGAAGCTAGCCTCCGACGAAATTCCATCCATTCAAAAATTCACTGACTTTGTACTTGCCCAAGCCAGAGCGACTGCAGCGGGAGGTATCAAGCCGAAGCCACATAATAATGTCAAGACTGACCAGAAAAATGTGAATTACAGTTCTAGTGAAAATTGTGACAAAGAATGTGCAACATGTGGTGGTAATCATTTCTTGTATCAGTGCAGTAAATTCCGCGAATTATCTGTCAACGATCGTAAGTCTCTTGTAATTAAAGCACATCTTTGTTTCAATTGTATAAAAACCAAGGATCATCAAGTGCAAGATTGTCCATCACCAATAAGCTGTAAAAAGTGTCAGGAGAGACACAATACATTTTTGCACAAGGAAATGAAATATAAGAAGAAATCAGAGCAGAAATCTGAAAATGAAAAGAAAGTGGATGACGTCACCCAACCGTCATCTGAACTCAACACTCATTTCTCCAATCATGGAAAAAACTCACAAGTGCTACTCTCTACAGCGTTAATTTGTGTGAAGGATTCAAAAAACCAGTACCAAATCTGCAGAGCTTTACTGGATGACGGGTCTCAAGGAAGTTTTGTTACTGCTAGATGTGCAAATAAACTTGGACTCAAAAGAAGAAATAAAACTACGAACATTTATGGAGTTGGAGGTATCAATGCTGGTAAGACAACTCAATGTGCTCAAGTCACTTTTACTTCATTGTATAATAAGAAGAAGAGTTTCTGCATTGAAACTCACATCAAAGAAAAAATAACTGGAGAACTGCCGTCCTTCTCAGTCATTCCGAAATCTTGGCCCCACATTAAAAAATTGGATCTCGCCGATCCCAAATTTCACGAACCAAGTAAAATAGACATTTTACTTGGACGTGACATTTATGATGAAATTGTCCTGTGTAGGATGAAGAAAGGCTCTCCTGGTACGCCCACTGCTAGAGAAACGACGTTGGGCTGGATACTTGGAGGTCCACTGAAAGCAGATGTAGGTAGTCAGCGGTTGTTCACTAATCATGTCAGTTGTGAACTTGATACTACCTTACAGAAATTTTGGGAATTAGAAGATATTCCGAAGACTAGAACAATGACTAAGGAGGAACTGGAATGCGAACAGCACTTTCAAGACACTCATGAACGAGAGCCCGATGGAAGATTTGTTGTCAACCTCCCATTTAAGAATAACTCCAAGCCTATTGGAGAAAGCAAGAGACAAGCTGCTCGACGTCAAGCACAAGGTGAAAGATCTCGTGTAAATCATCCAGAGAAAGTTGCCGAGTATAATCAGGTACTAAATGAATACTTACAACTTAATCACATGGAAATTGTTTCCCCAGCGGAAATCGAGAAGAAAGAAAATGTGTATTATATTCCGCACCATGCTGTTTATAAACCGACAAGCACCACCACTAAAGTAAGAGTTGTTTTTGATGCCTCGGCTAAAGCAACTAACGGAATATCCCTAAATGATAATTTATTGGTTGGCCCTCGCCTTCAAGATGATTTATTGTCAATATTAATCAGATTCCGAACTCATATAGTAGCATTTACGGCGGATGTTGCCAAAATGTATCGGCAAGTTCGTTTGAAATCGGAAGACTGCGACTATCAACGCATTCTATGGAGAAAGTCAACAGATGACCCAATTCAAGAGTACAGACTCACAACAGCAACATTTGGAACAGCTGCGGCACCCTACCTAGCAGTAAAGTGTCTACAGCAACTTGCAGTGGAGGAAATGGAACTTTCTCCAGCTGAAAATTGGACGACGACGTCCAAGGCATCAGAGAAAATTCTGAAGGATTTCTACGTGGATGATATCCTCTCTGGAGCCGACAGTGAAGTTGAAGCAATTCAAATTAAGGATGAATTAATTCGAATTTTAGAAAAAGGAAAAATGCAGCTGCGGAAATGGTCTTCCAATTCCAACGCCCTACTGGAGACTCTACCTCCAGATTATCGTGAAACGAAATTTCCTCTTCGTATAGACGAAGACGAAACAATCAAAACATTAGGACTCACATGGAATCCTGCCACTGATTTGTTTTCTGTTTCAGTGACTATGCCCCCTTCAAGAGAAAATACCACAAAGAGAACATTGTTGTCGGACATGGCAAAGACATTTGACCCGCTTGGATTACTCTCGCCGTCAACAATAAAAGCAAAACTTATTTTCCAGTCCCTTTGGAAGGAAAATCTTGTCTGGGATGAACCCTTACCCTCAGAAAAGGCGCAAGAATGGATTACTTATCTTCAAGATTATAAGACATTCAACGATATTCATACAGATCGATGCGTTGTTCTCCCAGATAGTGTCCATGAGCTGCATGGATTTTCCGATGCCTCACGCGAAGCATATGCCGCATGTGTGTATTTGCGTTCGCAAAATACGAAGAATGAAGTTAAGGTTCGACTAGTGGCAGCCAAGACGAAGGTTGCTCCGATCAAATTTGTCTCTGTGGCCCGTTTGGAACTGTGTGGTGTCAAATTACTCTACGACTTGATGGAGACAATCAAGAATGCATTACAAGTGCCAATAAAAAGTATTAATTATTGGTGTGACTCTACCATTGTTTTAGCGTGGATCCAATCTCCTTCTCAGCGTTGGAAGGTATTTGTTGCCAACCGAGTGGCGAAAATTCAAGAAAGCTCCTCTGCTTATCAATGGAAGCATGTCAAAGGAGAAGAGAACCCGGCGGATTGTGCTTCCCGTGGAATCAACCCGTCTGATTTGAAAGTTCATAGTTTATGGTGGAATGGTCCTGAATGGCTGCAGTCAGCTGAGTTTTCAATCCAAAATTGTGACTTGGGCTACGTAGCCCATCCAGATTGTAAAAATGAAGATGAGATCATGACCGAAGAAAGGAAAGGTATGATATCAAATCTTACAACATTTGAAGAAAGTATCTTAACGAAATTCTCTACCTTGTCACGTCTGCAACGAGTGACGGCTTATTTATTTCGTTTCTTCAAATTGAAATCTTTCAAGCAAGCATGTGACCTTAAAACTGGTCCCTTGTCAGTATCTGAATTAAACAATGCCCTGAATTATTGGATCAAGAAAATTCAGAATGAAGCATTTGAGAAAACAATCTTATCTTTGAAGAACAGAAGTTCAAGTAAAATTGACAAGCAAATTAGATGTTTATCTCCATTTGTTGATGAAGCTGGATTCCTACGTGTTGGTGGCAGATTACAGAATTCGGCGTTGACTCCTGACAGGAAACACCCAATTCTTTTGCCGAAGAAAAACCACTTAACTCGGTTGATTGTTGAAAATCAACACAGAATAACCCACCACGGAGGAAATCAACTTGTTCTGTCAACTCTACAAGCGCGCTACTGGATTCTAGGCGCTAGGGATATAATCCGAGAAATATCCCGAAAATGTAACACGTGTTACAGGGTGCGTGCGGAGACAGCCCAACAGATGATGGGAAACTTACCTGCACCCCGAATAAATAAGACTCGTCCTTTCAAGACTGTTGGTGTTGATTTCGCTGGCCCATTCATGTTATGTGATAGGACTGGAAGAGGACAGAAATCACATAAGTACTACGTAGCTGTCTTTGTTTGCTTCGTAGTGAGAGCAATTCATTTGGAGTTGGTTAGTGACCTAACCACGGAAGGATTTCTTGCTGCCTTTCGCCGCTTCGTATCAAGACGAGGCCTTTGTACGGATGTGTACAGCGACTGCGGTACTAACTTTGTTGGAGCAAACAAGGAGCTCAAGATTTATTTGAAACAAATTCAATCCTCTACCTTGGGTTCTCATCTCAAGGAGACTTTGGCTAAAGATGGAATCACGTGGCATTTTAACCCACCGTCTGCCCCCCATTTTGGAGGTCTCTGGGAAGCGGGAGTTAAATCATTCAAATTCCATTTGAAACGAATACTTGTCTCTGGAAGACGTCTTCCATCAGTGGAAGAAATGATGACTATTTTGGCCCAGATAGAAGCCTGTTTAAACTCAAGACCGTTGAGTGCTATCTCATCTGATCCAAACGACCTAACAGCATTGACCCCGGGACACTTTTTGGTTGGAGATTCTTTAATTGCAATTCCAGAACCAGATGTTACCGGAATTAAGACTAACAGACTTTCGCGATGGCAACATGCCCAGCAGATGGCTCAACATTTCTGGAATCGATGGAGTGCAGAGTATCTGTCGCGATTGCAGCAGCGACCTAAATGGTGGTCAGAAGCAAAGAACATAGATGTTGGTGACCTTGTGCTCATCAAAGACGAGCGTCTCCCCTCTCTTAAGTGGAAGCTTGGACGAGTGTTGGAGACTTTTCCCGGAAAGGACAATTTGGTGAGAGTAGTGTCGGTACGTACTGCGGATGGAATTTTCAGCAGACCAATCGCTAAGTTGTGCCCATTACCCATCGATCAAGACAACGAACCTGGGAGGAAACCAGGACGAGGCGATCCCGGAGAATGAAAAGTGGCAAACGTTTGCCATCTGCAATAGACATTTTATTTCTTTTTCATTCTCTTAATAATAATTTAGTTAGCATTTATTAGTATTTATGTTTGAATGTATTCTGAATCAATTTTTACTGATAATTTTGTTGAAATAAGTATTTCAAAGGGCGGTGTATATGTTAAAGCATCGCTTGGTATTATAGTGTCTAGGAATATTATTTAGGAATAAGCGCCTGCGCGCAGATACTAATTTTGTAGCTTCTAGAATCATTCAAGCATTTTTCTGCAGTCGAATAACGAATTCACTCCTGTTCAGACGTACGCATGGTACTCTGCAATAAGCATAATTGATTGTCAGTTAGTTTTTTTTACATTTAAATAAACAAGTTGTTTTAGTATTAACTACTGATTATCGTCAAGTCATATTATTAATTAGTGCACACCTAATTAGTAATTATAAGCATACTAGCTAGCAAGTTCGTGACCAGCCCGAAAACTGGAAGTACCGAGACCTGCCTAGTTGCCTATTCAAGTGAACACTAGTTAACCTTACACATTAGCTAGTAAAACCGTCAATTAGATTTACGCCCTAGTTGATACACGAAAGGTACTGGTGACTGTCGTCCCTCTGAACTACGTAGCTCATAAACCCACCCAACATCTTTAATACATTTTCTACTCAGTACTATATGGACATCCATCAATAGATTCGTAAATTGATATTTTCCCAATTTTAGAGTAGCATAAATATTTGAGATAGCATGTATAATATATTCAGTATTGACATTGTCTGAGCATAATAGCCTCACTATTAAAAATATCGATCTTGTCACTTCTACATCTATTTATGTGTACATGTGGAAGTTATTTATAAACATAAATATGAAAAAGGATTTTATGAGACTTTTCTTAGGTAATTGCTACAACCAAAGCTTAAATTGCAATTCCCACTCCTTTTACTTTGGTAATGTTCCCCCTGGCATGTTTCTAATTTTAGCTATAAAGATTCGGATTTGCCTCTTTTCCTATACAAAGGTAAACTTTTTGTGTTGTAATTTTTATTACATGTGTATCAGTGGATGGAATAGAACCTAGTTTTCACACAGTTACAGAGTCTCCTCAACTGGGCTAAATTTCTCATTGTTATGCAATTAGAAGTGAAGCGAAATGTATACGGTGCTATTATATGTAGGGTTGCTGATTCTTCCCGACGAGCGATATCAATTCCTACGTGCTACAACGCTGCAAGAGAAAGGCGAACTATGTAAAGGAAAATAGACAAAACAAGCACGAATGAAATTAGAGAATTAGAGATGCCTTCGACTTAAGTGTGTAGCTACAGTTATAGGTTTACAAATGGATGGCACACTATTAGTGTTTTAAAATATGTAATTGTATCCGTGCTAATTGTAACTACAATACTGAGCTGAGCGCAACCCAATAAGAAAAGGGATTCTATTCTGTGCTAAATTTATCACATGAATATCTAGGAATGCAATTGAAGATAGTCTCGTGTATTCGTGTCAGGACTCCAAATGAGCTTAGTATTTAAGACAATAAGCGGTACTCTTTGACTTACTGCATTAGTGTCGAAAACTTGTAAGTTTTCCTTTTGCCAGTTCCGATCACACTATTTGCGAGCAAAAAAATCCATCGTCATTTTACATAATATTTCCTTCTCACAGTTATGTAGTGGCATAATAGATTTGTTGAAGCAGTATTACATGAAGGAATTGGAATTTCACGTGTTTCTATTGTATGCGTACATAATTAATCCTTATAAGAATTGTTTATGCAAAACTATTTTGTGTACATTTGTATTTACTAGTACAGTATACACAGTTAAAACCTTTCACCTCTTTTAAGTAAATATATTAGGTTGCCAACAGCGTATGCAGATGTAAGATTACAATATACATCGGACATTGCATCCCATAATTTTGGCTGGAAAACAATAGAATTTAGTTAGAAAGGCAAGTTCATTAATAAAACGGAAGTAATACACAAGTGAATAGACAGGAAAAGAGGAGAGATATTGTGCAATTGTAGCTGAAGTAATTCTCGTTAATTTATTTACATAATTTACAATCTAATATGCAATTAATGCACTTTATGCGTGTTAAGAGGGCTTAAGTTCCTCGTACAAGAGGAGACGACAGTAAACATGTCCATGAAGAAAAGACATAATTCTCTTGTTATGTCTCCCTGTGGTTGGTGTTTCTATCAATTCATTGTTCCTTCATTAAATGGCTGTACAATACTAATACATGCACTCTTACACAACTGAACACATGATGCACATTTTCATGTCCATATAATATCAATCCAATCCTACTGAGTACTATTGTGTGTCTGTATAAACTATATGGCCTATTCACATCTTATAGTACCTACATAATACCATTATTAGGTAGCGGTTCTGCGTAACCAGAATACCTAAGGGTACGTAGTCATGTATACCAGGCTAGACTGATCTTTGCAATGCAATGCCAGGCTGGCTTTTCCTCCCTACATAATAGTATTACCAAAACCAATGTATTTTATGCAACTAGTTACCACCCAAAAGGCAAAGCACTTACAATCAGCGGAGTAGTACTAAATAAGTTTCAAAGTTGTGTACGACGCGGTATATTACCTTGTCTCGCTTCGAATATACGCAAAGCAGTTTTCGGAGAATTCAATTCAGGATCCCCTTACACTGACTTGCGGAACTTATAGCCGACTTAGTGTCTTAAATACATCCTTTTGTGCAACACAATGCAAAGGTCGTATGTGAATTGAACCATGAGCTCATAACTCTGGCAGGCGATCAGTTCAGTCTTCATTTCATTCACTACAAACATGAGACACAATCTCCCTTACTTTCTCTGCCGCTTTCTCCTCGCTATCGCTCGTTGTTACATTGTAGTATGATAATCCGTATACTACATGCAATTATTAGTCGCAGGATATACTTGCTATTTGTCTCCCTCGTCCAAGACTCACATAGCACGCGTTATATATATACAGCCGGTCATGGCACCAACAATTATTTCCATTTAAGTGGAAATAACGGTATAAGAGAGCTTTGATCTACAAGATACATATTTACGGATAAAATATAAGAGTAAGGGGGCGCCCTATGCTATACTTTACGTCCCCGGCAAAGCTGTTCCTAATGATTAAACATTTAACCCATAACGATTCCTAAAAGAAAATTGCCAATGTTCCAATTAATGTTCAACTTTTAAATGTATCATGATTATGGATAAGAAGGCTTATGGCAATTACTATTGCAAGTTTGGCCAAAAAATACTTTAAAAAGCTACCCGCAAATATCCCAGAATTGAATATTTTCTGCACAAGATTTCAGCAATATTCAAGCAAGGTTAAAAAAGTAACCATCAAGGCTAGTGCCTTTTAATAAAATAGTACATACTAAATATTGTATTCCCTGGAGACACCAAAATGTAATCCTCATTCCTGTTGGGAGTGTTTTATTTTAGCTACTCCGTTTGCTTTGGTTCGTTGCATTTCTCTCTTTGTAAATTATATCGTGCACTATTAATAGGCAGACGTTCAAAGAGATATGCATGCAATGAAATGCATGTGTAGACAGACAAACATTGAGGAAAATGCACTTCATCTCTTTCAGAAAGGAAAACTTCTAAGTTCACTTAGGAAAAAGCATCAGTGGATTACCAATTCAAATTTCTATTGCTGCTTTAAAGTATCGCTAATAACTAGGGCAAGGCTTACTCTTAATTTAAGTGTTGCTATTTAGATAAGCTACAACTTACGACATGTTAGCAAACTAGGAAAGTTGGCGTGGATAGTCTTTTTACATGGCATCGCCACATTCGTCACATTCAAGAACATACAAACGTGTCTCAATTAATTTAAAACTTCCGGATTTATATCTAAATGAGTAAGTTCTGTTTACGTGGATATTAAGTGGGGTTTTAAGTTATTGTTATTTGTACCTTTATGCCATCTACTTGCTGCCGTAAGTGAAAAGGGAGAAATATATCGTATGCAAAATATATATTTTTTAAATATATGATTTTCTCTTTTCATGCGCCAACTCCGTGTTAAACTTTCATAAGTATATTTGTGATTTTCACTAAATTGTCACCTAGGTTAAAGTGAAGCGAAAAGTCCGCGAAAGTGGTACAAAGTGAAAATTTTTCATTTTGTGCTGGCTGAATTTTATATGGAATCAGTATAAGGAAAATAAGCTTACTGTGTAGACACTTTAGATACATCTATCATAAGTGTATGATATAGTTCTGGGAAAATACAATTTTTTTATCTTCCAGGAGTGTGTAGAAGATTCGGGCAGTTGGTCCACCATGAATTTAGCTTCCGTACATATGACTTCTAGTTCACACACTCGGCTTCAGTACATTTCTGATTGGGTTCTTCTTCCGCTCTTGATTTCGTTGCTCTAGTCATGCGGAAAGAATTTTATCAATGTGCAACTCTATGTCTTCAGGAGTATCATTCTGGTCCAACTCAAGTCAGATCTCGTTCTGTATGTCCAGTGCGTGAAATGACAGATGGATAACTACCGAGAGGTATCTATCTACAGACTAAGCAAAATCCACCCTAGAGATGTGACTCACCCCATATCTTAGTTGCGTACACAAAGTACACATACCTTCCATATCAAGTACTAAATGACCTTTGGACAGTGTAAAGTTATATAAAGGTAGATAATATTTCTACGTTTCTGCACGATATTGTGCTGAGAAAAGAACATGAGCTAAAAGCTAATATTGCACGGCGAGTTATATACTAGAATTGATATTGATACTATCTCATTCTAGGTGTGTAATCCATGATTTCATCTCACGCATGATAAACTTGGTTGGTATTTCCCCTGTACTCTCAGAACTGCGTACAATAATGTTATAGAAAGTATAGGTGGTTGCGTTTGGATAACGATAAGCAATGCCAATCTGTGAATTTTGTATCAAGAGTAGGATGGATGACTTGGGATATATATCTCATCAGTAACGGATACTTGGCTTTCGTTTACCTTACTTTAACTGAAACTACCTACAGTTTAGTTCCGTGAAGTTGAGTTTATGTTATTTTATGATGAGATTTATCCTTTCGGCGAGCTGACTAGGAGAGACTCTTGAAAGAACGGGAAAACGGAAAAAAAGAATGAAAACATTCAGGAAGAACAGAGAGCTGAGTGAGACTCTTATTGTAACAGATGAATACATCCACGGATACAGATTAGGGTTGTGTGTGTTAAGGAGGGAAGACGGTAACAAGTGGAGTGTTGTGTGTGGCGCTTTCAATGGGTGGGTGTGGGTATTCATAAAACCAAGTTTCTAAATTTTAGAGTCTGCTGGAAATCAGATTGCCACTCAAATAAATTTTCTTTGCAATTTCCCAAAGCTATAAAATCAAATTGGAGTATTCCGAGCTGACCTTTAGGCAGTAAGCAAAAGAATAGCGGACAGAGGAATAAGGGGGGCCAAATAGCCATGCCTTAAGAACGTGCAAGTGGTAAAGTAATTTAATGCTATCTCGTAGCCCCTATATTGCCCATACCATAGTATAATACAAGTAGACAGAGTAACTACATCCAAACCACTAGCTCTTTTCATATTTTGTTTTCCTCCCCTTTTCCATCTTCTCTAAAAGAGATTGACGAAAATGTTCCACTAGGTCGCATTTTCCCTTTAGTGATTTAAAGAAGAATTATAGCTGATTTGAGATAAATTGATATCGACTCTTGTATTAGCATCGTGCGCTATTGTAGCTGCAGTTTCAATGCTGCAGTGGGTGGTTTTCTAAAAATTTAAATAGCCAATGCATTTGAACTTGGCTGCATATAATAATAGTATATGCTTACTCAAATGCAGGAGTACAACAGAAAAAACTCATAAAAAAGCTTAAGAAATGCTATATGAATATTGACCTTTATCTCGCTGAAATTGCAATTATTCTGCATCAATGGTTCTTGTATTGGCAATTCTTTCCATTAGTCAGCAAAATAGAAGATTATCTTTTTCAACAATTGCTCTGGGACATTTGTGGTACACAACGAAGTTAATCTAACTGTTCATCATCTGCTTAATAGTATTAGTAGTTGTCTCATTTATTATACTTTTCTTCCAGTAATAATAAGAAGAGAATATTGTATCTAATCTTGCTGACAACTATTCACAATGGAAATCATTTCAGCAGAATATCTTTTTATATGCATGTACAAAGCTACGTATTACAAATTAGTGCTGCATTTTAGATGCATTTCGTTTCTGTCTGCAGGAAATGATCAAAATATAATAGCATGAAAAGAAATTATAGATTACCCTGCAATGCTTATAGTAAAAAGAATAATATCATGATATATAGTACCTAACTTTCCTAGGGTTGCCGTACGTTGCTAATGTATATGGTATTGCTAGTCGAAACCCTCGTAATCGGATTATATTACAAGAAAAGATGTAGGAATCTCATTGTATAAATGTCTACTCTTTTCGTCTGTGGGGTAGCATAAGTATGACTTGGGCTTAGTATTAGTAATAGTAAATAGACATTTTTTTCAACTCATTCCATACTTGTCATATTGCATCAATTTCTCTTTTCCAATTTGTGTTTCGACGAGTTGCCAGAGACAGTTTCTTCCTCAGTCCAACAATTGTTGTCGGATGATTCTTTCCCAAGTTATCCTCCATGCCAAAAATAATAATATTTATTGCTCGGGATATACAGCCTGATTTGTGTTGGACTGATACCTATACCTTAAACTTTTCATATCCAATCTAACGTTATTTTGAGGGGATGCATCACCCAGCAGGAATAGATGGCAAGATGGCTTCGGGTATAAGAGAAATACGTATCAGGCAGCAATAATATTATTTTTTCTTATGTCTTAGCAGGAGTACAAGGAAGCTCAGAATAGGTCATGCCATAATGATTTCATTCAATCATAATAGATTATAACGAAGCTTAAAGAATAAGCAATAGTTAAGTAAGTCAAGTTAATAACTTATACTTCATTATGTTATTTCTATATATTCAGATTAGTATTCAGAATGATCTCACTTCTAAAATCTAATACAGAATTGTTATTTGCAAAGCAGATACTTATCTTTCCGAATCTGAATCGGTGCTAATTTAGAGATCCTTTCGATGCAAAATCGCTTATCTTAAAAACCCGTTAATATTTTAGTAAAAAAGACAAACTCAAACTTTGAGTACATAGAAGTTACGAAAACGCAAATGTGTAACACAAATCTGTATAGTGTTATGAATATCCTTTTAATAGTATACCTAATTAACCTTTTACACAGCGCTTTTACTACTAATTTATATTATATTATATTATATATATTTTACATTTTACTACTAAGTTTTTTGAAAACTATGTCATTTTACTCATATATCTTCACGAGAAAGCTCATTTTTACCTTTAAGTGCATTTTGCAACAGTTATGGTACAACAAACGATGTATTTTCTGCACACTGCTACATTGCTTACAGCACTGTACACGAACTGAACTAAAAGTTGAACTAAAGTAAACTTAAGTAAGTAGGTACTAGGAAGTAGTATTAATTTTCGTCAGTTTTCTAAAGTAAGTAGTTGTACATGTTTGCATCACGCACATCCATGAATAGTTTAAAAGAAGCTAGTGAAGTCAGTATCAGCCAACAGAAAACTCATCTCGTGCTGGAAGTTAAGTAACACATTTGTAAAGATGCGCTAGCAAACATTACCACTAATGTATGATATGTTAATATAAACGAGATTATAGCTCCTTCTACTCATGTTGGGTGAGATGCCCAGATTAATCTGAGTAGGTACTTGAAGATTGAAGTCAGGGACATAAGAGTGGGATGTAAATGTTATACAATGTATTAATATAAGGGAAGAAAAGAGAAAGTCCCTCAAGAAAAGTCTTTGGGCTAGCCAAAGTGAAGTCAGATCAGAGACGTGAACTTTGAAAGATACTTTGTGCACAGTTGCGGTAAGCAGTTTGATATTTCCTGTAATAAATCTTGCTAGGAAACAAAAGAAAAGATAGTTAGTAAAGACAATACGCCATCGATCTTCAGTGCTTTATTCGCCTCTCTTCTCTCCACAACTCACAATCTCGGGATTTTCTTTCCTCCATTTTAACTATTATAAGCTCTTGTTTTCTATGCATGCTTACATATTATTTACATTACTAAAATGGGCGAATAGGCAAGACTTAATTTCTCGTACATAACTTCTGAAAAGTAGATTTTAATATCTCTCTTGTTGGTCCTTGATAGATGTTGACATATCATTAGAAATTGCGCATTATCTATTTTAAGGAGGGGAGCTTGTTTTCTTACATTCAAGACGAATAGTAATCGTATGGAGATGTTAGTTAGCAACGTATCCATATTTCCCTCAGGGGGTAGTACTTATTTTCAAAAATTCCATTGTATAGTGGATGAATAAATTAGACAAACGTGCACCAATTAATTCTTTTGAAAACAGATTCAAAAAGACTTTCTTCTTTCAATTTTTTGTTACTTATTGCAAGAAGGATAAGATGCTAACCACACTAATAATGATTATGTTTGCGTAGGTCTTGTGGCTCTATAAAAAGAAATCTTTAGATTTTAGCATGCAAACGAATATCATGTAATATCATATAATATATAGTATCATACTGTCATGCAGATTAGATTCATAGTCACGTAGCCGCAATTTATATTACTTTTACTTATTAAAACGGCTTTAAAGGAAAAAAATTGATATTTGTAAATAGAGAAAGTAAATTGGCCAAGTTTTTGGCTCAGTAAATAAGTAGAATTTCCTTGGCTTATAGAAATTGTAACTCTTAAGAATATTTTGAGTTTGCTCACAGACTTATAAGATTTTGGGTCGAAACGGAACGAGAGCTTTTACTTTAATGCAAATGTAGGTATGTGTGTTATGTAGACAAAAAGAGCATCTGTGTGTTGAGGAAACCTAAAAGAGAGTTCTTTATCTAACCTACATTGCTTGTTAGTTATGCATGAATGTTTACTGTTTAATATACCGTCCTCATAACTAGTAACATACCTAGCGTGTTATGCGAAATGAAGTAAATTTAGGTTGTGGTAGGTACATTATAGAATTACTATCTTTATGCATATAATTCAACGTGCTTAATATAATATGTAGACATTCTCTTAAAATAGTGTTCTGCTGGCACTCGAGGATAGTGCCGACACAGAATATCAGTGTAGCAACAAAATGTGCGAACCCAAACTGAATGAAAGTATATTAGAGGAAATAGGAGTGGAAGGAAACATGTTGAATTGTGTGCCTGTATTTTATCTGTTGGTATTTGCATTTGCATCTCCGGAAAGGTAATATATGTGTGGAATAGCAACTTTGGCTTAGTAAGTATAGATATGTTCAATTTTGTGTTCCCGATGTTACAATACTATAGCCTCATCACATGTGTAGAGTAGAAACTTCCTGAAATCTCTTGCGTTCCTTTTCCGCCTACTTTGGCCTTGCTTCACACAAAATACACTCTTTCCTTTACTTGTCTTCTCTTCCATTTCTTCTGTTTTCCTTTGTTTTGTTTTGCAATGCAAAATCACCCTGCAAAGATTTATTTAGCTCTTTATTTCTGCTCTACTTGGCTAGCGCCTTTTTCATCAGGGTATCCAATGCTACCCGGGTTTAATAAAACCAAAGGTAGCTATTATCTCACACAACAGATACTATGTAAATGATACAAGTTACATTGACACAAGATGATTTGTAAAAAAAACGTTACAACTTCAAGTTGAGCTGATGCTCCAAATGACGCGCATTTAGGTACTATGGTGGACATTTTCTATTATGTAAATGTGGCTTTGGTTTGAAAAAAATTTCGGAATCGGGTTTTATTTAATATGATTATTATTTCAGTACCCTTGTTTAAAAAGCTCTTTTCAAGTCCTGTACGTAGCATGCCGAGTTTTCCTTAAGGCTTTGATTTTTAAATGTCTACACTGTAGTGGAGTTGTCTGGTAGATTCCAATATCTCATTTATTATCCTAAGGAAAGAAAATCCTCTGGTAATAGTGGGACTTGACTTCAGCTTACATTGCATCCCATCGAATCTTGCCTTCACACAAATCCCTGCAAACTTTCTGTTTACTCATGTACATAAATACGAAGCTGTTGTTCCTTGATTATAAATGAGTTTCGTATTTTATCCTTTATCGCTTCCATTATTAGACTTGCACTGCTATCTGAAATGAAGAAAAAGCAAAAGCGACCACAAGGCAACTATTTAATATCTGCCTATTTATCTTTTGCTTTACTCTGTAGTTGATATAGTGTGTCTTTGATTTGAATTTTACTACAACCAGAAATCCTTCGACAACCCGTAAAATTCTCTCTTCGATTTATTTTCCCTAAGAACACTTAAACATTCAGTTTCAGATGAGTTCCATAAGCCGTAAGTATAGTATCTAAAAGACAAGATGAGACTTTTATCCTACAGAGATATATAGTACATGCATAGATAAGTGTAGGTACTAATAAGGCGAGTCTTCTTTTGCATTTGATTATATGGATGTCGTGTCAAGTCAACTACAATATATTATTATTCCTGAAAGTGTTATTTATTCCTTAAGATGTGCACACTAGTGCAGTTGGAACTTTGCTCATTTTATTTTACTACAGAAGATCATCACACACTGTCGTGCTAATCAGTGTACAAAATTTACCACTTTTTAGCCTTTTTTACCATCACAGTGGTAAAAATGCACTTAATGGTAATAATGCATTTATTGGTAAAAATGGTAAATTTTAGCGATTTTTTAGACAGCTGAGTACAGATACACTAGACTTCCTAAAATATAAATTTTAAAACTTTATTTTACATGAAATATTTCCAATTAGTCACTTAATCAATTAAATTATTCATATTTATTTGATTGTACACCAAAAGTTATAAAATGAGAAAAGAAAGATTGTATATTGGTATCGCCCATTTAAAATTGATGCTAATTTAATTGCAATTAATTTCTCAATCGGCAAGGGTAGTTAGCGCCCCCCATTGACATTGGTTGAATCCTACTCTGATTGATGAACACCTATCAATTTGTGACAACAATGATCATCTGCTAAGCTATTTCATACTTTGGCACCGAATTATATTCAAAATTCAAACACGAAATTTAAATGAAACTATTTTTTACCATTTTTACCATTTATACCACTTACCACTACTTTTTAGGTAATGGTATTTAACGTTAAATACCATTAAAAACCACTTACCACTGGTAAGTGGTAAATGGTATTTTGTACACTGGTGCTAATATTGAAACTGCAGTTGGATTTCTCTGACTATTGACTTGTGTGATGTGCATATATGCCTCCCAATGAAATGGACCAAGATCCTGTACCCAACAAGACCTTATAAGCAAGGCATAGGAAGTGAGTGTGGAGTGACAGAGGTATCATGGCGTGGCAGATTCGAGTCTTATGTACTGGAACGTATGTATGTGAATGTGATGTAATGTAATGTAGAGGATTTTAGTACGTAGCGATAAATTTCCATAACATATGCATGTAATGGGGTGTAATATGTTCATAAATACAGAGTCGTAGACCTCCACCCCAAAACCATAAACTACACTTGAGCCAAATCTACGGGCACTTATTTGGTTTGTTCGCGTGCCTCCAGCTCATCGCTCCCATATGCAAAATATCGAGATTTTTATTGATTCTAACACTGCCATCAAATCGAAGAAGGCCACAACCAGGCGAACAATAAGTTAGCAAGCGACCAACGGAACTGACAACAGTGAGCAAGCTGAACTTTAACCGATGTAATGTTATTACTGTAGCTAATGCCTTCCCTTCCTCATACTCCAAAGTTTTAATCCATCCAGTCTATAATAGAGCTTTAGTAATAGTAATTGAACGAGCACTTTAGTAACCTATTACTATAAGGATAGCACTAAAGTCCTAAGCTACACTAACTTTTTACGTCCCTACTTACCTTAAGAATTTTAAAGAGAGAACTTTCCTTTGAAACCGCCACTATTACAATTCTTTTCGATAATAAAATGCAGTTTTACAATCAAAGTTTGAGAAAAGAGATGGGGAAAATCTATTTCCTCTTTTAACTTCTTTTCCGTTCGTTTATTCGACTTTATTACAATCCACACAGCCGTAACTCCGTTAATGCTAAAATACTATGCACTAACGTAGTACGGCTACCTGGTAAAAACAAAAAGGATGAAGGACTATAGACGTCGTCAACGATAAGTAAATTCTACGTGCGTACAAAGCTTAGCGTGGGTAGTTATGTAGTTATGGATTTAGTAAGAAATGCGTAAAATATCATGCGAAATCCATTGAGACTGAACATGTGCCGTGCTGTAACAGTAATTTCCAATCTATAGTTTACAGAAGGAAATCCCATTTTAAGTACAGTTCTTAAATGCCAAAAGAATATTTCACGAAATGAACATGACAGAAACACTCGTGTGTGTTTGTGAAGATACCAAATATAAAGTTTTTTATGTATTATGTACGCACACGATATTCTCATAAAACTTAAATGAAGTAGTAAGAAGAGTTAGCTCTTGGTTTTAAGTCTCCAAAGTCTCAACTCTTTTAAACAATCTCTTCACAGAATTTGGTTAGAGTCAAGGTAAACTGAAAAAGAATAGTTCAGCTCTTATAAAGATTGTGGTGGGAGCAAAGTTTTTTCTTTGCTCTCCGCTAAGTATAACTAAATTTAGCTAAACTTAACCTTACATTTGACTCTCACTGAATTATACAATTATTCCAATGCAAAGAATGTAGACACACTTTCACACAGTTTGACTTTCGCTCTGAGCAACGCGTTCTGTTTACACATCTTTCTCCTCGCACACGCACTGATGTTCTCCACTTAAACTAGGAAACTACTAAGAAAGTTGGATAACGGCAAAAAATAGATTCGCAAGTCAAGATCAAATATACCAGGAAGTTGGGAAAGGAAGATTCGAAATTATCTCTTAACTCCTTTTCCTGAAATCACTCATACAGTATGACAATGACAATAATTACATTGTGACGACGATAACGACGACCACCATAACCCTAATTGTCCTATGAATTTTTGCTAATTTTACGATGTATTTATTAGCTAGTCCAAACTGAATATTTTATTTACCCTCTCTGTATTGAGCATTTTATATTTAGCGATATTGGTGAAATTTGAGACTTTCGGTTTAAATCTAGCCGGTTTTTGGTTTATACTCTTAATAAAGTTGGATTATCATGAATTGAATTCTCCGAAAAGATGATTCCATGGTTTACAGTATTATTTACGTGGGCGACTCATCTGAGAAGTGTTTAACCTAGATACATGTAGTAAAAGTAACAGGCTTCTTTCTGGAGCCACTTGATAGTCAGGGCAAATTACAGTAAGCCACAAACCACACCTCTGCTTTCATTTGGGCTCTAGCGGTTCATATGTGAAGGAAGAAAGCAAATCGTTTCCCCATTTCTCTTTCCTCTCTGGGAATGAAAAGTGATTCTTAGAAAAGTAAGTCTAAATTGAAGGAAATATCGTTTGGTTTGATCTACTAGTGCGGTTTATATTTCTAGATGACGATTGATATTCTCACTCTCTGAGTTGACAATTTAGGAAAGTTCCAAACCACCGAAACGAAACCAAACTAAGCAAACCACTAGTTTTTTCATATCTTCTGTCGAGATCAACTTGAAAACTTCTTTTGGCAAGTTGACTGACTCCTGCTCAGTCAGTTCAACTACCTTTCTTATTGCTACATACTTACATGGTTACTCTATTTCTTCCCAGTTTGAAATTTCTTTCCTGATTCTATTCGTCGCACTCAAATCTAAGATTCGTCTTTAAAAGAAATCCCTCCTAAAGTCAACACTAGTCGTCTTCATATATACCCTACTAGTCTACTTCTATTTGTAATACTAAGGTTAGAAGTAAGTCAAGTCTGGCTACAAATTCACTCCCCACCAAGTCAAGTCTAACGAAAACCGAAATTATTAAGTCAAGCTGAAGAAATAAGTAGAAAAGTTGGTGAACCAGTTCTGTCCTGTCCTCGTCTAGGTGCTAGTACTGCACTGTCTAGCCCTGGACTGTAACATCATCTCAGATGGTAGTTTAGACTTTCATTTCTACATAAGTATGCCTAGGTACCTATTCTGTTCATAAAAGAAAAAAATCTTTTCAAAAGAAAGTCTCTTGGCTTTTACAGATGGATTTTATTTCATAGATTATGATGTTCTACTTGAATAGATACGTATGCTGTCTTCGGCGGAGATGTAATTTAAGCTCAATTCTTATTCTTTTTAATTTACCCCCAACCTCATGCCGCAGATGCCTTTTCTTTCCCAACAATTTGTTTCCGTAAACCTGATCATCATTTTCCTTTCTAAGAGATCATTCTCGATTCGCTTTGTGTACCCGCCTCATAAAGTCCTCTCCAAGTCTATAATTATCCTACGATATATATACTATAAAACACTCATTATGTTGTAAGTATTTTGATGATACGGATTTACACAAAAACTCTCTAAAGTCAGTGCTCCTTCGCTTTTAATATGAAAGGAATTCCCAAAGTAAGAATTCTAAGTAGAAGGATTTGATATTCGATTGATGTGGCTGGAGCATGTATGTAATTGACTATTTCCTAAGAGTCAGAGTGTGATGAAAGCCATAGAACAGCTTTTCTGTGGTCGCCATTAAAATAATGAATTGCAAACGACGACCTGGTGTTTGAAGGTTATGGGCGCATTGAACTTCTATGTCATTTCCCTATTTATATTTATATTGCATACTACGGAATTAGTAAGTATGACAGACAAGATAACGTAAATAACAGCCACCTGAACAGACTTCGTCTTCATTCCTGGTCACATCTAAAATACAGGTACAAGACATGTAAATAGATACCTAAACACAGGAAAACGAAAACTTCTAGAATCTCTAATTCTTTCATTTGAGATAGATAAGGACAAAAATAAGTACCAGTTTATTTAACGAAAATAAAGTGCAGCAAACCGGAATGTAATCAAAGTAACGAAAATCTTTGGAGATACATACGTAGTATGGTAAATATTTAGCCTAATGTTTAGTTTCCAAAATCATTTCAGTATTTTATTGTGGAAGAAGGAACGAAGAAGGAAGTTATTGCTTTTTAATATCAACAAATATTTGTAGGTCAACTCATGGTCGTACTTGGTAGGTCCCTAACTGCTATAAATACAGCTTTCAACTTACATAAAGCCCCATAATAAAAATGTAGCAGTAAGCATTTATTTTATAGTGCTAGGTTAGGCAATACTATAACTCTTATTCACACACTGTTTTGTGCTTTGTTGTCCGCAACAAATGATGAGGTGGTGTCACGTTAAAATTAAAGCTGCATTGTCCATTTTTGAATACATTCTGCTTCCACCCTCCAGAACTTTACAGGTGACTTTGCTAATTCTTGATTTTGAAAATTATCATTACAATTATTATTATAATGTTACTTAAAAGTTGCGTCATTTTCTCAATAAAGATTACCTGTTCTAAACGTTTGTGGAAATTGTCCATTTCTGACGATTTTTTGACGACACAAGTGAAGACGACTTTAAGACAAAGCAGGAATTAAGACTCAAATTCAAGTGGAATTTTCAGAAATTATTTTTACTAGTGGGAGCGTACAGTATGCTACCAACTTTTGGGAATGGAGTTATTCTTATGAAGAGCTGTGGTAGCTCCGAATTCCTGGTGCTGGAATGTAGGAAGCTGAGAATCGTTTCCGGCTTAATTGGTTGGCAATGTACATCTTAACATATTATATTATTGAGACACTTCTACACCTCCAAAATCAAAATCTTCGACGTTTTCGCCGCTTGAATAACGCCAGCCACCAAATGGGTGTCATTAGCTTCATGGTCTACAGATTTAGCAAGCAAATCTAGTTTATCCATAAGTAAAATATCTGTACTTTTAAATGCAAAAAACTACCTTTGTATTATCTATCTAATTAAGGTGATTTCAAATAAGTCAATAGTATGTTTCCTCTGTAAAAAAAACTTTACTAATTAGCTAATACCTCATCCCTTACGACAATACGAAGCCTAAAAAATGTACAATGTTATCTAGCCGTTTTAGCAGTCTTGAAAAGGCGGTCGTATTGTCGTTAGGGTGAAAATGCATTCGTTAATTCTCATAACTGAGGTTGCTTAAAACAGCAAAATAATTCAACAGAAACTAACGATAAATATTTAGTAATGAGATATTTAAGATACCAATAAACTTTACATATCATATACAAATACATGTCACTTTAAATACTTCCACGTCACTACAGTCAGCAAGCACGTTTCTTGTGTTAACAACCCAGGAAATCGTAAATATTGAAAAACAAAATTTATTACTGCTGAATTGCTGATATCAACTAAAGCTTTTTAAATCAGAAACAGATGGCAAACTATAAACAAGTACAGATATACTCCATTTTAGTTATAGGCTTAATTAAATAATGTATCTCTTTGTACTGTATAATATAATATAATCCTGATCCGATTGAACGCTTAAATAATAAGTACATTGAATGCTAGGTGATCAAGATGTTTCATTTCATTCCTTATTGCCTAATACATAAACTATTTTTCATTATTTCCAGCAAACTAGAATGTTTCGGCAGAGTTAAATAAGTTGGTGGACGGAATCGTAATATTGTTTATCTGAACACCTTTCAAAACAAGTCTCAAATCAAATAACATCAAATGTAGATTTTTAGTATTATTATTTCCTGGGACATCAAGTGGAATTACTTTCTAGTAGAAATAGAAGAGCAATATTAAAGCATTAGTTTATTTATCCACAACTCATAGTATTTAAGTCAGTTAAGTAAGTACTTGATAATAGTACACGTAGTAAGAGTGAGATGTGGCAATGGCAACTCTCGCTTTGCGGAGAAAGACACCTACCTATAGCTATGTGAGGAATAGAAACGCGTTTTGTTGCAGTTATTATGATCATTGAATTTGTTGGCACTGTAAATGAACGCGTGTACTTACTCTAGAGAGATACGAGGCAGTTTGCAGTAATACAAAATACAGAAGAGCAAAACGAAGGTTGAGGTTGAATGTGAATGGAAGTCGTTACGTTCATTAAAGATGCATTCAGTTTGTGTCTCTTTAGAAAGCATTGAGAGGCATTCTGAGCCGAGGCTTGAGTTTTTTGCCAAGTTTAGTTTTATCTTTCCTACACGAAAGGTGTTTCATTCTACTGAAAGACCATTTTTCAAAGAGATCTTACCTTGATAAGATATTGCTGACAATGAGTGACTTGACTCTCCGTATGAAAGAAAGAGATTTCTCCTCCCTTCCACTTTCCGCCATACAAAATACACTTTGCCAACAGACAGACGCTACAGCATTTAAAGGTGCACTACACTTTTAGTAACTTACGGGTACGTTTACATAAATCATACTTCTTTTGACAAAGCACCGCATTTGTTTAGAGTTTGAATCCAAATAGAACCACCAAAACGTAGCTACTGCTATTACCATTTCAGTTGAGCTCGGTTTGGAATTTTTGCTACTTACTTCGACTTAACTTTAATCAATCTGGTTTTGCATACAATTCTGTGCGAATTGATCGAAACTCCTTTGGGGCTCACTACTCACTATTATACAAATTTTCGATATTTGGAATACGTACACTCCTACTCCACGATATGCCAAATTATGTATGTACTGTACGAACTTATGAGTAATTCAACTAATTCAAGTACAATTTATGGTATTATTTCTTATCCAGCTAATTTTTGATCCTGGATGGAAATTAATTTGTGTATGGCTGGCGATGTAAAGAGCTGTGAAGGAATCGTTGCGGAAAAACAATAGGTCACACCAATTTCGTGTGGTTTCGTGTAATTTGGTGGTATTTCGAGTTTTGAAACACGAAAGTTCAAGAAAACCTTTATTGAGACCATTAAATGACTTAAACTAAATTTTATTTTATGAAATAACTATAATGTCAATCTTTATAGAGCGAAGTAGATAGGTATATGAAGTAGAGATACAGGGATAGTTATTCCATATCGTAAATCCCTGCTTTAATACTATTAAATAAAATAGCAAAAAATAGACATTCGTGCACAATCACAATTGTGATTTTCGAATTGAGTTTGCGAGTTCTAAAAGTACACTTTTCAGTAACAATCTCTGTCTCTAATGGAGACAATAAAGTGTCACTATTATTATTATTATTATTATTAATCATCGCATAGTCGCATTTATTAACAAAAAATCAGTTTGAACAAATTAAGTCATGCCAATTTCCCTCGGGCGAGGGCTATTAGATTGTCAAGGGATAGTTTTATGTGGACAATCAATTTGTGTATATTAGCATTATTCAAGTTTCACTTAGTTTTTAGAATTAGAGTAATACACATTTTAAAATTAGATTATTAGCTAATACCATTATCAGTCAAAAAAATGAATTATTATTAACAATTCAGTAGTACAGTAGTATTAATGTTATTTTTGTTGATTAAGTAGAATTTTAAATACAGTTTTTTTAAATAAAACATACGAATCTAGGTCCTTAACATTCCTAGGTAATGAATTCCATAACATTATAGACCGAAATTGAAAGCAGGCTTGTCCCGTCATTGACTTAGGAGTGAAGTTACAAGATAGGTTCATAGGGTACCTAGTGTCGAAACTAAGGGAGTCCTTTTGAAACACAAACATATGTTGAAAACTATCAATATTACCATATTTTATAATTTTATAAAGTATACATAAAGTTCTATAGTCACACAATTGCGAAGGGAATAGTCATTTTAAGTCGTTAGTAATTTCCTGGCTGCTATACTATCATGTTTACTCTTTTCAAGTACTAGCCTAGCAAGCGTTCTAATTACTTTTTCTATAATTTTTAAATACTTTTTACTAGCCACTCCCCATACACAAGACATATACCGAATTACAGATATAACTAGTGCATTTCCGAACATAATAAGTGTATTTTTGTCAAAATACATTCGAATGCTATATAGTTCCCTTATACGTATATAACAGGCTGTAGCAATGTTATTAATATGTACTGACCAGTTAAGTTTCCTATCCAAGGTAATGCCGAGACACTTAACGAAGTCAGATGAGATTACAACATCATTACCAATTTGAAGAGTAATAGAACCAATACAGCGGTGGTTAAAATCACTTGCAAATAAAAATTAACTTAGTTTTCTCGCCTTTAATTACCAGTTCATTGTCGTTTGCCCACTTAGTTACTGCATTCATGTCTTCGTAAACTTTTGTTTTTAGTTCATCCATATTATCTTTTGTACCTGTTGCTACCAAATTGGTATCATCAGCAAAAAGATAAGTAGTTGAATGAGTAGCTTGTTCGGGAAGGTCATTTACATATAAAGAGAAGAAAACTGGACCAAGTACGTCCCCTTGGGGCCAACCAATAAATGAGTCAACTACATCAGAATTCTGGTTATTCATACTTACATATTGCTTGCGTTGTGAACAAAAGTTTCTCACCCAGAAATCGGAGATGCCCATAGTTTTTATTTTGGACATTAACTTTTTCTCTAGGTACTGAGGGAAATGCATTAGCTATGTCTAGCACAATCATAACACAGATCAGGCCTTTGTCCAGTTTGGAGAGAATATAGTTGGTGAGAGCCAGAATGCAATGTTCAGTGGAGTAACCTTTTCTGAATCCGTATTGTTGTTCACTTAAGATCTTATTTTCCTGTAGATAGGGACTTTAACTTTCGCCTCGTATATTTTTCCGAGGATCAGCGAGAAGTTTGGACACACACTTACGGGTCGGAAGTCACTTGGTGAAGTTGGATTCTTGCATTTAGGAACAGGCACTATTTTTGAGATCTTCAGTTGATCAGGTACGATTCCAGTTGAGAAGGATAAGTTGCAAAATTCCAAGATTACGTCAGAGACCACCGGCATAGGTAGCATTGTGTCAATCATTTTTTTACTTACACCAGTTATGTCCGGATAGTCTGATTGTTTCTTCTTCATACTCCTCCAAGCCACCACTAGATCACTCTTTGTTACTGATTTTACATAAAAATCATCAATATTTTCTGGTTTTTCGGCAGCGTCATGGTGTAAGGTATCGCACACAATTCCATTGTTGAAGGCAACATCTCTGTAGTGTATATTTAGATCGTTGACATCGACTTCAGGGCTGTCGTGGTTATTTTTGGTAGCGATAAAATTGTTGTAGGTCTGCCACGCACCATGTTTACTAATTTCTTCAGTGAATTTGTTCTTTATGCTCATCTGAATTTGACGTCGTATTTTTCTTTGAATTCCGTTTGGTTTCTTGTAGTTCATCAGGATTGTTTGATAACTTCCATTTGTTATAGAGGAACTTGTTATATTTGATCAGCTGTTTGGTTTCATTAGACAGTACAACTCGAATATCCTTGTCTTGAATAGAGCGGGTAGTTAATGGAGCACAAGCGTTGAAACTAGTTAGAATAGAATCCCGAATAATGGTAAACAAATCATCAGGGTTAAGATTTTGAGATAGCGAGGTTAATGAATCGATTCTTTCGTTAAAGATTGTGTAGAATTTTTTCCAGTCAACTTTGTTATAATTTCTGAATAAAATTATACGCTTTTCTTTTTTAGTCACGGTAATGTTGGTAGTAATTGATGTAAATAAATGATCAGAAATATACTGGTTACTTACAGAGGCTGATATATCAAGGGCATCACTTACTATTATGTGATCAATAAGACTTTTTCTCTCTTGTCGGCTCCGTCACAATTTGCTTTAAAGAATGTCGATTTAAAGTTGCGTTAAATTTCTTTGAAGTAGCGTCGCAGGAAAGCAAGTCGATATTGAAGTCTCCAAGGATATAAAATTGTTTCTTACATTTTGTAATAAACTGTAGTAATTTTTCAAGATTATGAAGATCATTGGGAAGAGCTTTTGGTCTGTACACACAGCAAACTATAAATGATTTGTAATATTTATATTGGAAGGAAGCACATAAAAATTCGATCGATGTGGGATGTTTCCAATCATGGGTGTCAATTTCAATTACGTTAACTTTTAAAATTGAGTTATAGATAATAGCAACTCCCGCCTCTTGCCTCCCTATCTTTGCGAATCATTTTTAGTGAAGGATCAAGAGAACAGTTATCAGTGGGTAAAAGCCATGATTCGGTGATACATAAAATAGTTATGTTTAGGTTATTTATCATGTTTTGTATTTGTACTAACTTTGGTTTGATAGATCTCGTGTTTTGTTGGCCAATCAGAAGTGGTACCGTGTCTGCAGCTGGGAGTTGAGTCATGAATTGTTTTCTGAATCTGCCATTTCTGTGTCCAGTGGTATTTCGGTCTTCTTCTTTGGATTTCTTGGTTTTCGAAGATTGTTCACTGCTATTTTTCCTTTTATTGGTAATACGTGTTCGATGGGCAATTGGAGTGGATAGTGCTTCTTTTTGCTGGGCTGCGGTGAGGTCTCTGCGAACTGAAATTCCTTTTAACTCTGTTATATTTTTTAATTTCTTGCAATTAGTGAATGCAGTTCTGTTGGCAATAGAGCAGTTGAGTCTAAGTCTGATAGGTCTAGGTTTTGTTGCATCCGGTTTCAGTTGCCCAATTCTTTCGCAGTATTGGATTAAATCAATGTCTGGAAGGATTATTGATAGTAAGTGTCCGAGAATTGGATTGCCATTTCCGTCATCTTCTTCACTTATTCCAAAGAATATCAGGTTGTTTTTACGTAGTATACGATCAGTGATTTCGTTTACTTGATTTTGCTCGATTTTATTGGTGGAAATAAGGTTGACTTGTTCGTCCAGTCGATTAACTTTTTCTTCAATCAAGGCGATATTGTTGTTAAGGGATTTGTTTTCTTTGGACAAGTTCGTGACCGTGGCTTTAAGCGTTTCGAAATCTGAACGAAGGGCTTTCTGCTCTTCCAAAATAGTGTCAAGTTTATCCAATTTGTCAAGCTTTGCCAGAATTAATTTTTCAGTAGAAGTTGGCTCAGGATTAGGTTGTGAATGCGATCCGTGGGCATGACTACTTTTTAGTGGTGATCGTGGGGTGGGGGCCATGTTAAAGGTGAATTTATAATTGAGGAACGAATCAGATTCAATTATAAATTAGAATTATTTTATTTTCACTAGTCGTTAGTGTATATTCAATTTAAATTTAGAAAAAAATTTTAGAGATAAAAGTTAGACCCACCAACTTTCAAGCGCCCCGCCAACCAACACCTATTGTCACCCAAGAGCAATACCCGACAGTCCCCAACCAATTGCCGACAAAAGACTTTCCGTTCCTTAGCTTTGTTAACAACCACATTTTGTTTCTATGTAAAATGAGCCCAATCCCACTTAATGTCGATGAAGAACTATTCTTCGCAAAAGTTTAGCTACTCTGTCGATGGTTGACTACAAAAATACGTTTAAAAGTTGATGCCGTCATTGGAAAATTCTTAACTAAGTACTGAGACTATACTCAAACAATACCCAAGAAATTAATTTTGATTTTTCTCGGAATTTTACCAAATATTCGCAAAATCTTTTGCGTTCAAATAAACGTAAGAATATATATGCTGAAAATGCCTATAGATATGAAATATTTCAACGCCAAATGCGATTGATTTTTGGTAATGGATAGATTGCAGTATTTCAAAAACCGGTCACCATTTGCCTTTTATAATCTCTAAATTAATAAAATTTAAACAACCAAAAATTTTTTGACTGTATTTTTATTAGGATGGGTCAGAGAAAAACGAAAATAGTGACGGGTAGCATATTAAGCGACTATGTATTGAAGACTAAATTCCTGATTTTTGCATTGAGAAAAGAACTCAAAAAAATTTGGATATGATTTTGCATTGGGAAAAAATTCAATGCGGGGTCGGACATTACATTTTATTCCCTTTGATAGATATATGTCACCTTTTCACCTTTTCCAATACTATTCCTGGAGACAATATAGCTGATTAGTCTATGTTCGGTAACCAACCGTTTAGCTATCTAAATCAGCCTGTATGACATGTTACAATGACAGGGAATTGGTGGCTAGAATAGGTGAATGATCAAAATAAGAAAATAGAGAAATGTAGACTGAGAAAAGTATTCTTTGTCTGGTGGCATCTTTAAAAGATCAAACACATTTAGCCGCTGTCCACGTTACTACGTTACTAGCCAATTTTAGCTGCTGTCCAATTTATTAGGCAATTTAATTGGACGACTGGTAAAAATGGTTTTGGTCGGATAAAATTGAACGCTAAATGTGGCGTTAATGTCGCCTGTTAACGATAGCTAAGCAAATAGGGTGGCACTGGCACTGTAAATCACCTAAAAAAATAAAACTCACTGAAAATAGGAGGGCCTATAATAGCCTAATGGACCAGTTGTCGTTAACCGGTATCAAAGTATCAAAGGGATATGGATGGGTAAAAAACCAACCCATATCTTGATTGTCGGACATCTACCAATAGACTTTCGGGTGTTTACTAAGTATACTTTTAAATAATTTGGCCAGTTGATAAAATAAAAAATAGTTGTTATTGAAAAGTGTACTTTTAGAACTCGCAAACTCAATTATTTAATAACGTTTTTCAAAGGTTGTATTTTATACAATAGGTACCCTAATGTGTTATTATTACCCAATAATTGATTATCTTTGTCAAAAAACTAATTGCCAGAAGAATGTATGCAATGCACGACTGATTTTGCTTTCATTGCGGTAATTTTAGGCTGCTTGTTAGATAGCATGACTTGACATTAGGACTAGGGAGGGCTGGCATTGCTTCTCTAGTCTTTTCTTAATAACACTTGAAATAGTACACACATCGAACTGACTACATAGTACTAAAAATCTACTACATACATGTATGTACATTAGTAGATACGTATACACGGTGCACGACATAACAACAACGTGAGCAGGAGAACATAATAGAGAAAGTCTTCTTATTGTATCAGTGTTCGGTAGCAAGAAAATCTTTTGATATACATGAAAGTGGAGGGTACTATTATAGATAACTGGGTACATCTAGCTAGTAGATTGGTTGGTGTGTGTCTTGGCTGAAAAAGGATTGGCACCGTTTGCGGCAGTGGCCCGGATTCAAGTTGTACGGAAAGGTGATATTTTCATCACTTCAACACGATTGCTTTTGACTTGTCTTGGAAATACGCCCAATTCGATTGAGGACATTATTCTATTCAAAGCTACCGAAACTTCCTTCCTCCTCAACCGAGAGAACTAAAGGAAAAGCCTAGGGTAGGTCTCGGCTGCTACTTCCTTTAGAATTCGCCTACATTTACAAAATTAGTATAGCCAAGAGGAGGTAGAGAGAGGTACTATATAGGTACTTTGCATGACCTATAATATACTTTAATATTTGATGCGATAACAGTTTACATTGTGCTGTAAATACACACACGTACGTATATATACTACCTACATTATATATAGTATATATACTACTATATATAGTAACTACACAATTTCAAAAAGAAAGATTAGTCTAAATACTAAATATAACTTAAAAATATGTTGACAGTGTATGTACTATATTTGTAGCGTTTTGTCATCTGGACTGGACGGCAAGATGATTAGAGCTAAGACAAGGACGGTTCAATGTTATGTACTTATAGACATTTATGGACTTCCTTATATGCGTAAGACTTTTTGTGGGTATTCATCTATCATAATCAGGTACCAGTCATTGTGGCAGAAAAACGTCAGTTTAAAGGGCGGAGTTTTAATTGCTATACATGACAACTGCCTATTTCGGAAAAAGAAACAAAGCAGATTGATTAAAGCTCATACTATAAAAAAAGTTTGTATAATTAACATATTTTATTACACCAACTTAGCTTGAGGCCACGCTTTTCCAGGCTATGACTTTAGACAACTCAAGATTCAGATGTATGCTAGAATGTACTAGTGACTGTAGACCGTAATTTATATCTTTATAATTATCTCTCAGGATATTTATATTACAAAAGGAGATTTAGAAATTCTGTGATTGCTTCTTGAAGATACTCCCTGCTAGCGTCGATACATAAATTAATTATCGAAATAAAAACTAATAATAGGTTGTATTATTATATAAAAGTAATATTATACCTCACTTCAGTAGATAATTGGATTAGAAGCATGGAGGCTACTTCTGTTACATTGTTATTGTAGTGTAGAATGCAATTTCGGATACTGACCTTTATAATTCTCAAACGATTCTAAGTAGACTCTTGCATATTAAATACCTCTTTTTGTTTGTCACAAAGAAAATAGTTTGCTCAACTTAAAAAGTATGAAAATCTCTGTGCTTCTTTTAATATACTACTCGGTAAGTGAAAAGAGTGAAATTGAGATTTACAGTATTACTATTTTCGTAATTCCCTATACCTTCAATTTATAATACCTTTATAATTTTAATTTAGTAAATTTTCTTTATTTACAGCTTTTGTGCCTGAGTGAGTGTATTATAAACGGCCCAGCTCAATTTGCTCGCTGTGAAGCTGATTTGGATTGTCAGGACGTCTGTCTGTCCAACTACGTACTCTCGACCTTCAAATGTATGAAGGAGTTGGGAATCTGTTTATGCACTACCAAATATGATGTATGTACCATTACATTATTAACGTAGTAATAATTTGTTTGTAAGGTTTCATTCTGAAATTTTAAAGTAATTAATTGAACTCCATGATAAACAGGAAAAAGCCAGCTCAATCTGCTTCCGTCCAGATGCACCGAATTCTATATCAGAAAAGTGCAACGAGAACTGCAATTCCATCATGGCTCACGCTGAAAGTACCGATGCTCGAGTTTGCCTATCAGATCGAAGAAAGGATAATTACTTTTACAGGTGTACTTGCTTTGCAAAACTTTAGTCAATGAGGAAGGAAACTGGATTTCAAACGGATCTCCAATTAGTTTCTTTTGATTTCTTAGTGAAGCGTAGGGATACAAAAGAACTTTGTGTTAAATAGTTTGAAATTCTGTGGAATAGCAAATATATTTAAAAAATAAAAAAATAAAGAGATATCTCGAATCTCGAGTTAAATAAACGAATTACATTGAAACAACTTGAAGTAAGTACAATTCACAATTTCACTTATTTTCTTTTTCTGTTCAGAATAAACAGTACAAAGAGAAAACAAACCCGTTAAAAATTTTGGCCTGCGTTTGTAGTACAGAGGTGAAGTAAAACGATGTCATCAATTTTTTTGTATTAGGTAATAATATTATTTGCACTTAGCTAAACAGAATTCCACCCAAAATTAGCTAATAGTAAAGGAAAGCATCATTTCTGGAATTATAATTCTTTGATGAGGGAGCAACATTATTGACTGAAATAGGGAAAGTTATATTATGCAGATTTCTCCTTTTTCCCTGAAAAAGGTACATCTATTTGAAAATAGTAAATACTTCATGACTATAAATATTACAATATGTCACCCTAATTATCGTAGTCAGGATGGCCGAGTGGTCTAAGGCGCTGCGTTTAGGTCGCAGTCCAGTTAATCTGGGCGTGGGTTCGAACCCCACTTCTGACAAACTTTTTGCTTCAGAAAATTGATAAAAGTTCATTTCTGATGTTTTACATAAAAATTAGTTTAGGTGTGGAGTAACTTTTAAAAGAAATGAATCAGATTAATAAATATGAAACCCAAGGGGAAAAGAGAGAAGGAGAGGTAGATAACCAAAGATAAAAATGTTTTCAAATATCTATAACTAAATGGCAAAATAAAGAAGTATGTATGCAGTTCAGAATTCAGAACCGTATCACAAAAGTGAGCATGTAAAATGTGAAGATTATAATATACTCCATATTAGAGACTGGTCTGGGCGCAAATAATTCAGAAATGTTTTACAGAATTTTACCAATCCGCAGCAGTTTATTGCATTTACAGATGTATAATAATATATATAAATTAATAATAATATCATATTTCAAAAATATAAATGGGAGATTTGTATAAATAAAGTAGAATTTGAAGTGGTATTAATTTCCTTTCCATACGATAAAGAAATGGCATTCTTACATACTGTAGTGTTTAAGTCCCATTAACGTCATTTGTAGACATTTTTGTGCATTAATATTTCTATAAAACTTACGCTTGTATTCATTTCTTGTTCTGTCTTCTTTTCATTGTCTATAGCTAGCTGCTGCAGCCAAAGAAAACCATAGACCAGATTTTTGTTTAGGTTTAAGTCTTTGTATGGTCTGTTTGGCATAAGATACAGATAGGAGGGTAATAATTCTTATGCTTGCAAGCATGAAAGGTCAGATAATATACGGACGTAATGCAGAGCTTTGCCTTTTAACACAGAAATCTCAGAGCGGACTTTTATGTCAGCAGCTTATCGTTTCGATATAAAAGAATTGAGATACGACATAAATAAGTAGCAGTAAAAACGCCATTAACAACCATATTTTTATGGTGTTACTTTAATGTGCTTCGTATTCCTAGTGTGATGTGATCTGAGTCTTTTCTCTTAAGTCCTCATCACCCCACCCAATAGTACTACATTTACTCTGCAACTAAAGTATGTTCAAAGCTATTTCTTAAGACTCTTCGTAGCTTGTATCTATCTACATTGTACAGAAGTTACATAACTCAAGAGTACAATATCTGTACTACCAAAAATAAAAGAATCTCTAAGGAGCAAAACAAAACACGTTTAACCTATATACGAATATCCTGTAACGAATTCTATTGTAAGCCAGACTTTCTCCTCCTTAACACATTATTAGGCCATGGTAGACTAGGCTTTATTTATTGTGCGGTTCTGTTTATTTATTTTGGAATGGAAAAAGAAACATAAAAATATCCAAGTTACTATTTAATGCATCCCTGTGTGAACAAAGACAGAAACTGTTTAATACATATTTGTGTTGTTTCTGATTAAGACTATACCTAACCGTACGAAATACACAATAGTAATAAAACATTATATAAAAGTGCATCTCTACATACAATAATAGTGTCTTTGATAGAACCACTATGTATATTATTAGTGTTGCCAATGCGTGTAGTTATTACTAAAGCATAGATGTTATGGTCCGTTATGGTTTGACGGACTATATACCTACTTGTATCTGTAGTAGTGTGTTAATGTCCACATATGTCAGTAAATGTGTCGCTGTATATCTAATTTGGAAAACATATATTTATTAGGTATATCCTCTGCATTATCGAAGGTTATAATATTTCCTCTTAACATAAATCCGCGTCCATGGAAAACTATTACTTGGACTTGCTGTTAATGGGAGACCAAAAGAGGATGCGGTAGAAACAGTAAGGGAACCAGGAGGAATAGATAAGAGAAAAGTTGGGGAAAGCCGTAGAAGGACCAGGGTAGAGAATGGCTATTTGTACATTTTATGAGAAGACAATAGAAGTAATCAGAAATATGAGGGAAACAGATGGAGAAGGACTGTGCTGTTAGCTATACTTAGGTAGTTAGTATATATAATAATGCTATATGGTTTTCTTACATCTTCCTGTCTCAGCATTTTATTCCCCTTGAGTGGCTTTCTTTCTTCTTTATTAGTACCTACTCATCTGATGAGCTTACTTCCATCTCAAACCAAGTTATAGCCTCAAGTAAATATTATCTTTGATACAGTGATATGGACTTAGGACTATTTTAGGTCGAATTTGGCCAAGTTCGTTCAACTGACACAATATTAACTTGTCTGTCATTTTGTTGAGCACTTTGTCCAACCTAAGTACCTTAAATGATTTGCTTACATTGATTAAACTGGTAAAAAATTAGTTACATATGATATATGTTGACATTATTATTATAAATGGGAAATGTGTAGGTTCTTTTTCAAGTAAACATTGCTAAGCTATTCGACAACAAACTTGAATGAGATGGTGAGTAATACTACTACTTGGTTAGCATCTGCCTTCATTGGTAATTACTAATTATTTCCTTCAGAAAAGCAGAATTTTCTTTGAGATAGAACAAGTAAAATTATATTTTACCAATTGTAAAATATTTACCGAAAAAGGAAGCAGCTAATTTTTGTCTTTGTTTTTCAAAGGAAGGAACAACATGCTGAGGTATCTGTCTTAATGCTTTAAGCCATTGATTTGCCAACGTGATTTGTAAATAAACGGCGGAAAAAACTGTAATAACAATGCCCTATATAGAAGAAGATATTGTTTATTGAATCAGGTTTCCCATGCTATTAAACAGAATTGCATTTCCAATTACATCACGATGATGCATTTTGTCAGATATATTTTTATTTGTATTTACCTAGAGATTCCATGAGGGTTGATGTCCACCCAGAGGAGCGACGACAGGGACTCGACAGACAGACAATGGAGAGGTTAAAAATAGGATTAATTTGGCATCAACACTTATAAGAAGGCCAGGATATAAATGGAAAAGGTCCTGCTTGTTTAGGTAGTACATAGTAGTAGTAGTAGTAGTACTAAAAAGATAATGATTGCATTTCACAAGGAGACATTATTATTATACGTTGACGATTACATTGTCGTTGCCATTACAATTATGTGTTATTATATTGCCAGTAGTAGGACATTACTTATAGGGAGGTTTAGAAGGCAAGACGCCAAAGCTGTATATCAACTGACGTTAAGTATAACAAGTGAATAGGGTCTTAAGACAGCCAAAACAGGTCAGGTCAGACGACACCGTAAAAAGGACCTATGACAGCTATAACCAATATTAGAGAAGAATAAAGTCTGAGAAACTGGATGGATGGTTCTAGAAAAGACATTCTAAAAAGAAAATGTAACACTAGGATGGGACGTAGAGATGACATGACACAGTAATAAGTACATACTACTGTGGAATTAACTATAACGGAGATTCCTTCTTCAAATTATGGTGTGTACTGTTTGTTCTGTAGCAAGTATTTCTGCGTCTGTTACAGTAGAGCATACAACAGAAAACCACAAGATAGAACGCGAAGCAGCCTAAGCAAAACCGACGAAAACCAAACCAAAGAAAGCGAGAGAAAAGAAATGAAAGAAAGGGGAAAATAGTCCGCGAATAATTGCTCAAGCGAACAAAAGAAACGTCCTGAAAATCCTATTATGGATGAAATTCATTTGTTCATTTCAAAAAGAAAGTCATTCTCATCGTTTGCCCATTTGGAAAGATTTTCTAGATTTACTTAGCCTTTACATATTGCACTGAACTTATCAGAAACAGACTAGACCCAGATTCATCTGCTTTTATACAGCTTCTTTCACTATATGATCTCTGGAGTGCACTCCCAGCCCAAGATAAGTCCTTTTCATCATAATATATACAAACTCAGTTCAGAATATGTCTACTAATGTTCTACCACATAAAAGAATCTAACTATAGACGTGGGGAGGCGTGGGTGGTTATTATGTAACATGCTTTATTGGTAAACTACAAATATGTATAACCGGTAATTGCAAAACATGTGTAAGTGCATATTCAAGTTAATTTCACTATTTCTCATTTCACTACTAATTTAATTTGGTTAAGTGCGTGTATATAGATGATTTTAATGATATGCTGTAAGTGGTCAGAAGTACATTGGAAAGTGTACTGCAAAAACTCAACCTTCTGTAACTTCAAAGTGCTCTTCTATTTCGATAAATTAAGGCAAAATTCATGACTAATAATAGTATTATGATGTAGGCGTAGTTATTTTATCCCAGTCAATAAGAAGGAGGTACAGACAGGCGAAATAAATACTTGGCATTAGCAAAATGTGTAGGTGTAGTTTATAGTAGAGACTTTGGTTGTGTGAGAAAGTAAATGTTAAGTAGAGATCTCCTGTGGATTTTGAATTATCAACTCAAGGTCGATTTAACTGGAAACTTAAGACTATGAGTGACTGGAGGAAGCCAAGCGTGACGGCAATTAAGTCCTATTGCTTAAATACTTACCAATATCTCCTGTTACTATACATCACATTTTGCATTACATGAGTAATAGGTATCGCAATAATTCATGTTACAAATTGCAACAGGACTGACTAAGGTAATGGTGTTTTAGAATGTTGGTGATTATAATATTGCAAAATTCAATTAAAATCGTACAGTAATTACATTCCGACTGTTTCAAGTTTTGATAGCTCTGGGGCTTTTAATCTTCAGTACCAATCTTATTGCGAAAACTCAGAGAAAATGAAAACGGATGTGTACAAGTATCAATTGCATGTCATACTACTATAGGAATGGTAAATACACTAATGCAAGCTGAATTGAAATCCAGATTCAGGGTTTGAATCAACGCATAGTGTTGGAATGGATCCGTGTACAAAGGTAGGTGCATTTTATTAAATATTAAATGGAGCAAGGAGAAAAGGTTAGAATTTATAAGGGGTAGCAGAAGAGATGAAACTGTAATCTTGCTTTTGGTTGGTTGGTCTTTTTTGTTTGCTTTTCCCTGGTTTGTATTTGTTGTTGTGCTGAACTGTGTTAAAGATTTGGAAGAAAAGGAAGGAATGTTATGCTAAGCAATGAAAAATTCGGTTCATTGCTGATGCTGCTCAATATTCAATGTAATGGATTACAAAAAGCAGTGAAGGAAAGCTTTGAATGTTGGGAGCTGAGGAGATGGAAGAAAAGAAAAGACATACAAATTCAAAGGATGCATTCGGTTCACTTGAATTCTGAAGCGTTTGTGTAGCGTTAGCAAAGCGTGCCCTGGCGATTTCGCATTTGTAAATCCCAATCACTCGTAACCATTCTCCTTCTGTTCCTCTACTTCACGGGCATTATTGCAGAGATACTATTATCTCTATAGTTTGCAGAAAATAGTCTGTTATGCCATGCCTACTAAATAGTTCTTATATGCATACATCTTTGTTGTAAAAGCATTTCTTACCATTCTATATGGATAGGCTTTCGAAATACTTAACAATAATATAGCAACGATTATAGCCATAACCCTCAGGTTTCATCTTCTCTCTCACAGCACAACTACTCTCAATTTATACTAATGCAAATTTTGATTTGAGTAACTTAATCCTTATTTTTGCATGTAGTATTTTTATCATCTCGCTTTCTGATACATTAATTTTCACTCCTTCAATACCATTACTGCACTGGTATACCTAAAATATTGTTTTATTTATATTTCACAATTAGATCATAAAATATTAAATATTATGGAGATGTGGATTAACAACTTAACATATTTAGGCTACCTTCTACAAAAATTTTTCGTCTGCAAATAAAAATTTTTCTGACGAAAGGGATTCGTATTCAGGCTTGATGCCATTAGCAAGGTTAATAATAACACAAAACAACCGTGATATTAAAGTTACATTTTATGCAATCGCTTATTGGCAAACGACAATAACTACCTAGCTTTATCTATCATACAATTTAACAGTGGGGGATAGTAATTAGTTGCGGTTATAAACTCTTAGACTAACTTGACTGGACTTACCACAAAATGACTATATGTGGCGGTATTAATAGCAAAGAGATGCTATGTGTAGAAGTGTAGGTATCTACATGGACGTTGAGTCATGTGATAAATAATAAACGGAGCATGTACCTATTTCATTCCGGGTAGACTAACTACCGACTTTTGTAAGCAGAGAGCTGTCAAATCTTCATCACACGTATTATGAGTGTTATACATTTAAGCTAAACGGATAGATTATGTATGCAGTCAGTGACTAAAGATCAATAATTGAGATGAGAGAACATTAAATAAAGTTGTTACAACTCTCCCCAAATGAAATATGGAGTTTGGCATTAAGCTCTGCTTGACGTCCCTCCGCTTGTACATTGATTAATTTGCAAATACGTGGATAAATTATGCATTCCGGAATTCCAAAGCACTATTAGTACACAACAGCGCAAAACTGTCTACTAAAATGGGTTACCCCGGTCTAGTTCTCTAAACATATTGCAGAAATTTGGAATAATATTATTTTGCAGTATGTACTAGTATCAACATTCACTGCGGTTATCTACTAAAAAGGTCTATACAGCAAATAATACATCACAACATGGTAAGGAGTAAATACTTCCAGTCTTTTGTATATGAGAACTGTTGCAAATGCTACCTTTTTTGTGTTAAAGATAATTCATTAAAGAAGTTAAACCATGTTCGCTACATGCAATTTGTTTTTTGTATGTTGTGTGGTGTTTGTTACACATTTTTTGCATGATAAAGTATAGCACTAATAATCTACCGCAACATGCTTAGTTAAGGTAGGATAATAGCTCGAAGATTAAAACTAATATTACGCTTTAACTTGCTGCTACTTTTAGTAGGCATTTGACTACAAGGTAACATATTAGGCTAGTAAAAGGTTAACACAAGCTTGCAAATGAGCTCCCGTCGTAACGTAAGTAGGAATTAATTTTGAAAAGGTCACTTTTATTATTGCTTTCATGTTCTCCGTTACTTATAAATAAAACATTTTCAATATTATTATTTAGACTGGCCTTAAATTCCACGGCCCATTGTTTCCAAACAGAAAACGTGTCTCACTATGTAAAACTCATAAGGTTTAACACTATTGCACTCTGTTGGGTTGAATAGGGGCTGTGAGGACAATTAAATCTGAGAGGCTATCTGGCGCGGCTTCAGCTTAACCATGCAATTCCCTACTTATTTGTTGTGCTTTTGCCACTCATTCATTCAGTGGCAAAAGTCGTGTATGAGTCAGTCGGATTTAGTTGATGTAATTTTTTAAGAGATGCCAGCTAAAAATTCGATTTTAATAATGCTATAATTTCCAGTGTGGCTAATATAATTATGGGTGATATTGTTTTGATCATTACACATAGTAAGTAATAACCAGACCTTAATCATCTAATACCAATAGTTAATATGGAGTTATGCCAAGTTGGTGTAAAAATGCTGCTGTCACAAAAACGAAGATTTGGTTTTTAGGCATTAGGCAATGAGATTAGCACTTCAATAAACAAACTTATCGTGGTCGCTTAAGGGGAAATTGATGTGTACTAATTACAGACCAGAGATAAACATTTCTTCCAAAAACATAAATGGAACACTCAATTCAAACAAAATGGATATTATCCATCATCTTACGTGATTTCTTCGTTACTTCTCCTGTATTTACTCTGTTTATCACCCATATCACTTTTATTCAAAATAGCACGCAACAACAACAAGAGAAAAAACCGAAATGGAATCACGTAATATTGCAAATTAATTCCGAAAGATAAAATGCAGATTCCGCAAAATTAATTATTATTCCAGAAATGTAGGTTGGAAAAGTTACCATTCTTGTAATTGTTGCACGCAGATCTCTTCAAGAATTGGTATTGTACTATTTGAAATAAGCAATCGAATGAACTTTATGAATAAGTAAACATTGGTATCAGACTCGAAAGTTTGCTATGAACTTACTATAACCACACCCAGTAACTGTTACACAATTAATGCTCCTGTTATTCTCATAATGGCAAAAGAAGTTGGCGTTTTTTAAGTAGATAATACTATTATAGGTTATTGTTACTTAATTTTATGTTCAGGTAGGTATTGATGTCATCTTCAGGATAGCATGTTCATAGTCAAGGTAGTATGTTTAGTAAGCCTTTCAGTCATAGAAATCTACTATAGATGTAGAAAGATCAATGTTTCAAGTTGGTATAAAATTGTATGACCTTATGGCATGGCGCTAGTTGATTAATATGTTTACTTCAACTAAATCGTAATCTAAACTCAATTAGTTCCTGTATTATTGCCGCTTACTTTGTGACTATCTCTGCCATTATCCTTTTTTCAACAATGGCTTATTGCCTTATCTTTCTTTGCTACGACTTCTATTTATTTAGATAATACTCCCCGAAGAAGCAGAAAAACTGGGGGAGAACTAAGCCGTAGCTTGTCTACGAAGTAGAGCGTTACTGCATATAAGAATAACAAAGATAAGTTATTACTCTATGCTTAGCATATTTCAGAAATTATAAGGATTAAAAATGCCACGCTTGTGTTTTTCGTTGTTTTACTGTATCTAGATATTTTACCTAAGATTATACTTAACACCCTAATAATATCTAGAAGGGTTTAGGGGCAGAAGAAGCTTAGAAGTTACAGTCGCATTGTTAGCTTTTGCATGATAGCGAAAGATAGGACTACCTCTATAGCTAATAGTATTTTTGGATAGGAGTTAAGTTTTGTTAAGACTTGGCAGGTTGGCTGGCTGCTGTGACGGAGTCTCGTGCGAAAATGACAAATTACAAAATCGATATGCCATTGTATTGTTTCTATCCGGAGCTTTTCGTATGTCATTGTGGTTTCCCATGGTGCGCTTGACGATTAATATTAGTAGCTGTCCACATGCAAATGACTCATGCTAAGAGTTGAAGAAAGTAAAGAAAATCTTATAAGACTGTGGATATTGAGAACTTCGCAAACACCTTATAGTAAGCGCGTAGTTATTCGTAAATGCTCATAGTGTAGTAATAAGTAATTTCTTTTCCAATTTTCTATAAATGTAAGACACATTCCTACATTTATGTTGAGTAAAGTCACATCAAAGTCTTAAATGCTGTGCATGTATACTTGAGATGAAAACAAGTGAATAATTAAGAAAGTTATATGATAGTATCGCATACGTACGGGGCATAGATAACCTACAATTTATATCACGCAGAAGGGAAAAGCTACAAAGGTATTTTCTTTCAAGATACATTTAAAAGCAGCCTTGTAGTAGAACTTGCTAAACTTTCATTTAACACTTGCATACGTACCTAAGCATTAAGGAATTCATGTCAAAGTAACATAAGAATAAGCCGCTCATCAGTTATGATTATGGCACTGGATCTCCAGCAGTAAAGGTAAGTCAAAGCAGGTAACTTATTCCGTGGAATTAGTTTTCATTTATTTCATTTTGCATTCCACGCTGACTTTCTTCTTTTTGTTTTCGTGAGTTATATCTTGCTAGCCATTGTCCTCGTATCGTAAGTATTTATGTGTCACGTCACCCACTTTTCAACATGAGCCTTTGTTTTAATTTAATTTTGTGCATTAGCTATATATACTCATAAGTCTCATAAGTTCATTGGGCCTATAAGGTTCGTGCAATTATAAAGGTAGCTTTAGGTCTGTGTCACTATGTCACAGCTCAAAGGGAAGACACAATGCAATATCCACTGTGGACTGTCTTTGCCGTCTGTTTCTTTTGACATGTCTTTTTTGAACCGTCTATTCTCAACTCTGGGCTATAAGAGACTATTACTTTTTCAACCTCACTATGGATCGCAGCAGTAAATCTCACAGGGATTTTTTATGCTGGCTTCACTTTGACTTGCACGTTGCTTGCTTTTGGTGGAGGTGGAGGCTACTACCATATAGTCTCCGTTTGGATGATGTGATTGTGATGTATCTGTAGCAAACCTTAGTTACATACGTAGTTGATTGGTCACATCGTTTTGTCCTACTCTGCTCTTGGCTGTATGCCACCGTAGAAAATCACTAGTGAAAAGTGCCAAAAATTATCTCCAGGTAGCTACTACTCCGACTATATAACCATAATACTTATTTACTATAGTACAGTATGCTTGAGTTAAAAATAAAGAAATACAAACTCATAGCAGACGACAATGGATTATAAGGGAAAGGGAGAGTAGTAGATCGGTATAGTATATACCTACCCAAGTAGTAGATATATATAAATCTTATATGTACATAACATAGACTTTCTTCAGTTGAATTTTCTTGCCTTTCTCCATTGAATCCGACTGCCATGTCATTATTTTCCAATATCAGGAATAAATAACGTCTAGCGTGGTCGTGTAATGTCAATTCAGTTTGTGCAATGTACATACGCTGCATGACTCCTCGTATCTATACTGTACGCGTCATTCAAAAATATTATGCATTTTATGAATTGATATATAAAATGGACTTTCTATTCATTTTTATAGGCAATCATTCAAGTTCAACTTGTTTATGGTCCAAAATGACAACGACTCACAGGGTTGACATCCTTAATTACATTAAATGCTTCAGTTTTATTGAGTTTTTAGCTTCAATTGATGACTATTTGAAAGTTTATTGTTCAATGTCACTTTACGCAATATACCCATACCAAGCAATGTCAGTGAACCCTAAAGCTGCTTGGCGTACCTTGTTCTAAAATTGTAATTGCAAATGGGCTGAAATATGCTATGATATTTTGTACTCATGACGTAAGTCGTAACACGCTCAGGTAATGAATATTATTATAATATTTCTCTTTGAATAAGTGAATTATGTAAATGCAGAATACACACAAGTCTTATATAGCTCATTTAATTTCTATTTGTATATGAGTCAGAGCACACACCCACTTCCCTCTCATGCAGTGAAATCAAACTCTATCTTATAATAATCTTAAGCTTACTGTAGTATTTTGAATCTGATATGTCTCATTGGTAGATACAAATATTACTATTACATATTTAGCATGTAAATGGTCCAAGTACTTACTTATATTTACCACGTCCGTCTCCTTCACTGGAACTGTAACATTGTATATGATTTCAGTACCATTAAATACTAGATTTTCCATGATTACTACTGTATCAGTAAGAGTATTTACATTACGTTTATGCATTTGAGAGTGAGATCAACTTGCAAATCTAGTTGAAACCAAACGTGTCTAGAAATTTAATGTTGGGATTCGCATGTCTTACGTTATCATGCTGTTATTGCCAATTTTGTGATGTTGACCATGAACATTTACTAAATGAAAGTGAACGAATTCCATGTCACCAAATTCCAAAGTTATAAACTTCTGCGATGTATAATATTTGTGGCGTACATACTACATAATAAAGGAATTCTGTATTGTAACTTTTCCCAATAATATATGTTCAGAGTTTATGTGTACATGCAATAAAGATATATGCTTAAATAATATTTTTCAGTATTCAAAAGTTTGACTTGTGAATTCGCCTCACATAAGAAGCCAATGAATAAATGTATGAAAGAAAGTTCGACTGTTGTGTTGGAGGAGAAAGTCGACGGGAAGACCCTGTGACACTGAAAATAATATTGTTCTTATAAAGACACTTATTGAGTGAGTCAGTCGTAGCTTGCATCCATGTTAGGAATGGATTTTGCAATAAATATAACGTTAACATTTCATTTTATTTGAAGCTGCGGTAACAATAGGAATACTAAATGCACTGGGAGTGAACAGCGAATATTCAAAGGATATAGTAGTCTGTAACAATACAATACAATAATAAAATACGCACAGCAAGCAATAGAATAAGTAGCACAAGACACATCTGGGAAAAGGTGAAGTTAAAGTCAACTTTATACATTTTGTATTTCAGTCAATGTACAAAGGCGAGAGAGTAGAAAAAGACACAAAGACACCCATTGACTTCTCAGGATGCAAAAGTAAAATAGGAAGCATATTGCTTTGATAGGACATTAGGTACTTACTTCTCGTACAAGCTGCAGCTACGTATCTGGAAGACACCTATTGTGAAAGTTTTGTCAAGTCAAGACCTACAATAGTTTACTAACCGAAAGTCACGCATTGCATTTAAACTGAATGAGCATCACTTTACTCTGCCTCACTCTCCTTCCCTTCCTCTGTATTCCATCTACACTATTTTCACCAGACTCTATTTCTCTTGATAGCAGTCCATTTTATGTTATGTATTCTCAACCTCCTTCGACTTCACTATGCACCATTTCATACAAATTCTTTATACATATACTGCTATCTATTTATCCAAATACATAAGCTATGTACAAGATTGATGCACAAAGAATAGTACAAGACTACACCAGTTACCAATTTATTGGCGACTATATTGCAGAAAACGTAGGGTTTGCATGCGTAAAGTTATTACTATGTCAGTATGCGTGTACTTGCTACTGAGATCATCTACATATCATAAAGATTTATAAAGAGCGTCCCACTACATTTGTTCTAGTAGGAAGGAAGTACATAAACTACGCTGCCATGCTCTACGAGGGGAATCAAAATACTAAAAAATGTATATCATCGTGATGCGTGATTCAAGTTTAGACGATATTGCATTTCAAAGCTAGTATGTTCTCTGAAGTTATCTTATTTTTAACTAAGTTATAGAGAAACTGTCAATACCCAAGTTTGTTTTTCATGCGATTCCAATTCCAGACTTTTCCAATCAATCTAAATATACCTGAATATGCCATTAGCAATGACATATTCATGTACAGTATGTATATAGATACGAGTTGAAATGAGTTGGGAAAAATGACCATTTTTGATCATTTCCATGATTTTTTTCGGGACAACTCATATTTCAACGACGGTAAATTTGAATACGGGGGCTAAAAAATAGGCTTATGAATATCTTCACCACCTCTGGAACAATAATATGGAGAACTTAATAATTGCGGAGTACCCTGAATATGTCTAATATTACCTCACATTTTTGGTACCATTTACCTTTATACTACTTATTATGTCGTGCAACGAAAAATGTAGAAAGTGTAGATGATTACAATTACCATCTTTCTACACTTAAACTATCAAAGGGATATACTTGAAATGGCATGATGAGACACTTATACCAATGAATGAATCAAGTAGTCCAAAGACACGACATAAAGTAATAGGTACGTAGTAGATATGCTAAACTTTACATAGGAATTACCCCCGTTAATACTAACGATATATAAAGTGGTATATATATCATACGTAGAAGTAGTAATGGGTAAAAGTGTATAGAGTATGTTGCTACACCTGAAAGTTAAGTTGGAGTTCACAGAAAATACCAGTAATATACTTAGGTAAGCTCTCTGTGTGTTCGAAAACTAAGTACGTGTCTCTTATTACAATTTTGCGATAGGTACTATAATGTAGGCTGTTTGACATATGATTGAAAATAGTGCTGACTGAACATGAATGGGTGTGGAGGGCTAGAGTAGGTTATCCTTTTTGGTTTTATACAGATGGTAGGTATGGAGTAACGTACTAAGGGCAGACAGTGTAGATAAACAGTGTGCATGAGATGAGAGTTTGTTTGCTAGTTGAGTAGGTGGCTACTTACAGAGAGATAGTCGTACATTGAGCTTTGGCTGCCTACGTTGGCTCGCTCTAATATTCTTCTCACGTTGTGTGGTCGATGGAAGACTATTGTCTATCGTGATATATGAGTGAATCTATTCACCAAATAGCGGCATCATAAATTTCCAAAGGTTAGGCTTGACTTTTTCGCTTTCTCCGTAGGTGAGGTACTTTCTCCATTTAGCCAACATGAGTTCACCTAAGAGTAAAATAAGTCTATGCAGACTAAGGTAAAAGCCAGCCAATCTGAAGGTAAATCAAGTCTATTATGAGTTGGAGTATAGAGCATTAATGTTTGCACATTGTGTACAGAATAATGCACTTACGACTACTTACTACTTACGCAACCAAAAACTGAATTTTGTGCTGGAGAATCATTTTTAAATAGATACTTGTTACAAAGCTGCTTTACCTTTACAAACTGCGAGTGTATATGGCATGTGGCATTCATTTACAGTGTGCATGAATATACTGGCTGCTAATAGTACTTTAAAAATTCAATTCACTTCATTGCCTAAGCTTCGTTCACAAAACTGCGACTGGATAGCCATTTGTGATGCACAGTACTCTTTGCCATAATATATTTACAAGGTGCCTATCTGCTTAGATAGACTCCATAATGCTCTATAATCTGTAAATATTTGTATATGGTATGCATAAGCAAGTTTCCAAGCTATACTCAAGTATGAGTTTTCTATTTTGGGTCCCGTCTAGTCTGGTCTCAAAAATATATACATTGGTAGATATTAGATATTTATGGGGTACGGATCCTAGGATTTAGTCTAGCTATAGGTATTCGCTTAATACCTACCTTCTTATAGCATATGATGAGCATATTGACCTACGTCTGAATCCCTCTGCCTTCTATTCGGTTGACAGTTGTTGGAAAAAGTTGGGAGCAATGTTGGAAAACTTTGAATATTTTATTTTATCTGGCATCAGACGTCATTTTGGTGAAATTGGAACACCGTCCCTAAGGTTCTACCAGATACATAGCGAACATTTACAAGAAATGTCAAAAAGTTAGAAATTCTAAGAGATTAGTAAGTAATGGATGGAGGGGAGACGGGAAGAACAAAGTTCATTGTTGCAAATAGTGCCTTAAGATCCTCTTGCAGTGTTATTATGAAAAATGCACCCTCATTTCCAATGATTATGATAAATACTTACTAGTTTGCTAGATGTAGCACAGGACGAGGAACAAGTTTCCATTTTTTTAGTGATAATTATGTTGGTACATCAGTCAAATTAGTAAATGCCAGATCAGTATACTAGTATACGCACAGAATAATTACTTATAACTTTGGAAAATACGCCACTAAGCTATATAGAATTCCAAGTGTCTGTATAAAGCGTTCAATCAGATGTTCATTGAGTGATAAATGGAATTACTGAATGCATTTTTATCACGGAAGCAGTAAATTGATGGAGCAATTAAAATAAAAATGAGTGTTTTCGCATGAGCACGTCTTAAGTGCACGCATCCGTTGTCTTAAGTGCACGAAAATTTCGTATTACTTTACCCCAGAGCAAAGCTCAAGGCGTAATTCGGATTTTCTCCCTCGTGCTTTCTCCTTAGAGTAAATAAATGATGTAGGAAAAGGAGAAGGTTATGATTTAGTGTAGAATTACAAAAGGTTGTTTGACTACAGCAATAAGTATACGCTCTAACCTAAGTACTTACTTACTACTTACTACGCAGTAATATTTAAGTTAGCGAGTCCATTATTTTCAGGCGAAGATTTGTTTGTTCCTTGGCCATAGTCGAAAGTCTTATCTCGTGGAAAACACTAGGCCCCTATTTTGGAGGCACACAATGACTCTACGACATTATAGACGCATTACATACAACAACGCACCTACTAAAAGAATTATTGTAAGCGATTGTTCAGTGGAGTGGACACATGAAATCTCACGAACCAAAGAGCGCAATGTGCGTGCAAACACTCTCAAACTACCGTCTACTCCCGATTTCATAATGCAAAGACGGGCAAAGTCAATTCCCTCAGTGAAAGACCTTAGAAATTTTATAGGCTTCTGTTCTACTAGTATATAATCTCAACTTAGGAGAGGAAACATTGGATCTGGTGTTGTTTGACAACAGCGAACGGAGCTTCGTTTAATAGTTATATCTTGTTGCAAACGAATTGGGCAGGAGGCAGTCAAAGCAGGTCATTCTACACGTACTACGCATAACATTACATAACAAGGCAATAATGTTCGAAGAAAGTTGGCAGTGAAAGTAAAACTCTTAGGTTAATACATCAACGGCAAAGCATTGAGTTTTTGGAAGGACGCCTTTGATCAATGCTATTTGTATTTGTAGCGGAAGTAGGGAGTCCCCAGTGAAAGTGACACCGAGCTTCGGTGTCACTTTGATTACTATTCGTAGGACAACAAACAGAAGGCTAACCTAGTTGACACTCGTGTCAATTCTTCCTGAACGGAAACTTTTAAAAGCCTTCTTGAGCAGCTAGAGCCTCTGTTTATTTTCTTTATGGCCATTATCACAGCCAAACTAATGCGACTTTCCTGTGCCTTCCAGGGGTTATCTCCCATTCATTCCACATAACACTATAAATATACTACTTATATAACCGATTATACCAAACATATCTGAATGCACATACTATACCCAGTGAGTCTGTGAATTATAAATGAGAAAGTATCAAAAGATTGACTTTCCACATATACCATACAAATAAGTAGTCGTATATTATGTAAACATAATTCTCTCTATAAAGAAACCTGTCATTTCGTTTTAGTTGTGGCTTTTTGGCATGTCCCATGCACATTTGTATCGCTATTTATGTAAATATGATCGAGCCATTCAGATTAAAAAATTCTCTCCTTGTCACATGATATCAGGCAAATGTAAATACAACGTATGGTTATGCCTATGCATTTTTACCTTAGCCACATTCGACAAATATAAAACTCCTACTCATTTGTTTACCCTGGACAAATTTCTCCCTTTTTCTTGCCACAATTGTAATTGTCAATTTAATTTTCAACCTACAATTCTCACCAACGGTTTATTATTTAACATAATTTATTTATTCAACTACCTACTACAAAAGTATCTGGATAACATCATACTCATGCGTTGATGCTGGTGTTTTCCGAGAATAATATCTTCTCAGTGGTATGTTGCGATAACGGTGCATTATCCTTCACATTTTGAACCACACTGTTATCACTAATTGTAATAAAAGGTAATAGAAAAAAAAGACAATTTTTGTTTTGCAACAATAATTTGCTGTATCATAGATTGATGAAATCGTATTTGATGAAAGATGGATGAAGTAAGTACACATTATCGTAGCTTTCGCAATTTCGTCTATTAAGCTTAAGAATCAAACTTCGCAGTTAAGACCACATTATTACACATAATCATACAGTACATTCTACGTGGTCGAATAAAAACATCAAAAAATGACACGTGGAAATAAAGTGAACCTACAAAATGTTAACCCAAAATGACAGCAAAATACATACATGGATATGTAATGTGAACGTAAGATTAATAACACTTTTATAACAGGAATAATATTGATCTTACAGTAACATAACCTCTGAGTTTATCTCTGTGCTCCGTATCTTTTATATTTAGTAATAATACAGCCACTTCTACTGCTAGAGCTACTAGTCTATTGAAAATCCAATGTTAGCAAAAAATACTTTTGGTATATTACTATGCAGATACATATCTTCTACTACTATAAATATTATGTATATATATTTTATAATATGAGTTAGCAGTAAAGCTATAGGTGGTGCATTATGTACGTAGACTTTAATGTTATTAAGTTGACTGTCGGGTAACCTTCAATGCAAGTGCGCGTAGAATGGTACATTAGACCCCAACAAAGTATTAACCATGGCAGTTTAGCAATAACATCCGACACGGCAGTGGCCTTTCACTTCCAAGTACAGTGAATTGAAAGATTAATATAGTAGCTAGCCTTATCTGTTCAGCACAAATGCTAGACACGCTTTACACCGAAGGTAGAGAGACTAGTAAGCGTATTCCCTTGTATATCATATATTCTGAAGCTACATGCAGTTTATTGATACGGTTAAAGTGAGATTTGATTTCCTCGTCTTTTTTTCTTCAGCGAATTTCTTTTCTGTTGCTTTCTTGAGTTGGTAGCTACATGAATTGCTTTCTCAGCGCAGGCAGACAGGTCAGGACAGCTACAGTGACTATTTAGATTGCTCACTTTTTCCAGTTTGCTAGTTTTGGTTAGTTTAGTTTTCTTTCGATTGAATTGAGTTGCCTTGCCCTGACTTGACTGGGTGTGATGCTACTTGTCACTTTATTTTATTTTGCTTGTCCTTCATTCTCCTTCAATTCAATCCACTCTGCGTGCATTATCCTATAGCACTCCATTACCTCGCCTTCTTTCCAGACTTCTCTAAGCATCTCCAACCACACTCTGCATGCTAAACAGACGAGGAAACAGACAACTTCAAAAAATCAAAAGCCTCGTGAGTTTTTCTCACCCTTTCACAGAATTACATTTGTTAATGTAAAGTACAAAAGTGCACTTTCCCTCTGTATATTAGCATTCGACAGATGAACTGCCACTGTACACACGTGATAGCCATAATATGTCGTTGGATACATATACATTGGTGTAGGAAGTGAGATAGACTTAAGTGTAATCTGAGGGTACCGGCACGTTTCAGGCTTAATAAAGCTGAAGTAATAGTTACAAAGCTTTGAGTGTAATTTTGGTTTGAATACTATCTGACATGACATGGGTGATGTGGTGTGATATGATGTGATATGGAATCGTATTAACTTTTTATTTTCTTTAATCTAAGACCTTACTCAATTGGGAAATGCAAACTCCAACCCTTCTCTAACATCTACATACTATACAGTGTAATACATACATGTACTGCAGTGATACAATAAACTTCAATATTTGACACCCAAAGCCCCATAATGACTATTTTTCTATTCCTATCCTACAGATGCATTGTATCATCTATTAAGCCACTATAGTACTAAGACTGCACTAAATCCTTTATTTTTCATATCATTTCTCTTTGGATCCCCTATCTTGACGCTTAGTAATATCCATAATGCATATAAATGTGGGTATTTTCATTGCAATTCGTTCAACTAGGAAATTAATGCGTCTCGCAGATTTTGATTCAAAAATCAAAAGATAATCTTCCAATCCTTTGAAAAATAAAAGACTTAGCAGAAGAGCCTGGGGAAGAAGTATTTTGAGTTCAGAAATAACTAAAGTATCAGTACCTAAGTATTAGAAATCAGAGATAGTTATTGATAGTGCGTGCAAAGCATCGGGAGATATAATAAAGTAAGAATACAATCAAAATGGTGCATAGGAAGATATAAAATGTAAAGGAGAGCATTGTCGCCTGTATACTAACTTTAGGTTATGCGAATGAATTTAAGTGGAAAGCAGCGACAAATTGGCAATTGTTCCTTGCGTGTCTTTTAGTTGTACTTTAGTGCTTTAGTCCCTAACACCTTAAAGTTACAATTTCCCTCATAGAAGAAAGCTGAAGCTCAAATTACTCTGAAATAAACTGAGAGGAAATTGGGATGGGTTGCAGTAGTCGTCAATGGCAAGGCGAAGCCTTCACGTATTTACTGTCTGTATGTAGTATGTGGCTATGAGAAGGAAGGGAACCAGCAGCATTACATACATTGCATTAGAGAAATTTCCCCTAAATCTACTCAATTACATGTCTTTCCTTACCACAGACTCCCATTCTTATTAGAGTCAAAGGAGACCTCAACAAATTTCCGCGGTTGGCTTTGGCTTTATTTGGTGATGGTGCTGGTCTTGTCTTGTCTGTATTAGTGACACTGTCTTCTTTGCTTTGCCTTGACATGGTTCGGTTGGGAAGGTTAAATTAACTCACAAAGACACCCTAAATAGCTATGACTTCACTTCTCTAATCTTCTTCATAAAATAGGGGAACTGAGCTAACTAAACTAAAACTAATGCTCACTAATAGAACACAACAGCTCAGTCTCCATCCCATGTTACTTATCGCAACCCTTTTGATGTTCTCCTCTCCACTCGTCCTTCGCCAACTCACTCCCGATGTCCGATCGCTTTTTATCAAACTGACGATGACTAGCACCGCAAGCCCAAGCCAGGTCATACATACTTATAAGGACTTTGTAGGATTAGCATGACTTTATCCACCAATACTAGAATTGTACCAGTAATGCAATGGCACTTACCAAATAAATATGGACTGCAGCACACTTGCTAATAACTGCATAAATGTATGTAACACTACAAAGAGATATCTCCGCCACCATACGGCGTGCCCCCAACTCCTCAATATTGGAAAAGTAATAATAAAAACATAATAAATATCTGTTTCTGTGTTGGGTACAGCAGCAGAAAGTACCAAAAGTAGTCTCGGCCACTACAAAAGTGAAGTACGATGCATACACATCAAATGTAGCTATATTTAATCCCATTGGAAGTAGTAACATGTACACATGTTAGCGGAAATTCATAAAATTGTACTACAGCCTATAGTGTATCCAGAGTGCATGTTCAATATCCAGAATTAGAACAGTTTTGTTGATTCACAGCACATAAAAACATAGATGTGAGTACATAAGTACAATATGATCAAGGCCATAGTAGCACTATGCACCAAAAATCCCTTTCATCCCCTACCTTTGCTTTGGCAAAACTTCACACTTGAACATCAAACTTGTTTTGCTATCAATGTTCATGGTACGCATTATTGGTTGAGTCATCACCAGTATATTTTGCTTTGTAGTCACTCAATTTCTGTCAGCGAGAAAGAGTCAAAGAAGAGATTATCATCATTACTTACCAAATTGTGAGACCAAAAGTATTTATTTTAGGTCTTTTTGGAAATCCGTAACCTTTGATAGTGATATTTAACTCTCACACTAGTACACATCAAACTATTTCCAAGTTTCGATCAATATCAAACAAGATAGCATATACGTACGTAGAAGTATATTGCATCTCTTAAGCAAAGAAGTTTATGCCAGTGGAAATACCTTTAGAGGGAGAATTGGAGGGAAAAGAAGATTGTGAAGGAGAGAACTAATTTTGTCTAATCAGAAACGAAATGAGATCATGATCATCAAATCAAGAACTATAGTACTTCCGTCTACTATACTCAGCTTTCTTTCTAAGGCGAATTTGAATTGAATTAAGTGCGGAATAAAGGGAAAACCAGGAGTCAACCCGAGCCAGAACTACGTTCAAGTTTAGTAGTCAGATGGGAATTCAAATTCGGATCAAGTGTGTAAAGCTTCCTTGTGATTCACCGGAGTGCATTCTTCAGGCCACAAAGCGTCAATCAACTCCTGCTGATTTGACATAAAGACAATATTTCAACTCGATCCGAGCCAAACAACAGAAAGCAGAGTGACGGTGACGGCGGCCGTCGGATAGCTTGTCTCAAGTTTCTGCATTACGAAACGATGGCACGACAATCCATGTGACTCAACCCTTTCACTGCCTACGCCTCCTTACTTACACTATTGCATTGCGTGGCCTACCTACGTAAATATAGCCATGTCTCTCTCTGCCGCAGTTACTGCGAGATAACTAACTTCATGAAAATAAAAATAAAACTTGATATCCTCTATACTGAATCAAATATTATTCTATGCTATTCAGCAGGCTAAAAATTCACTGTTTGAATGTAATATTTATTTGTGTAACCATACAGGATTATTTTGAATAGACAGACATGAACAGGTTACTCCAATTACTAAAGCGTTGGAAAGGATACTGTTGACAAAATAGAATGCCCTATTATTCCTTAAATGGTAAATGGACCCAAAATAACTAGAGTGAATTTTTTGCCAATTGAAAGGATATTCATAGTTATGTAAGTAGTCTTAGCTGTTACCAAACTATAAGTATATCTATACATAAGAATCCCTATTTATACTATACATATAGAATGTTACACAATCCTATCTCAAAGATATATCAAGGATCCTTGTGCTTTGCTCCTTGGATATAACTATATTCTGCATCTATGGTTGGTACACTGAAATCGTATTTAATAAAAAGAGGGTGACTGTTTCTGCAACGATGAATGTTATATATTAGCATAAATTAATTAAAAATGACAATACAGACATTTATGACAGCAATTCAGTTAGTATTTTTGTATTATTCATTTAAACTGTTTAGAAAGGCAGAAAGAGAAAGGCTGATATACCAAATATTATATGTACGAAACCATCGATTTGAAACAAAACCGTAATATATTTGTCGTGTACTTAGTAAAACGCCAAAAAATATGTAGGCATATACATGACTCTTAGTTATAAGTATTGATGAGTAGCAAATCATGACGCATGCACTATATGTATGGTATTGCTTTTGACATGATAATAATATCTGTTATAGTTAGTCATTCAGCATTGTCTAAACAAGGACTGATATACTATTAAAAGTAACAGTTCATACTTTTCCAATTAATTTTGAAAATTTACTTTCATGGTCTTGCGTTTTTGTGGTCTTCCGGATATTATGGAACACTGTATTCTGTATTACATCTATTTCTGTCTTCAACGTTGGAAACAAAAATATCTCAATAATTTGAACAAACATGAGAAAGTTGAGAGACAATCAGTGTTCTGGCATGTGGTCGCAGCACACCAAACCAAAAGCCATGATACATCTAGTCGTAGTTAAGTCAAGGGAATACACAGACGCGAGGCCATGCTTTCAATTTTAACGTGGAGGGTGATATAAGAAAACAAAAGAGTATACTGAGATATTGCAGTTACAGAGTTCTGATTCTCTTCCTTCCGTTCTATTTCTTTTCGATGCTACACTTACACTAGTTCAGCAACAAAATCCCAATACCTATACCCTGGTCTACTGCTGTGAGCTAAACTAGACCAGAAGTATTACAGAGTTTAACCCAGCTACACCAGTTTAGCAGAAGATATCTCATTTATTGTGTACACACAATGAGAACGGAGGTATCCAATTCCCTTTCTGACTGCAGGTCGTTTCAGTTTGTTTATCAAACCGTCGATACGTTAACTTTTCTGAGCAGAATGTTGTTATTGCAGCCGGATTGCAGTTTCTTCGAGGGAAATTGGAGCTGAACTTATTCCACCATCTTTATTGGACAGATAAGCTCTTTTATTGTATGTTCAAATCTCAATTCCTCATGTAGTACTACAGTCACAGAAGGATTCAGAACAGTTCATAAATTGCTTTATTTTTTATCGTCTCAATAAAAAAATTAACTCGAGCCAAAATAAAATGTACGGAGCAATTAAGTTGCTTTTTTGAAGAAATGCATATACTCCAGTTGTACATTGTACATTGCAAATTATACCACTCCATAAAATATGATATCGCTTCGGGACGGAACTGTAAAATGTAGACACTTGAAATGAAACTGGAGAAAGGAAACGCCAAGTCCATTAAGTTTTCATTCTGTCTGACGTAGAATAGTAGTAGGTACATTACGTAACAGTTTTATTCATAATATGCAATGCAAATTAAACCAAAGGGACTCGGTAGTTCATTCTATCCATTTGCAAGTTATATCTGATATAGTATCACATTTTAAATATGAATAAACTAATGATACTGCATAAGCTCTTAGAATTTTGGTGGCAGGGAAAGGGATAAGGGACCGGGATATTCGGGGTTTATGTATGTACAGGGCTATAGCTTGGCAGATACCTTTACTGTTATTAGATGCTAACTTTTACGATTAGATGGGTTAGGTGGTTTGGTTTGGGTAACTTTAGCGTTAGACTTCTGACTGCGGCTTCCCTTGTCACAAGAGGAGATAGTAGTCATGATTTAAATCCCTCGTCAATATTCTCCAGACTTGACTTGCTTTTCGTAGACTTGACTTTGACTCTTTTGTAAAAGGCTTGACTTCCACATCCGAAAGCAATATGATAAATCTCTTGCAAAGTAAGTTATACACATCACGCTATTTCTCAAACTAGTCACTAAAGTAGTCCATCCATCCCATCGAAATTCATCCAACCCTCGTCTTGCTCAGCATTGCCTTCTCCAACGCCTTGCACCAGCCAGCCTAGGACTTTCCCTTTCCTAGACAATTTCTATTCACTGGCTCAAGTGTCTTTTTGCAGAGTCAGTGCAGAGAACATCTTTCCCTTAAATTCATCACCAAGCCTCTAATACATTATCAGTCTTGTAATCAGTCCAAACCATTTCTGATCGTGACACGAGTCTTGTCAGAGGCGTGGACGAATCGTGTCAGCACATTGCAACCATTTTTTGCATACGTACCCAACCTACTAACATTTCACTCCTATATAACTAACTAAATTTATTACTCTACTATATACGAATAAAATCATGGTTGATACTCTTTGTCCATTCACACAAAAATGGCGTGTATGGGCATACCGATGTAATATATAGGGTAACAGAAGACTCTGACTGCTACAATTATTTATTATTACTCTTTATCACATAAACCAAGACATACGATTTGTTCGGTCTGTTCGGTATTGTAACAATTACTTTGGACTGAATTATCTGATCACTCTATATATGTATTTAATTAAGCGTAATCCTAAAATAACATTGGGTTACTTTGTAAACGAAGAGGGTATCTAAAATTTCTTCAAATAATTATGAAATAAAATCACCTAATCTTACCCCCAAAGTATATACTATTTAAAAATAGGTCAGTAATAAGAAAGTCAAATATTAAAATGGTAATTAATCTGCTTGCTTCAATGACAGATGCTCTTTGACATGGCTGTCATTAATGAAAGACCATTAGAACCTTTCCAATTAATACAATGTCACTGTCTTACACGTCCTTGCAAGTAAATTAAACCGTGAAAGCTGTAGACTGGGTGTACATTTAAGTTTTAGCATAGTATAAGACAGTAATAGGAAGTAAGATGGTTTAGTATATACATATAAAAGACATATGGAATGAGATTTCTAGTAGCATGCATAGATGTAAGTAGCATTTGTGCTTTATAATTCTTGAGCGATATTTCATGATAGGTAAAAGCAGTCTGTCGGTGGTGGGTGTAGTAATAAATGGATGTATTTGTAAAATAGGTGATGATATGGATGTGCAATATTTACGATAGATATAATTTACGTGACATAGCAAGTGATGCTTCTATAATAAGTATAAAAAGCTATCAGACATATTGGCCGCAACTACATAGAGACATAAACTATGTGGCTATTCACATGCAGTCATCTTTAATCTCGCAAGACTTTCAGTGGCCTAATTCAGTCAGCTGGAGCTATCTATCTTTTCCCTGTACGGAACGAAGGCCTAGTATGCAGACATAGCATAGATAAATGCATGCACTCACTCAAATGGAGATAATACAGTAGTAGGTTGTTCGGTAACTAGTACGTCTAGGTCTATAAAGTACTAATACCCTATCATATGAGTATACATACACTTTCTCAAATCACAACCCCTAGAATGTATGTAGTACTTGTACACAAAAGAAAACATCCATAAGGTACTCCATACATAATGCACTTACATTTAAACATCTAGAGAAGTTATGTAACATGTACATCACATATCTACGTAAATACACTGAAGAACCTGCCTTTCTCGCGGTACGTATTTATTTAGGTTTTCGGCGGAACTAGAACTTGAAAGTGCATTTACCATTACATTATACTTTTATCTCGTAGGCTAATGTACACTCGTTTAGAATGCATGTACTTTCAGACTTAACTAACCAGTTATGCATAGCGTTTTTATTGTATAAGTGTCTGAAGCACGAGTGGGGAAGTGTATAGGTATGTGCATACATTATAGATAGTTGAACTATAAAGCTTTTGACTAGATAAAGGCAAAGTTTAAGTAATGTAATGTAACAGAAGTTATGTAAAAGTTGACTGCCATTATAAGTATAGAGACAGTAGTTTTTCACAAGTGTCCTTAGTGTGTGTGAGAGTGACTGGGTTGAGTGAGGGGGCGAAGGGAGACTTTCTTCCTAAATTTGAATCACGACAATCCATCTTCCACACAGTTCAAGACACATTTTAATCTGATAAGTTTCCTACGGATCTGCTCAGGATTTGGCACGAGAGCAAGAAGACGCTGCAAACAAGCCAAGCCAGCACAGCAAGGCAGAGGAAAGGACAGGACACTCCGCCAAAAGCACAAGAGCCAAACACCAGCAAAGATTTACAGATACTACTGCCAGTCAGATATCCGAGTCTATATCGTGTTATGTTACTTTTACTTTGGGTGAAGCTCCACTGGAAAATTCTTAAATCCTTTCTTTCTTCTTGCCGTCTTTAGCAAGGAGCCCTTTCTCCTCTCCTGTTTTCAGCTCCGTCGACTTTCTTCGTTTCTTCGTTTGCATCCTTTCTCCCTTAGATGCAGCAGCACTTGGTACTATTACCGTTTGAATCCTCACTTCACTTGATTCTTTTTATCTATGTACATTACACACAAAGATATCTCGTGAATGTATACACACACACTTACAAGTATGTGTTGAATGAGAATGAGTGTGCAGTGCATTGCATGCAACGATTACTCCCTTCAATATCTACTACTCACTACCCAATAATACTTCATACGTATACCTACTACTACTATGTATATACTCACTCACATCACACTCGGATATTTACTAGCACTTCTAGAGCCTATCTGTTTGTACATACATACCTACTCACGTTTTACCAATTCTACTCTCGCCATTTAATCGATAACCAACTGAACTGATGTGAGCTGCTGAACTGAAGTGAAAGTCAGAGACAGTGAAAGTAATACAAAGCAGAAGCTTTCTCTGCATCTGTTCATTGGATGAGCAAGTCTCTTATGGAGCCATGTATCTACTTGTATAGTAACAAAACCTATCAGCGAAAGTAATGTGCACCTTTATAGCTGTCTTGTAAAGCCTATCCTATCTTCAATCTTATATGCCTCCAACCAACTCTATATAAATGTAATATAACAGCGACTTGGCTGGCTTTGGTTGCCGTTCAGATTGAGAGTCAAGACGGGCCGCTCTCAACTCACACCACATCACACAAGCCTTTTACTGAACAATTGATCTCTGACATTTTGCCACAATAAAAGACTCACGAGAAAACTTATCTTTTCTTCTGCCTCTACATATACTAACCTGCAAACTACCTATACACCAATCTTCAATTTTATATTGCCTTTTTATTACACATAAATGTACCTTTCCTTCTAATGACAATCATTCTTGTTTTATCTTGGAAATGTAAACCTTTTGAATTAGACTTTGTCCTTTGATCTTATTTGTTTGTGTGTCTACAACCTCTATTGTACTATTTGTATCTTGTAGCAATACGCTGATGATCCGATCGTTTAGACAATTGAATTATATGATCCATTCATTAATACTTACTTAACATAATTGAATGTTGTAAAATATGACTACTATCCCTCGCAATCATATTTATTAGCGTGGAAAACTAGAAAACTTTTTTCATTTGACTACTTGCGAGAGGTATTTAGTAAAACTGCTATACATGTATGTACTAGAAGTAGGCTCTTGATATGGTTGTGTTCGAGAAAGAATGAAAGAATATAATTTTTACTTAGCCTGTTTAGAGCAGGATGGTTTTTTATGTAATGTGATACAATGTAAGGCAATGAAGTTCTCACTTTTTCCAGTGCTTTGCCACTGTCTGTGTCCTTGCCTTCCCTGCTCTGCTCAAAGGAGTAACAAATGGCACTAATTTTTTCTCAGAGACAATTACCCAAAAGACATGGTTAAGGGCCATTTCCTAGCAGATATTAGAGCAAAAGTAAAAGCTTATCAGCTCATTCTCTGATGTTTAAAGGAAAAGTTAGCTGTTTGATTAAGAGCTATAGGATTTTTATTGCCCATTTTTATACATAAGCTATACATTAGATAAAAGAGCGAGAGAAGAGAAATTGAATAAAGTTGCATATAGGAGAGAAGAGCTGGAATAGTTAGGTATACATTGTAGTCTCATCTTCCTCACATAATACATACAGTAGAACTGTACAGATTGACTGCATTCCTCCATTTGCTTGGTTCGTGTATTCGTAAAAATGTCTGGCATTAAGTAAGTAGCACAGTTTATAGGAGGAAGGACCTTGAGGCAAAAAAGACGAGAATTCCTCTTTTGAATCAGACAATTGAAGGCACATAGTGCACTGATTGTGAGAAAGAGAAACAAGGAAAAGGTGGTCGTTTCCTTCCAAATGGACCAAGTCTAACGGAAAACAGCCCGAGACAGACAGACTGACAGATAGACACAGCCATGGGCAATTTCCATTAATAAAATCCATTCCTACAACAATTTCCATCATTCTGCTCAGATCATTTCACTTTCCAATAACATGACCACGTCCGACTCTACACAAAGCAATATTGCCTATCAACGGACAGGAATTTCTCTATCTCCATAATTACAAGTCATATATATTAGATTTCAGGTACTGTATCTTACAGAGTGAAGGTTACATATTTCCATCCTACTACCTCGTAAGCAAAACCTGCAACCTTTCTGCATTATCACAAATAGATTTGGCATAATAAATAGTAAGTAAAGTGGTAACTTTTCCTTAACCTCTTACGTGAAAGTTGAACCAGAACCAAATACTTTACGGTAATGTGCAAATTTACTTTAATGTATGTATCCCCATTCACCGTCATGCGTTAAGTGAATAAGTTAGATCTTACGTATCCCATTTAGCTGTGACATAATTTTATTATTACGACAAAGACAAACAAAATGTAGCAATCGAATTGAAAATTAATACTTGTAATGTAGAACAATACTATGCACTTTATGTCAAGGCTGCGACATGGCTTTACCATTATAGTTACAATAAATGCTACAAATATATATTCTCAATAAGAAGTTACCTATTATGTAGTGTAGAACAATACATATAGAGATTACTTTAAATCTGGCCATAAGCAACAGGGTTTAATACAATACTATTACCTACATTAAATTCTACAATAATATACCCAACTTATTTTACAGGTTTTAATGACTAGTACATTTTATAAAATACAATTGTATACAGTATTGATTCTTGATCCAGAATTAGAGTAGATAGTAAGGTCGCTGGGATTCCAATGCAGTATAGCGATGAATTTTCTTTGAAATTAATTTCATTGGATGTGGTTTGTATGTTACCCGGCGGAGAAGAGGTCTTGTCTTGTGTTTACCTGATTGACGGAGCCGGTCTCAGAATGGAGGCCGTTTATGCATGAGGAAATGTAGGTTAGACGGAAAGGAGACCCGGAGGAAATAAAGGAAACGTGTTGCAATTATAGTATATCGTCCTTGTTTCTTTATCTCTCTTGATAACCAGTGTGAGTCCAGAGTCACCGTGGTGCAGTTAGTGTGCTAGAGAAGAGTAGGTAAGTGGTTAACAGTAATGGTAATGATAATAGCATCGAGGACAAAAGATAAAGCCCGCATGTATAGTTGAGTTGTTTGCTACTCTCGACCGACACAGACTCAAACTATAAATGTTTCATTTCATAATGATCCTTTTTCCTTTTGTGCACCGATCTTGTCCTGATTTCCAGGAAATTCTTCCATATCCGGTGCAACCTTTTTGGCACTGACGAACAAAAAACTCAAGGAAATTGAAGCCAGACTGATAAAATAGAAAGATTTCATGAGCAAAAAAATTAAGAGCTAAGTAACACTGCTATTAAATTGACTTTACGATTACATATTAAAGCTTTTCCTTAAGAAGCTCTGTCTCGAGTACCTTTCTGTTCTGTCCTAAGTACAGTTTAGCATGTGTGTAGGTATTGCCAATACTCGGTGCTACAGATGTGTTTAAGTACTACATTGAAGGCATAATATCTTTTGTTTTATACACAGTTCAATCTTATCTCATCAGTTTCATCATTGTGATCATGATAAAAGCTATCATTGTCTGTTTTAATAGACATTGTTAGTACTTTCTCTCATCTCTTCATTTCCATTGGGTTAGCGGACTAATCCTAAAGGCTAAATTTCCTTTTGTGGTTTGACTGTTTTGCGATTGTATGTTCCTCGGTACTCGAAGCTACTCGTTATTTTATTGTCGTCACAAGTCAAAGCAAAGTAGGCATTAAAACATCGCACAGAACATGTAAGTACACTATTGAACTTAAACAACTTAAGTGAATTGCCGTGTTTAGCTAGACTTGCCTATTCACTACACACTGACTTCCCACGAGCAACAAAGCCGCACTGTGGCCAACGGGGCTTTCTTCAACAACATTAATGATTCTGACCTTTGCACACTCCTCCTGTAAGACTAATGCTTTTACATGATCAAGGAAAACCAACCCACTTAATTGTCTAAGAATATCTCGTAAATTGGTTGAATACTTCGTGACAAACCTTGTCACAAAGTCACAACCTCGAATAAATGCAGCATGTATTTTTAAGCTATTTTATTATTCCACATTTATTAGTCAGTAAATATTGATCTTCCCCATCTTCATTTCATTAATGACAATTTATGGGGCAATTCTAACTATAAATTGAAGTTGAATTAATTTATACCTCAGTTAAATTAAATAGTTAAAACGCTTTAGCCATTATTATTGAAGATTGCTGACATTATATGATAGCACAATAATGAAAATAAACCATTGAAAAATGGGTCAGTTTCTTGACTTGGACGGATTCTAAACTAACAATCCAGTATTTATTACCAATAGACTACTGGTATTGCACTTTTCAATTGCTTGTCAAAACTGCACCGTAATTAAACAGGAAGATATAAATAAATGTCGCAATTTTCGTAAATGCATTCAAATCTATATTTCGTCAAATTCGAAATCATCTACCTCCATAAACCAAAGCTATTCTGGCTTATATTATATTTCCAAAGGTACATAATTACAGGAGGTACAATACTTACTGCTTATGTACTTACATTACATACCATAACACATTATACTACCCATGGACACAATCGTCTATCACTGACTGAAAATTTATTTCCGAAAGAATAGTAAACATGAAGGCGAAAAGTAACCCACAAGAAGCGCATTGGATGCCATTAAATGTGACTAGGGGGAAATATGTATAGTATTAGATTTGAAAAATGTAGGAATAGTATGTGAATAGTTATTTCTAGCGCCTTGAGAAATAGTTCAAAGAATGGTGGATGATGTACATATCAAAATAGTAAATGCAGAGGATATCTGACAGAGGATCTCTAATAAAAGTTTGACAAATGCCATCAAAGGCTTGAGTAAGAGGCTATTTTTGTGTAGGAAAATTTACGTCCAAGCCTTCCTCTAATAAAATTGGCATCATAAATATGGTTAACGTATCCTTCATCATTCTCTGACCCAATAGTTACATGGAAGAAACGAACCCTCTTTTATAGTTTATGATAGAGCATTGATATAGCATTTCTATTCTATTTGGCAGACAAGACGAGCCTACATTACATAAACGTTACATTACAAGAGTCGGAGATTTACAGGCCTTGGGGTTACTCATGCAAGAGATACGATTTCATATGATGTAGTAATACATTTCTGCCTCGTTGTAATGGCTTTATTCTCCATTCTTCTGTTCCCATACTAATATTAAGGTATTTTAACTCTGCCGGTGGTTCCTATTTAAAGAGTGCTTGTCGATACATGTCCTCTATACTCCCATTATTCCCAGGAAACGGCTACAACGCATTATACATCCATAAGCAATACAGTTGTCGGAATCTGTGTACTCTGCAATACTCTTACAAAGGCACCTCGAAACTTTTCGGGCTCCTGTGGTGTGTATCAGTTTGGCAGTAGATAGATAGCAGGAGATCAGAATGTGTATTTTTATGTAGCTACTATCCTATATGCTAACTTATCTGAACAGCATTATGCATGAATTTTTGATTTTCGCAAATTGCTCAAATCTAGACACTTACATAGTGAATGCACAACATTACACTGTGTGCTGAAATATTTAGGAGGCTTTTAGAGAGTTCGACTGGAAAATCCCACGCTGCATAAGAACTCAAGACCTAATTTCACATAGAGGTCTGCTGAATTTAAAGGAGCACAGTTGATCCTCCCATTTTGAAGTCACTCCGTTTATCAACACGCAATTACGATGGAGTCCCCCGTCAGGCTTCCCATTTAACCAATTTGAAAAATTTAATGGACGAAAATTGGATATCCAATGAAAATTGCCTTCGCTGAAAAAATCTGTTGCTCCAATCCAAAGGTGCTTATCTACAGCAAAGGGAAACAGGAAATTAAATAGCATATGAATAGCAAACTTTATATACATCTAGGCAGATATTCATTCTAGTCTAGATTATAAAGAGCTAGTTAAGTCTTATAATGTTTATATTTTCGAACTTGACATAGTAAGCAGATATTTTGCAACAACATCATATTCCTCTTCGGTCTCTATTGATGCTATTTGCATGCCGTGATTATGACAGTATTCAAGAGTCTCAAACCATGTCGTCTGTTATGAAGGAAAGATAAAATTATCAATACAAAATAGCTTTTTAATTACTGAATAAAAATACCAATGCTTTAGTAATTCATACGTCTTTCATGGCTGAATAAAAGTTTTTGGTACCTGCTGTACCTATCACATGCATGCAAGGGGCAGCTCGAACACCTTATTAAGAATTATTAAATTATTAACAAATGTAAATGATTTTTTAAAGTATGTGAGATAAAAACAATTTTGTGCTTACCGAATATTAAAATAGCAATAGAGAGAGTGAGATAAGACACTAAAAAATTCATAACTACCTTCACAAGAAATAATATAAGGATGTGCAGACGTGACTGACAAAACAAGACTGAATGGTTTTGAAACAAAATTTTTGTAAGCCATCATGATCAGTTTTAGGAAAGATAGACAGCTAAAGTAAACCATGTAAAAATATAGGTTAGTCTCTATTATTAGTCCTAAAAACATTCATTTATGCACCATATGAAAACTACGCACATGCATTATGGCTCCGAGTAGAGAATCCTTTAGAAAATACAATGTAGGGCTACGTTAGAACACTACTTAGATGTTGACAAGTGAAATGTAATGGATGATATTAAATTAGTCTCATGTTACTCTTTGAAAATGTGTTTTAAACAATTTTATTATGTAGCACTAACTAATGATAAGAACTTACGCCTACGTAGCAGGATTTTCCAGTATTATTTGAATAAGTGTATAAGCACTATCTTCTTATATATGCATATCCATGCGATATTATTATGCACACCCAAAACAGCTAACAAGCTCCATAATATTTCAATCGAGACAGTTCATTTGGGTTTGAGTTCATCTTCAGCCCTACAGCACGGAGCAGGGGCTTACAAAGCATGTGTGATGGAATATAGAGCATTCCGATGAAGACAATGACGGATTCAGAAAGCGTACGCGTTTGGAGAAAACTAGACGATAAAAGACAAACCCTCAAGGCAAAGTCCTAATTCTTGTGTGTGCATATGAAGTAAACTATCATCTTCATCTTCCATTTTCTCCTCGTTTCCGAAATTATTAGGTACTAACTTTGCAAGTATAAATAAAATAATTTTCTATATGCTCCACATTATTACATTCATGTTCAGTGGATGCACAGAGCATTATTAAGTGAAATGGAATACAAAAGGGAAATATAATATGCATACAGATAATACCCAAATGCGTAACTTAGATAATAAGTATACCTATAGGACTTCAGTAATTTAAAGTTAAAAAACGTACAAAAGCAGTTTGCTTTCCCTGATAGGTATAATAGACAAGTACGCACTATTATGCTAAATTCTTCAAAATGTAGGTCAATGATATGCTGAGTGGGTCCCTACCATCACACAAGTCAATATTTATTTCATGTCTACTTGATCGTCTTTCATATTATAAGACACAGGAAGACAAGAATATTGTCGTATTGTTGAATAGCATTTGGTTTTGCACGTCAATTGTTCGCTGACATCACCAAAGACGCAATAGGATGGAAATAGCAAGCTAAAAATACCAATCGCTCGCCTATTATCGTTAATAACATGTTACGCAAGATAGAATTTTATGCTCATTGTAAGTCATATGTAAATACTAACAAACTGTAATTGAATACGTGATATCCCCAGTCTTATTTTAACATCATTATATTTTATTTCGGTCCCAACATTTGTCTTTAGTTTCTCAAGGTTTTCGTTTTATGTTTGTTGACATTGTTACGCTGAGCTGAAGCTAAAAATATTTTTGCCATTTTTAGAAATAAATTGGCACAGTAGTGAATACATCAAGCGTTCGTTTCATGCGATCGTTGTTAGTATTATAATGCTATCATTTTCTTTGAAAACGTTGTCCCAATGTCACTATGATAAAGATGCCCAGGTAGCTAAAAATACAATTTAACAAACAGTGCGTAGTCGGCGTGGGTGGAGGATTGAAAGTTGTCTGAATAAGGGTCCGACTGAAATGAAAACTATAATAGAAGAGAGTGTATACTTAGAAATGTTTGTTGCTGAAATTAATTCCATGTTGAGTGGTATAAGGAAAATATGAAAGTTAATAATAAAACAACAGAAAGTTACACATTGGTATCTTTCGTCTTATCTGACGCTCTTGGAAGTTGAAGCCTGAGGGATGCTTATCATTAGTTGGCTTTCCCTACGGGAACTCAATGAGAAATCAAAGGTTCATTAAATCCACGCTACTTTATGCATCCGGACCTTCCGGCAAGATTTACCGATAAACTAAAATAAATCTCCAGCCAGCTGCCAACCAGAACTTTCCCATATCCAATCCAATTCAGGGCCAGGACATACAGGATGATATAGTATTTGTGCAGCGGGTGAACAGAAGCAAAATGTGTAAAGATTATACTTGATCTCATTGCAGTTCTATCTGTATATCTGATTTAACTCATTTGTAAATGATTTTCTGGTGATATCTTTTCTTGGCGGCATGTCGTCTTCCGTATTTGTACAGTCTGTCGGGACCCTCGCACACCCCTTTTCCCTGTTTCAGCGATTCTCTTCATTGGTGCATGTCTGCACGCTTCCCGACAAAAAGTCAAACCAAAAAAAGAGCCTAAACTGGATGCTGGAGAGGAAGTGAAAGTTTTTTCAATTGATCTTGATTTTCTTTCTGTAAACATACAAAGGAGCAAAAGGGCAGTTCACTTCAGTTTTGTTCACTCGGGGAGATACGGGCAATGCTTTCCTAGTTTCCTTATGCACAATTGAAGTTCGTTTCACTTTCTCCTCCAAAATTTCTACATTATGAAAAGCGGAAGAAAGTTTACAAACTATTTTCAAAGTTACTTTTGAATACCATACAGATTGTTCATACCTACAGTAGTGTGCTTAATAATAAGAGATTTCTACATTACCTGCATGTGTATATAGTACGTCCTATCATAAAGAAATGTAGCGTAGCTTCATGCTCCCGGGCTTTCAATACTAACAAAACCCACAGAGACGTAGCACAACAAAAACTAATCTATTGTACAATGCTTTTCAGCGTCTTTTGTAAGAACTATACATCTTACATAACTTCTGTATTTGTACTAGATCAACACATCTATATAGATATAACCTTGCTAATTGTTACCTTACGTAAGTACGATCTTCGGTTCCTTGTTCTCTGGCACTCAATTCAAAAGGTCAAGTTTCCTTTCTGCGGAGATTACTCACGAAACCAAAGTTGCTATTGCTTTTAACTACCTAATGTTCTTGAATACTCTCGCACTTTCCTCTCATCCTTTAAACGCAGATCCATTAATTCAGTTATAAATACTTTTCCTTAATTGTATTAAGTTAAGCAAGGAATACACGTTTAATCCTCCAAGGGTTCCTTCACTACTTTTACTTTCTCATTTTATTCTCCTCCCGTTATACCTACAGTGCAAACTCATAGACTAATCTTCAGTAAATAGAAATCTTGCCTAAGTAGTTTTCTTTTAGTAATGCGTGGGATGCTAAAGTTTTACGCAGTTGTAATTGAGTTTGTCAAAGCCTAAGCGGGCTATATCTACAATGGACAAACTAAGTAAATATCGACTATAATTTAATGTAGTTGGCAACTACTTATCCAGTAGTGGTATACTCAACAATTATTTTCCTTTTATCCGAAGGGAGCTGTATTTATGTATTTCTCAGAAGAAAACCTTTTGAAGTATGTTATCAATTCAGTAGAACACATTAGCTGGTAATACCCTTAAAGGTTTATAATATTTACAGATTTGCACGAGTTGCTACCTCAAACTTCAAAAGCAATGCATAATACTACTAGGTACTTATAATTCAATAGCATATAATTCAATAGCAACATTTCTCAAAATACCTGTTCCATGTTATCAGTGAGAGGAATCTCGCCTACATAAGATGTTACTCAGAGTACAGCGGAGGAGTAACGATGTAAAAGCTGGCTGATCTTTTATAAACCTAAAAGCTATAAAGTTGTAACCATTTTTTCGGAGAAATACCTTTTAATATTTTTTCTAGTGTGGGGCGTTATTGATTTCGCCGTTCATTATGCTAATTTTGTCTCATATTATTGGTATGTTCAAACCTAGATGATGATATCAGCAGGACTTTGGCTTGGACGTAATCTAGCCAAAGGTGAAATATTTGTCACTTTGTGTGTACATTAATATCGTTATATTTTAGTATTTGTATTGATATTCATATAGGTTGAAGTGGTCGATTACTTAACATTAATAGTACTGTATATAGTATATAGGTGTAGGATTTGCATTTACCAAACCTTTCTTTTCGACAAACTTGGGGAATGCTTATAGTTAAGGGATTATAGAATACAAGGGGTGACTTGTACAGTTATAACTTAAGAGGGAAGATTGTACGTGATAAGTGTTAGAACAGCAATTCATTAATAATATAGTTGGCAGGTTAACACATATACAGTACGTATAGCATTATACATCGTTTACTACTGCCCCGCTGTTGTGCTTAGAGTGCAAGTCATTTTGTTTCCTATTTACGTACTGTCTGTAAATTGGGCATATTACACAGCCCAACTCAGCATGCATAAGGTAGATAACATTCTCTCATCTCACTAAGCAAACCACCAACTGATATTTAGAAAGCTTGTAGTTTTCGACTTTATTATGTTTGTTATTTTACTGTGTATATAAGATAGGTGCGCTATTAGAGTAGACCAGAGGAGGTGACCTGACAGGAATGCATATTTATTTGCATAGGTAACAAGAAAATGGTGGTTGAATGCTATGTACAAATGTGTAATCTTGAGCATAATGAGTATAGTAGCAACTTGCTAGGATACATGATACGCATGGCTAGACTGCTATACTATTCTTAGTGCACAATATCTACGAAGAAAACATTGTGGTACATTGGTATTATTCAGTACCTTATTATGTCTTAAAGTCGAGAAACAAAGTAAACTCAAGAGTGAACCGAAGTGAACCCTCATGAGATTATCTTTAAGAAGAGACAAGTTGAAAGTCAGGGACTTTGAGGCATGCCGCACTTGCATTCTGAACGCACACAAAACCAGTGGAGCCCAGCACTCGACTACTAAATTCTGAAGGTGCCTACCTCAGAACTGTACACTACAAACTACAAATATATCGCTCTCTTGTCTCCTGTGTCGATAATTTGGGATTTTCCAAGGCTTTCCCCTACTTTCCTAAAAGATAGTCCTTAAGTTTGGTAGGAGGCGACTTTCTTCCCTTTTCTGATGTTTCTCAGTTTGAGTTTACTTTAAGTTTGGCGAGGTCTGGTTTCATTCTAGTTTTGGTTCTGATGTGGCTGAGCTTAACTCTGCTAAACTAAACGGACTTAACGTAGCTTAGGTTAGTGCCTCTGAAGAAAAAGTAAGAGGGAGAAAAGTCTCGTAGCTTTTAGTTTCACTTTCCCCACCATATCTTTCAGTTTAGGGCTGAAAGTATAAGTGAGCAAGTAATGTAATGTATGGAACGTAACTTAGTAGCAACAAAGGAGAACAGAAAGTAAATATCTTCCCGATAAGCAAAAAGGTAGTGTATTATGTCCCCGCTATCTATATTCTACCTACAGATGTATAGATCGTAGATATACAGATTATTAAGTGCACAATGAGTATAGATATTTGTATTTGTATGTAGCTTACTTGCTACAGCGGCCAGATCCACTAAAACGTACTTCCTCATCTTATTCTCTTAAAATTCCTGGTTCGTTTCCCTCAACTCGGCCAGTCTGTCTTGTATCCTTGTAGAGTACATCGAGATATCTCACTCAAAGTGATAGTAGATTTCCCAAAGTGCATTACATGGAACGGTGAAGAAGGGGAAAGCACAAGTCTCATTGCTCCTTATGCTCGCCATCATTTCTCTCCCTTCCTTTTAACCTTCCTGGTCTTCTCTCTTACTTATTTAAGCAAAAGTCTGCTATAAATATACTACTATATTTAGACTTCCGTGATATCACAACAGCAAAAATAGAATTATTAGCCGAGTTAATGTAAGTAGGTACTAAAGTGCAATCTTTGGGAAAAAGCTGCCCCTGTGCTTTCATTACATAGCTAATTGCAAGAACACCAGTTTAATGGTTATGTCTGATGTCTAAGAGCATGGAATAAAAATTTATTGATGCTCTTATCCTCTGAAGGAGCAATACTATAGGGAACCTGCAATTAATCAGCATTGGTTATCATTTGAAACGATTATATAGCTCATTGATTTCTTTTAATACCCCTAGCTGTAATTAATCGTTAATAAATTACGGAAGACTATAACTGAGAATTGTTTGTCAGTACTAGAATAGAACAACTTGTAGATACTAAGAATTGGAGAGTAAATAGGAACGCTTAATTTGAAAAAGTTGCGTTCTGGAGTAAACGCTTTATGTGTACAGAGGAAATCCGTTAGCTAACTTTTGCTCTATTTATATTTGTATGAATTGTTCGTTTGTTTCATTTGAAGTTGGAGTAAAAGTTGTCTTGGCATTTCTTGTCTAGCCTTTTGTGTAACATAAAGTGAAGATGACACAGACAGTAACTATCTATTCTACAGTGGTGATGGTGAAATGCATACCTTGCTCACTCTCACTCACTCACTCTCGCAACACTCACTCACTTTCCCTTCCATTATATTGCAACAAATGGTTTGAAGGGAAAAGAAAGAGACAAGACGGAGGAGAACAGGAGGAGAAAGCAAAAGTACAAATAGACAGACCGGTGCTTTCACTGAAAAGAAAGCTACTGTGTCTACTGTGTGTATTGTCATATTGTGTATTTGGATATGAGCGAGAAGAGGTCCTAATACATCCGAACATACGTAGGAAAACATTGTCTGGAAGTAAAAGGAAAGTATCGTATAAGTCAGTAGAATGCCGCAGGTTCTCCTATTTCTATTTCCATTATTTCTACTTGTAAGTAAGTAAGTAAAGTGGATAGCAGTTCTTGAGTTGCGTTCGTTTGGTTTGGTTGACTGTCTTTTCTTTCCCCTCCCTAGACACGGAAACTCAACTTTCTTGGTTTGCACTTCATATACAATACCCATTGCTTTATATCTATTTCTTCTGTGTGTAAATGTAGTATCCAGCTTTCTCCAGTCTGGTCGACTCTCGCTGACTTGACTCCAGTTGCTTTTGGTTTGAATCTCACGAAGGATTTCTGTTTCACTATTTCCATGAGACTACGGAATAGAATCACAATATCACATTCCACTGACGTCCTCTAGGAAAACCATTGCTGTAGTGCAAACTGTAGAGCAGACAAGACAAAAGAAACAAGACAGCCTCTCCTAATGTGAAACAGACAGACAGTCCAATAGAGTACAATGACACAGCAATGGCACAGACTACACAAAGATACCTAACTACTAGTAATAACCACTCTGTTCTAATATAATGGTATAAGTATAGTATTTAGTTAAGTGTATACGCATTCAAGGGACTTCTGAATATTATTGTGCTCCGAATAGTTCTGTAGCTATTTTCTGATGTAATGTACCAAACTGCTCTAGAAGTTAATATGGTTAGGAAGGAGTTAAGGCTACTTGGCACTTGGCTATGCATGTAGCTATTAACGCTCGAATTTTGCACAAGACAGTAAATAGAAATTCTTCACTTCACATTACATCACTTGGGCAAAGTTGCGGATCCGTTATTCGGCGCAATAACGCAATTCTACTCAGTCTAACGCATTACTATGTGAGAGATACTTATGCACAACAACTATGAATATACTGCAGGAAGAATGAGTACTATATTTATAAGGAACTTGGCTTAATCTCAGTTTGCGATTCCTTCAGATTTCCATTCTCACTTTCTCCCTGTGGCATACCATGACAAGTCCTACACATACCTTTCGGGGTTTACTCGTTTTGCATATAAGGCTAGAGAGTCAATTCAACACAGTGATTTTAAAGCTATATTTTATGTGTTGCTATCTGTAAGTTGTATACCCTTGGTTTGTGTAATGGAAGTAGTATAACTACTACGGGTACATATACCTAGATAACATGGGACTATCTTAGTACTAGAATGGTGGGTTGTCTTCTTGAGATGTTAGGACTACTAATACAAAGTGATATGCATGATGATAAAGGAAACTTTGAATATTATTAAGGTTGAGAAAATTCCTTGAATTTCCTAGGAAAACTTTGGTTGTAGGTGTAAAGTGAACATACGTATAAATACACAGATACATAGATAGAGCAGAATATTAAGCAGAGGCGAAACGGACAGGACAGAGAAGAGAGTGAATAAAAGCGAATTCCCTTGTCTTTGCTTCTCGTCTTGGTAAACAGTGAAGGAGAAGGCAGAGAGGAGAGTGAGAGAAGAAAATCTACATGGAATTTGAAATGACAATAAAATGGAAACCATCACTAGTCTGGTGAATGCCGAGAAAGAGAAGAGGACATGTTAGCTTGTTTACCTTAAGGCAATTCAAGACTCAAGTCAATATAGATACTTGGAGAAAGTCTGAATATAAAATCTACCTGTGGATGAGGAAAAGGAGGAAACAATGCAATTTCTATTTCACAATAAATCTTATCGCAGTCTTTTCTTGTTACAAGACTCTTTTGCTCAATGCGTCGAGTCGTTGTGTAGCTTAGGCATGGTGAGGCATGTACCTCTCCTCTAAGCACTACATTGCATGCACACCGTATTGTATCAATATTTGTTCCTTGTAGCTGTCTTTGTCTTCACACTTTCTCCGTGAGGGAAAACGACAAAAAATAACGCCCTTGAGTGGAAAACAATATAGATCTACACAGACACACATGATTCCTGTTATATTAACTAAGCCCCTACATTTTAAATTTATGTATAGTAGGTGTTCACATTGTTTCAAGTCGTGTACAAGAGAAAGTAATTCAAAAGGGGGAAATTCCTAAAATCAAATAGGAGGTTGAGTGTGAGGGAAGGGTAGGAGCTGTCAGGAAACAGACGTGCATCACAGAGTGATTGCACCTGAATTAAGCATCCGTGAACATTTGGAAAGAATTTGCACTAGATAACAATAAGACTGGATTTCAAGCTGTTACATTACTTACATGTACAATGTTCTTATAGAGCTCTGCATGTCTTTGCGTGGAAAATTGAAACTCTGTTCACTTCAGTGCAATTCAAGGAGAAAGTATGTAACTGTGAAAGTAAAAGGGGATGAAAAGGAGAAAGCACAGACAAAAGAGTAGAAAGTGAGGGCAAAGAGCAGAATAAAGTATATTGTATCATCCCATAATATCACATTCACATCCCGGAGTGGTACTCGAATATATAGTAGAATCAACTGCACCGACAAAGTAAAATGTACTTTGTGCGGAACAAGTATGTAATGTAGGGCAACGAGAACAAAACTCAACGATATGCATGCATCCGCAATTGTGTCTTTTCTTCTTCTCTAATGCTTTGCATATCTACATGTACTATTACCTAATGTAACGTACTTACTATCTCTTAACCATAACTGTAAGTAGCTACACTACTTACTCAAAGCATAGAAATCTCTATGCATTCCATATATGTTCTGCCACGAGTGTAAAACTTGGAGGGGAATCTCCATTATATGTGGAAGTGTGGGTTGCAAAAGCCAGAGAGACTACAGCCAAGTATTGTAATATATTTGGCTTAAAGCTCTCTCTAGGAAATGTGGCCAAGGTGAGCTGAGTGAGAAACATGAAATGTTAGCAGAGAGAGAAAGAGAATACATACAATAAAATTCACAGAAAAGAAATGCAAAGATCAGACCAAACGAAACAACGAGCCTCCAGTTTGCTTTCGCTTTTTCCTTCGGATGGCTCAAGGAACATCAAGAAAGGAAAGAGAAAATGTTTAAGGATGCAAGTCATATTTGGCCTCTAGAATATTCTTTTATTCCTTCTCCCTAACTCTTTATATCTCCATGTATATCTCTACCCGACAAATGCGAGCACCTACAGATAAATACTTTACAGATCTATTAGAAAGTATATAGGGCTAAGCACCACTCGTGTATTGTATATCATGTGCTATTGCCTGTCTATAATTCCTATCTCTTCTAGTAGCACTCGTTCCATAATACGGGTTTGTAGTGACCTGTTATAGCGAGGAATAGCCCTCTTCTCTTTTACTTCTATGGTTAACTTAACTCACGTTTGACTTGGTTTGGTTTGGTTTTTGATGCAGCAAAGATGTAGCCGGAAGTCAAAAGGAGTCGACATGAAAAGAGTGGAAAATTATCAAAGAACTTGTACTAGAGTGTAGTAGTGAGAAAGTCAAGAAGTTAGTTCCTTTATATAAATAGCATTAATGGTAGTTAAACTACATCCATGCAGACTCCTCACAGACAAGTAGATATAAACCTTAAGGGATAAATGAGGGGGAATGAACGCTAACAGAGGAAAACTTTCTACAAGCCTAACTAGACACCAAAGAATGAATTGCATGGATTAATGATGGAAAGTGCCGCTCTAACATACACAATACTTCATAAGAAGTATACCTATTATACTTATTACGAATATTTATTTTGTAAATTGCAAACATCTCAATTAGGAATAATTTTAGTGCAGCTAATAAAAACTATAGACTATATGATGTACCATAAAATAAAATAAATAACTACTGTTCTTTCCCCCAGAAATGTCTAACAATGGGTTAGAAAAGCAAAAGACCTGTATTTCCTTTGTCATTCTCATTCTGCTTCGTCGAACAGATGTATCCAGCCTGTTCATAAAATAATACAAATGATAAACTTTTAAAAATGTCTTAATAAAAGATGAAACATTTTTCCATTTGACAATGCTGAAAGTGCGGAGTACAAAAACAATCAGTAAAACAGTGCAAAAGAAAGTAGCACAATTTATGGAAACGTAAAAGTAAAACACAAATACCAAAACAGTAGTGCAGAGGTTGAAAATATACGAAACCTAGGAAGTTTGGCGTTGAAGTCGATATCTTATCTGAGGAAGGAGGCTTGGAAATGGCGTGAGGCTGTGATCAAATTACGTAGTTGTTCTGCTGCTTTGCCTTTTAAATTGAGCTGGATTTTGGTAAAATTTAGGCCACCATTACCATCAGCTTTTTCTTCTTGATCTTTTTCTTTGTTACCACAAACGGGTTAAGTACATTTCTAAATTCAAATAAGACTTGTGATGTGGGGAGCGAGAGATCTTCTTTATTTTCCATCTGACTGTTTTTCTCTTGCTATCTTAGCCCCTACTTCCCCACTTTTCCTCTTTCTCTCACTGGCAAACAGAAATACCCAACTAACCTACCTATTTAAGCATAAGGTACTTCCATTCAATTCATTTCAACTCTACTTAACTAACGAGGAAGAGAGGAAATCAAGGATAATCAAAGGATTCTTCTTCAACGCAACTTCTTTGAACAATCTCATAGTAAATGTAATATTGCTCGCAAGCTCTGCCTGCCAAAGATAAGAACCTCGTTCTACCAGTCAATCCTCCATACCTAGTTATGTTAATATCTCATGCATATCTTGCGGATGTGTATTTACTTACAATATTATATAGAGTCAAATAAATTCTTCTTTATCTGCATTCAGAAAAATTCTTATAAATCTACACAATTAAGTCTACAGATATAAGTCAACTACATACATACTAAGAGATACAATAAGCAAATGACTCTCTGTTCCCATTCAGTCTACACAACATGCTACGCTACTCAGAAATGATTATGATTTATCAAAGTGCTTTTGTAGGATTTTCCTCGGTTACATTACACGGATGTTAGGGCAAGACCTACAAAATTTAATGAGTTATACTGTAACCTGGCTCACTGGGTGACTAACTATCAGTGAACTGAACTTTACAAAATCTATTTCAGCATAAAACTTTTCATTTACATGCTATAAGGTTCAGCACCAGCGTATGTGCTTACTTACACATAAATACCTAGTGTAATAATAAAATAATACACTTAAGTATGCATAGTTGAACTGAACCATAACGTAACCCTCATGAAATGATTTGAGCAGACAAATGTTGACTTTCCGTGACTTACATAGGTAGGTACTTTTATGGATGTAAATACTAAATTGTACACATACGATGATTCAACTGCAGGGTACCGAGGAGGGAGACGTTTCTATAAAGTTGTTTTATGTTTTCTGCCTCATGCCTAATCCATGAATATATTATATGGATTAAACTTTAAACCGTTTAAGTAGTCCCTGTACATGTGCACCGTGACATTTTATTCACAATCAGTCAGTTCGTTTGTCAATTTTCTACCAAAGTGTCCATTAAAGTATAACTGGAAACTGGACAATAAATAACTGCTTCTGTTGAAGTAAGTACCCAAGTTTTTAATTATACGCAAGTCAACCGCTATAAGTCAGCACAACGATAATTATGAAATGAGAACTGACTATAGTAAGATACTTTATAGTGCATGTACATTAATAATTTTAAAGATTAATACCGAAAGTTGCTAAACAGTTGACAACTATTATTTAACTACGCGGGGAATAAAATAAAATCTGACATAATATGCAAATGAATATCATTCACTTAGTAGCTGTACTTACATACTACGAGATGGAAACCTAAATAATACTATATTTACAGCTTTGGAGTGACAGACTGGCAGAGAAGAGAAATTGAATTTTGTTTTGTTGTAAATATATAAGCCGTGTATTGTACGGCTGGTGGAGAATAAATGGATGCATTGTTTTTAAATCGGATTAAATTTCTGTTGTGCACAATATGCACAGTGAAGCATTAATACTGTCCCAGAAGACTTTGCTGTGAACAGAGAGATAGAGAAATTAAACACGGAGCTGTAGATGTAATGAACCATAATAAAGTTTTATAAAAGAAACTGCATTCCCGTCGCAGTATATGTAGACATACACAAACAATTGTAATGCATCCTATTACTAGTTGGACTCTCTTATGCAACAGTTCTGTTTGGTTCACGTTCAGCTAAGCAGATTTATTTACATTAGGCGAGAGACAAGAGATCTACATATATATTTTTTAATGTTTGTTCATTTTTCAGCAAGAGTCTTGTACATTAGTGTTTATAGCCATGTGTACATTTATAAATCCTTTCCATCTCAAACATTAGGCGATATTCTTTAAGAGAGAGTGTCTGGAGACCATCAAAGCATGAAGGCAGCCAACTCAAAGCAACGTAAAGCAAGTCAAGTCAAGAGTTGAATCAAATGTCGCTCACATGTCTGACTGTCTCTCCCAGTGAAATGGGAGATTCCGAAGGAACCAAACCAAGAAGAACCTAAAACAACTAAGGCACATAGATATGTGTGTAGTGATACGATATAGAGAATAAGTGTTAAAGGGAACTAGCATACAAGGAAAAGGAGACAGTATGGTTCCCTTCCCGAGGCAAGATTCCGACTAAAATTACATAACAATCCGACTGAACGAGCGACTCCAAACGATTTTTGAGAACGGAAACAGATGATACAATATCCATGTCTTGCGTTAAATTCCAATTCACATATGTATGGGAATTTGGGTATAAACGAACTATTTTATAGTAAAATCCGTTCAGCTCTGTCTCAGTTATGCGTGCAATCACAATGATTCTTACACTTACGCGACGTTTCACTGTGCTCACATCACACTTATTGCCTTCCAGATTCGAATAAATAATACATTGAATGAAATGCTTATATCTGTGACACGTCCTAAGAATTCTCATACGCTTCCCATCGCACGTATCACTATCCCTATGTGTTACATACATCAAACATGCATGCAGAAACATACATCCACACCGCCGCATCATATCTCGTTACATTTCAACTAACTAACGAAAATGCTACAGTAACTGGCTACAGACAACGAAAGTATTCATGCTAATAATAATATGATTTTCACGTGTATATACATAGTATAATAGCCTATTATCGGGGGCTTAAGAAGATTTCGATGTACACACTTAAGCAACCAACCATAACACAACAGATACGAAAAAAGATATTACTAAAGTATATACAAAATGTCAGTGGGTTATGGGTACAGGTGTATAGCAAAGATGATAGTATAGATAGAGATAGTACTTATCTAGGTATATGTAATTAGTATTATGAGTGGAGCCATTCTGACATAATCCAGCGTAGTAGATTGTACCATGTTAATATTAGAAGGTTGGGCATATATGTTGCATTGGTAGAATGGAGATCACAATCTAATGGATAGCATGGTGCTGGAAGGCTTAGGTATAGTGACTACTTAATATTTGTATCTTGGTGCGACGGCTATCGGTGTAACGATGTAGATGTAGGTATTCATGTATGTGTAACACTATCTGCTTGGTCGTAAGGTAGTTTGGCAGTAGTCGTTGTAACATAACGCAAGGGAAGGCACCAATTTAGGAAACATTTGGTGGTTTACTTGGTTTGGTTTGACTGCCTGTGTAGTGGCACTAGAAAATGTGATGTGATGTGAGACAGGGAACTAGAAGTGAAAGGTTTCTTGTTTTCTACCAAACTGAAAATTTTCCACGTCTCATTTTCACATTTCGAATCCACATTGACATTCTGTTCCGCTCTTGTGAAGAGTGAGTTAAGTGGAGTGAGCTGTGCTTAACCACAAAATTGGACACCAGCTGAACCTGAACTAAACTCTACTACTTCGGTCTCTCCAGCCACACCAGAAGATAGTTATCCAGGACTCTAAATCCGGACACTCGCATGGCACACATTCAATACATTACAAATTACGACTAACATAATGTAACATAATCGCCACCACAACCAATGCGCACTAGCTAAAGGAAAAGCATTCATTTCATACACTATTCCATTGTCTATTGCACACCATTCACAAAATCCCATACACTACTACAGAATAAAGATATACGGCACAGATTAAACGTAGTCTTTAACTGCCCACATTACTACTATTATACAATACCTTCCAGTACTCCTGTATTTCGTATCTCCAACTTTAATTATTGAACAACGAAAGTTTCAATAATACTAATCGGCATGATTTTCTTTGCCATTTTGATTTTGATAACAATGGTACAATTACCACTGCCGATTATATTTGCAGGAGATGTTACCTAGAAATAAGCAAATAAACAGTAAGAAACCATAACCAAAAGACATGAATGACCAAACAGCCAATTTGGTTAAGGAGCATTCTAATAAGTACGTATCGAATTATTCTGCTTGAACATTTTTTAGTTCATGGTCGCATTTAGGCAAATAAGTGTACTACATGCTATATTATGTGCACTTTAGCAATGCTACTTGTAATACTTGAGATAATGGAGGAGCTTTGCTCTAAATTGGGTTTTCATCAAATTCACATGAGTGTATGCTATTCATGTCAATTCAAGTCAAGATAGTGCAGACAATGGAATTCTAAAGTGCGTCACTTTTGTAGTCTTGTTAGCCTTTAAGTGGTTATAGAAAACGAATATTACTGGAAATGACATTATAGAGCTTCTTATAATATCTATTGCTCTATTATTACACTCCGCCACTCCTTCCGTCCCTCTTGTTCAACTGAAGTTGTCATCTTGGCATTGTTGTCTAGCATAATGATATTGAATACCAGGGAATGGGTGTCAAGTAATGCATATAGTAATGTCAACAAGGTCCCTATCCATCGCCCACCTTCAATTAGACCACCAGAGCGCAACATACTTGGCATTAGGGCACTTTGCTATTGTTTCCATACTTCACTTTCCCCTACAAATTTTGTCCGAAATATATTTCTAGTTTATTATTGCATTAAAGGCTAAAGAATTTAACCCGTTAAAAATCATTACTTCTAAATCTTACTAAGCACAACAAAATCGTATAGATGTCAAGGGTTCTAAATTCAGTTATTAAATGAACAATGCCCCACTACTAATGTAATAAATGCACCATTTTTGAATTAAAAAGGATATCTGCAAATTCAAACTACTATTGGCACTTGTTTCAGTTTCAACAAATCAACTAGAGGATTAAGATGCCTTGAGCAGACAGAGCCTCATGCATTTTGGTAAGGATTGTCAATGCTAGAGGATAAACCTACATTTACAAGTGGCATGCTTGGTCAATGCAATTTCTTCTCCCCCCCCCACTATCTATCTATTCTACTTAGTATGTGTACCAACCAACATCAATAATATAATTTAAATTCATTTTTCTTAACTGCTCTAACGAATTTTATGATTTTGAAAAACAGGAATATTTTCAAGAACAAAAGAAACATTCATTTGCGAGAAATAAACATTTATGCCGCCGATTACTATTTGCACAGACTAATAATAATTATGATAATATATGCGTTTTTTCTTTGAGGATGAGTATTTAAAATAATTCTATAAATTGAGGTTTATTGTAGACCAGAATTTTCGGTTTTGAAGGTGCTACGATAATTTTTTATTTCAATTACAGTTTTGTTTCAAAAACATATTTTGATTCGTTTCATAAGACCAATTCAGTAAAATGACACTATGTGTTTGACGTTCCTAAACCTATGGCATTGATGCAGAAATATAATTTAACAAACATAACATAATACGTTAACATTTTATTATTGAGAATAACGAGTGCTAAATGAACATTATAGTTTGTCCTTGTACACTTGCTGACTTGATACACGTGTCTGACGCGTTTCGTGGAGTTTGGCCGAAGCAATAGGGAAATAAGCAGAGGAGAGTATTTGTATGAAAGGAACTCTAGGGATTTTGCCCACAAGAATCCATCCAGAGCGAATTGGAATCGAACGTTGCTCATGGGACTGAAATACCCTGCAGAGGATTTGTACTGGCAAATAATCCTCGTCATGCATGCATCATGCATTCGTTATTACTGTGTATAATCAGATATTGAATAGATCGAATGGGTGAATGAATAGAAACTTCTTCATTAAGGAGTACCTAAAGGTAATAAACAATGCTTTTAAGTGAATAGACGCTTTGTTAGAGAAATAAATGAGAGCAGATATGGACCGTTTTAACTGATTTGGCGTTCGTATATTTTTAAAGCAACTTAATTCCTACACATGCTGTGGCAAAACAACTTGCTACTGCTGCGTAGTATTAATAAATTGTTAAAAAGATCAGCCATGTCTTGTGCAAAATAAGTAAAATTAACATAGAGTTTCATGATTTGCTTAGAAGAGGATTTGCACATGTAAATTACCTACGTAATATAATTATAAGTTTACATCCTGTAAAGTAGATAGCAGTGAGAACTGATTCAGATGCCAAATTAAATCGTTGAACCATTCAAAGGGAGATACAATTAGAATTATTCCAGTTCTAAAATTACGTCTAATTAAATTGACTAAGAACTTAATTAACGAAAATTAAAGAAGGCCTATTTAGCGATGCTAAAGGGAATTACAAATTAGAGAAATCGAGACAAGACGTAACAAAGTAAAGTAACTTACTTGCTATTTCATTACTGCTTGTGTAATGAGCCAATTCAGCCAATATCTTCTCACAGAAAACTATGAACAATTTCCCTCACGCCACCACCCTATAATACTTACACACTATTAGACATACTATTGTAAGCACTTGGCAAGAATTTCCAATTTTAGCAAACACTATCTGACATAGTGACATGACAGGTAAATTTATATTAAACTGCTGATCCCAACTTATATAGTCAAATCAACTCAAGTTGTACATAAGGCAGACAGACATACTTGACGGGAAGAACTTCAGCGTAGGTACGAGGGAAATTAGCAAGACTGGGGAAACACTAGAACATAATATTGCATTATGCTTACAATTAACAGACACACAATCCTTCTGTTCCTATTAATTGCAGTTGCAGATCTATGCTCGCAATCCGATAAACTTTCCTCCACCTACTACTTGTCCTACTCGTCTTCACCGAAAAGCCCTAATAATTGATACCTTTCTGCTCCCTAAAAGTATTAAAGTTCCCTCATCAAGCTCCGATATCTCCCAAATCGCTTCATTATATATAGCTTGCAATTACGTGTACTTAAGTCAACCTCTCCGTCACTCAGGAAAACTCACATGACTTAGAATTTTCAGAAAGTTATTACATATCCGCCCGAAACCCAAAAGAAAAGACTGTAAAATATAATACATTTTTAATTCTAGTAATTTAATTCTTTTAATAATTCACACATAAAAAATATGATAACTACAAAGAAATTCTACTACTAATGCTGATTACTGCAATAATATGACGATTTTAAATGCCACTATGTTAACTTACTAAAGGGATCCAAACTAGATCTATTCAGATGGTATGAATGTAATGCTTAATGGTACTATTTTAGACTATCTAAGCAATCATTATGTCTGGTTTGATATTCTTATGTGAAAAGGAATCAAGGATGCTGGATTGGAATATAGAGTATAAATAAACGTAGTACTTACATATTGTAGTATAACATAAATGTCATGCTACAGATAACACATATGTCTGGTCTCACTCAAATAGGTTTATTAAGTACATTGCATTATTACAATGCTGAAATATAAGGATTCAACAAAAGGATTGAGAACTATTATACTACGATTGGATAGAAGGATTTAGTAGAATGGATCGTGTGACATAATAAGGAAGACTCCCTACTGTGCAAGTCTAATCTCAAATGAGACCCAATAAGTGCTCTCTCTAACACAATCATTTTCGACTTGGTACAGAGAAATGTATACCCAACTCCTTATAAAATCAAAACATCATAGATATAACCATAAGCAGATAATAATATTAAAATAGAAAATGTAATCTGCTCCGTACTTCCTTCTTACGTACATATATGTTACTTGAAACTTAACAGATAGACATGACTACTTTTGTTAATATATACCCAAGTCATGTTGGATAATTTCACAAAACAAACCCCAAGAGATTCACATTATTTTCTTCCTAAATCTATTTTTAATGATTACTCATTAAAATATTTATCTAACCACTATGGTCAACTTTTGTAAAATAACGATACTATACATTCTCCAAGGCATTTTAAATGTCATTATTAAACTATAGAGCAATGCAAATAATACCACTTACAATATGAGGCTGGTATATGGTGGTCAGCTCTAATAGTATCACATTAACTTGTTTGCTAGGGCTTATGAAAGAAAAATCTCATTAACATTTGCTTATATAATCACCTCACAATCTACATTTATCAATATGTTCATCATTACACAATCTAATCAACATACTGATTATGGCTACACTCAAAGTACTCATTCATACCGCAGTCTGCCCTTTACCTGTGAATATAAATTATGTAATTTTTCATTTTTAATTGCTGATGCATTTTGGTCCTCGAATTTAATCATATGCAAAGTAGCTTTTCTAGTGCATGATGCATTAATAGACAGAAATTACATTCATGAATTGTAGCATGAATAGATAGCTTTCTATGTTAGTGCTGCCTGTGAATCATGTCTGTGCACGTACATGGTAGGTACATAGAAGATAAAATATTATGTAGCATTTATGATTATGAAATGAAATCTATCTAACAATCAGAGGAATATGAACTGAAGCCAGTTCACGTAGTAAACGAAAAAAAAATTGATCGAGTAGGGATACGAAGGAAATGATACAGAAGACTGTTCACTGCGTTGTAATAATATTTCTATTAGGTTTCATACGGTACTGTGAAGGGATTACCTATTATGAAACAGAAACTACTACTTATGGCTTATCTAATCTGGAGTAGAACAGAAAAAGTATTAACTTTTACCCATATTAAAGAGCATATAGCGGGGAAAGTAATTCTGAATAGATTGCTGGTTTGAGGTACCTTAGTCAGAAATACAGTTCTATTGAAGCACTAAGCTAAAGGAGATCCAACCAGTTGGAGTTGGAGATTAGCATCAGAGTCAAAAGAACAGTTGAGAATGTAGTACAGCTCTGTCTGTTGGTTGGCCATGAAAAGCGTATGGTTTATGATATTATCATCTATGTTCATGTAAAATACTATATTTATTCCCTTGTCTCTATTCCCACATGTAAACCTAAGCTACATGGATGATATAGCCATGAATACTGCTCCTCGGTAGATACCTATTACTCTTTTATACTAAACTGCCTGTAGATCATTGTAAATTGCAAAAGTACATGTGCGTATCGTTAATAATCTGAATGAGATTTTCGTACCTAACGGAGCTGTGTAGGACTTTATCGTGTTACACAGAGTACTAAAACTGTAGTAGTAGGTACTATAAGTATACATGGTCCTACCCGAAGTATTTTCTTAAATCTATACAATAGTATTGGCGATTACATTCTAAAGGTATACATAAAAATGGGATGCTCATAATAATATTGAATGTTTTTGTGCAAATGGTACTAAGAAATAGGCAAAGTTTTCAAACTGCTTTATGTACCACTATGCACTATATAACATGTGAAAGTATTGTATCATCACCATCGAGGATGTTGTATGTGGTGTAAGTATGATCATGTATATTGTGCTATTAAGGGTAGACTGGTAGCATTTACATTCACTGTCTGCATAGGCTAGACTGAGTTTCAACGCGAGGTCTGGGCATTTTGCATTGATAAGTAATAGATAGGTAGTTATAAGTGGAAATATTAGGAATAGACACGTTACGTTATGTACATAAGTTCTATGTAGGAACAAAAGGATAAGATAAGCTGTCGGGATGGGAGTAAATGTGGCTCATAGTGATGCTATAGTCTCGCGGGGGAATAGCAAGATTTATTAGTGCAGATCAAAATATTGGAGTATAAAGCCTATCGAACATGATAGGATTAGGAAAGCTATGCATTTCAAATATGGGTTGATGGGATTCTGTCCAGCTCCGGTTTCTCTCTTCGTCTGCTCCTCTCTCTCTCTCGCCTCCCATCCCAATTCGAATTCAAACAGATATCTCTGTAGCACTATTATAAAAGAGCTTTACTCTTTCATCCAAGGAAAAATACATATTACGAGTCAAAGTCGACGGCTATAATGTACAAATATGTAGTTTAAATAGTTCTGCTCCTTGTAGCTTAAAGTATGTTGGTAGTATTCAGACTATGCATACAAACTAAAAGATACACTTCTGACTGTCTGTTACTCCTTTTTTGCTCTATGCTGAGTATTACAAATACTTTCGGCAGTTCAGTCAAGTCACAAGCTGATGTTGCCTTCATTTCATTTGATTTCACTTCACTCTTTGGTTTCCTATGACTTTCTCCAGTGCAAATGCCGAGCGAGAACGGCAAGAAAAACTAATTCGATTTACACATTACAGAAAACAGACGCACGCCAACTGAATCAAGTCAAACCACGTTACAAGCAACATATTACAAACACACAGTGTAGGGAAGAAAAGTAAATCAAATCCAAACATGGCCTAAAAGAAAAAGATTGTCTACTATCTGTAACATGTTATTTTTTGATGTGCAAATCTTTCTGCAAATCGAATACAGCACATAATTCTTATTCTTTCCTACACTCAGTAGTTAGGTGAAGACAGCCTCTATCCGCAAATGCGTAGCTTTGTACATGTCCATGACATTTGTTATTTTTCTGAACTTAACGTCAAGATTGCTTGTCATTCTATTTTATTATACGATTCAAAAATACTAGTACTTGTAAACACAGTAAAAGTAAAGCGAAAAAGGTTAGTACACTTAGATCCACCAGAGGCATTATGTATTATATTGAAATAATTGCGTTAGGCTACATAATGCAATGCAATTTAATGTAATGTAATGTAGAGGGTTTCTGAGTATGTGTTGTATCATTGAAATGAATGATTACGCTCTATGGGGCCGCAAGGAATTCCAAAATGCTCACAACGCGACTCAAATCTAACAGAGGCATCGTTGGGTAGGACAGACGAGGAGTGCTCACTTTACTTTGCGTTTTTGGTCCCTTGACATGTCAACTTATGCTACCTACTGCATAATACTCCCTGTACAGATAGGATAAGGAATATTATAGCGTCCTACATCTCTTAAGAGGGCTTAAGTTACTCAAAACATATACAGACGAATGGCACCATGTGGCATGTAGTGAAATCCTATAAATTCATTCAGTCGTAGTTTGTACAGACATACATAGACAACACAGAACCGACTTAACCGAAAAGCTTCTTTGGTAGCAGACCAGCCCATGCCAGTTTATACAGGATACGTATTATGTATATCGCGGAGGAGGAGAACTGATTTAAAATTGAATGACACGTTCCACATACACATATATTAAGATTTAAGCTTGTTCTATACGTATTTATTATACATACATAGTAGTATATATGTACAATAATAACTTAAACGAATGTGATGGGATGTCAGTCTCTTTTAGTTCGGTTCCATGAGAATCTGACCCTCTCGATGGTAATCTTGATGAAAATCCTTCATTCATTATCCCTTCAAATTGATGGATAGCACAGCAGCACACTCCGTCTTAAATCGAATCAAACCGAAATGAACTTTTACACTTGATTTCATCCATCTCATTTTTGAGCTCGATCAACCTTGCATTGCACACGATGTAAACTTTAGACAATGTCTAACCAGAACAAATATTATACTCTATACTACTTTATATAAATTTTGGACTCCAGTCACTGATATCGCTTAACATGGACAATGTTTGCTACTTACTACCAGACAGTTATTTACACCCAGTTCATCCAACTAGTGCTAATGTATTTATTATAGCTACTACCATATTTACCATTGTGTAAAGATAAATTCCAACTAAGAGGATATAGGCACCTAGTCAACTTAGCCCTGGTCTCATGCTGATCAATACAAACATGTAGATTACTTGAATTGATGACGCATACTTTAACTAGCCCCCTGCTGGAAACATTGTGTACATTTTAAGGCGAAAATTAACGTCTACTCGAACTGCATAATAGATTCAATGTACAGATATTTGAGTAGTATTGGTATTGATAAGAAAAAATAAAGCATTTTGAAAAACTGTTAATTTTGTTCTTTCAATATACGAATTTACAGTTGCCGGAGATCTACAATTTTGCTTTACAACAATTTTATTTTGTTGTGCTTTTTATTCAACCGGATGCATCATAAAAATAGTTCAAATAAAGGTTTTAGGAAATCGGGAATATTTTTAATGCCCGTTGGTTGTTTTCATCTTTTAAAAAATTCATATAATAGAGTATTGTGAATCTGGGTTGACAGTTATAACATGTTTAGTGATACATACTTTTGGCAGCCAAGAATAATCACGATAATTGCGTGTTCATAGCTGATGATAATATGATAGTATTTACATTCTAATAGTTAAAAGACAGTGGTTAAGGGAGATGGTCAGAGAAAGTGCACTAAATTGCATTTAATCCGGCAAGATTTCAGCTCGTATCCGCTAACTAATAACTAGTATAGGGAATTGTAGTAAGAGTAAATGAAGCTATTTGAGTTAATTTTTAATTACACAAGAGTAATTAAGCCTGTCGTGAAAGGAGCAAAGATTAGAATGGGTAGAAGGGGAATTTGTAATCATTAAACTTGTTCATGGGATAGCAATGAGAATAGTGCGCGAATGTGTGTTTGTTGTAGTTACATTAGATTAGATATTAGTTTAGTACGTATGAATTTTGACATGGATGGAGTATTATGTTTACTTTAAGGGATTATTAACTGTAGGCTAGGCTAGGAGTGAACAAAAAGCAAACAAACAGAAACATTGGAACGGACCGAAGTCCGATTCAGCTTGAGCCACTGCGATGTTTAGCACAAAAGCTAATAGTAATAAATATGTACAATTTACAATAACTGCATGGAAGTTGAGAATATAGGGATTGCAGAGGGATAAAGTAGTATAAGTGATATAAAGTGACTATTTATTCGTGGAATTGGTAAGGTAGTTCAAATAGTGGTAGTGTATGGATATTTAAGGTATGTGATGGAAGAAGCAGTTGTGTATTAACGTGATAGTGAGAATGGCGTAGTAATTCAGTTGTAGTGCTATTTTACGTACGTGTAAGAGTATGAGGAAAACAATAATCATATCTGTACCTCCTGATATCAGATCAGGGTTATTGCATAAAACATAAAGCTAAATCCTATTGAGTAGAGTTGAGTGTCATCCTTCCTATCATCTTCTGTGTTATTGTTTCCTGTGGTTATTGTATGATATTATTACGTGTGAGCTGTTGGTGTGCACTGCACTGGCTCTTGTGTTGTTGTACTCGAATTGGTTCGAGATTCCGCTCTCTGATATTCTACTTTACATTGCCTTATTTTACCATGTTATGTTCTATCATTTTATAGAAGATCGTGCAAGTTTGGTGAAAGTAATGCTGGTGCTCCAGGCTTCTTTAGTCAAATGGGCGATAGAGGAGAAATTGAATGGAAAGTCCTCGATTTCGTCTCCACGCCTTAGCTTATTGCTCTTACCATTCCTCTTCTTTAGATTGCTCAGGAGGAGCTTCCTCTTCAAACTCCTGTTATCCCACTCCATAGTAAATATTCCCATATTCAATTCAAGCACATATCAACAGCAAACCACTAAAACATGTACATACATACATATATACATTCCACTATAATATGTGTAACTATTTTCATTATATAGGAGATTATAACTGTTAAAGTTTCCTCCTTCACTCACTCATAGTACATGCATGCCTAAGAATACATGTGGGTGGCACGCATGCTACAACATACTACTACAAATGCAGTCAACATAAAATACACACCACTGCATAATGCAGTAATTTACTAAGGATAAGTGTATCAAAGAGTTACTACTATCTACAGACCTAAAGTTGCTTCATTATTCCCTAATACAAATACTAACACTACAATATTACTTACTTTCACATAGGTACACAAGGTATGCTTGTTATGCAGTTGAGATTTCTATAGGAATGTATGTATGCGATACAATAAGAAGAGAAGGGGGAGAACCTACGAGATGAATTTTATGGTGATTTTATAGCTAGTGATGCTTAACTAATATACACCGAGTACAAATATACAGATACTAATATCTACATCAGTGGTACACGTTATGCTTACTAATAAATAATGGTGAGAATGTACAGCAGAAAGTAAGTAAACTAACTTAAGTAAGTTAAATAAGTTTGGGGATTGTATCGAGGGAGCTTTAGGGTTAGAGCCACGGAACGAAAACTTAAATAAAGTGAGTGAACTAGCTAATAAGTGGATAGCGAGTAGTAATCGGGTAAATGTACTGTGCAGAAAATTGCGGTATGGTTTTCAAAGATATGCCAGTGTATCGGGTGGTTCTGAAAGTTACTTACTTAAGAGCTGTGTTGAATGTGTAGTGAGTGTGTCTGCGTATGCCAAAGAGAATAATGCCAGCTAAACTGAACTGTCTGAAGAAGCGATGAGTGTGTAAATGGTGTTTTCCTTTAATACTCTTCGCTTTTGAATGAGTGTAAATATGTATGTATAAGTACCTACGTAAATATAACTACTCACGCACCAGAAGAGTGTGGAGGAAGGGAAGAGAGGAGAAATCGCACCCAAAGAGTCAAAGTCAGCGTTCAGCGTGCGGTTGCCTTCTGGTTAGTAATGCCAATGGAATGGAATGGCAAAATGAGAAAAGGGTAAAGGGACTCTCTGCAACTCCAGGCTGTAACTTCAAAACCCATAAGTATATCTAATCGAAAGTAGTAACTAACTTATATGGGTTACTTTGCTTACACTTGAACTGTGAATGGCAAAACCCAACTCAAATTATAAGTAGTCTACATGATGCGTATAATAGATTGAAATAGAGTCAAAGTCAAGTCGCAGAGGAACTGGGGAAACCAATCAAACTCAAGCCGACTCGTTTGGTAAGTATTACATATTATTACATGCAGTAGAGTTTAAAGAGGACTCTGTCGTAAGTACAAATATATAAAAGACGAAGCAATGCTTAGGGAGAGAATGCCAGATCATGTCACACGATACCAATGCAATGTATGCAGGCAAGCGCAAAAACATTCCATGCCATCTCAACCCTAACCATAAGTCTAAAAGTAGGACTAATCCTTCTTATTTGCATATTTCCAATTCACCAACTTCATTAATGTTAAACTAATCGGAAAATGAAGAAATTGGAGCGAAGATATGCGTGTATGATGTTGCGTCATTCCCTCATCAACTTTTTACATGATACCATCCTATGTTCTGCTATTTTATAATGTATATATGTAGTGGCTTAAATGAAATTCTATAACTACGGATACTCACATGCAGAGGAAGAGTTTCCGTTTAGGTGGTTTAAGAGAATTTCCAATTGAGCTCATTGTCAGTCAGCAGTACATCCCATTCCTCTCTGCATTCTACACGATTACTAATGCATATCTCCACTCCATATACCTATTTATGTATCCTATAGAGGCTACGGTATGACCACACTGTATTTTACAACACTCTCTAGTAAAGTACGTACAGATAGTAAGGGACATTTTATGTAATTTCACATTCTGCACAGAGCTTCAGCATATTTATAATAGTCCGTCGTTGAATAGCAATAATTGAAGTCGACTGCTGGTGCATGTAGTTAGTCCACAATGCTCATTACGACAAAAAACGGGCGCATACTTACTTACTAAATGGCAGTCGTTTTATCTCCTTTGCGCAATTTGTAAGAACTGAAGGACAAAAAATGTTATAGGCACCAAAGGCGTGTGCAGGATTTTTCTAATGTTACGCTCATGGACCATGGACCAACCGCGTATAATTTGACTTTGTCAAAGTTAAAGGGAAATGATTCGAAATGAAAATCTCAATAATGTAGCATCCAATGTCAAAAATATTATAATATTGAATGAATGAGAGTAGACTGAAATGACGGGTGAAGGAAAATGAGTGGACTGTAAACGAATAATAAAATGAAGTTATGAGTAATACATGAGTGCACGCAAAGCAATTTGGAAATGCAAGGAAGGAAGGGCAAGGGCAGCAAAGCAGAGTTTATGGGTTATACGAATTAATATAGAGTCACATTTACATCACACACTGCATTGCTGACACAAGTTACAAGATTCGATGCATATGATGCACTAAAGTAGTAAAAAGTTGTGATTTGTCTGTCTCTGAAGTAATATCTGAATTCTGTACAAAGTAGTCAGGAGGGAAGGCATGGGCTGGCACATAAACGGAACGTGAGTGAGTGAATGAGGCATTTCAGATTACATGTATGTATAATGAAATGAGGAACAGGGGAGAGCCTTCCAAATGATAGGAGATACTCCCTTAGTCAGGACATTTGTCGTATTACGACAACATGACAGCCACAGCCAGGACAAGGGAAACAGTCACAGACGACATACAGAGGAGGCTGGAACATCGAAACAAAACCAAAGGCCCATTGCTATTGTGTTAGAGACGAGTACACACAAATCACAACTGAAATTTTCACTCCAGTTCCTCTCTCCCACAAGTCAGCAAGGCTAATCTGAGCAAATATTTGCAGAAATCTTTGTGGTGTTTGTGCATTAACGCTATAAAATTGACATTTTGCTTATAAAATGACAATTTAAGGCGATAGAAGCCTTTTAATAACCCAGAATCGCCTCTCATCTGAATAGTAATTAGCGCATTAGTATTCAACATGGAGAGATTATGCACGAAGTAACAAAATAATCTGAGATACAACGTACTTAACATATTAATTAATATTTATTCCAAGCTATAGCAGCACATCACCGCATAACTAAATGAGGTTTGCTTCACGTAGCATTAAAACAAACAATATGGATATTACTACACAGATAGCGAACACGAAATAATGATAATGATTTATCGAAGCGAAAATAATAACGCTCCTATTACTCCCCACCGCAAATCATTTCCTTACTTCCTCCATCCAAAGAGACATCATTAGAATGTAATAAAGAGCCGACGAATTTTCGCACAAATGAATCGGAAGAAAAGGAAACAATTTCATTCTCGAGAAGTATCACTATGTATTCCTATTGGTATTAGCATTAGTGTCCATACATTGTGCATGAATAGACTCTTCACTGACTCAGCTATGCAATCCAATACAATAATACTACGCACTTCAATTCACTACACAGTCAGCTTATGGACTCTCTTCAACTATGCAGAGAGTGAGTTCGGCTGGGTTAGATTCATACAGTGAGCAATTTGAGACTGAGTGGCTTCTACAGCTAGTAGTAGTACTATAGATGCCCATCCATACTAATTTAGAATTCTATAAAGTATATATTGAATAGTAGAGAATAGTCGTCCACCCTGTTATAGTATGCAGTTCAATGGAGTAATGGTATGTAATGTAAGTAGCATGAAGGACGATAATAAATGAGGAGCTTAACTGACAGAACCGAGTCAAGTCAAGAAGAAGAATACAATGCTTAGTGAGTCGACTACGAAGTAGCTTCCTAAAGTTCACTTACTTATCGGTGCGTACTTAGGTATACCTACTATGAATGAATGTATATATTTTGCTTCGCTGCTGCTGTTGCGTAATTCAGTGGCATTCGAGTGAATACAGTAGTAAGTAAGTAATAGTAGCCCCTATATAGGTACGTGTGCAACTTGAGAGGTCGTAATTCGTAATCGTAGTAGTAAGAATGAGTGACTCATAATAATACATAATGCCATATAATATGAAATCAGGGAAGGAAAGTCATGGAGTCACACAACACACAATGAGATACAAGAGGGAAGGAAGATCCAGCCCAGTCCATGCATCACATCGCCTTTTCTCATTGTGGCTATTAATACTTTATGAGTCTGATTGCAATATACTGGAATGTATATATATAGTACTATAAAGATTGCTCTTGTCGATCATTCTTCTATAGGGGTAACTTGAGTTAGTTAACAATTGTATACAAAATCAGTGTTCGTCACAGAGGTATATACTTGCATGTAGGTATAGATCTAGCAGGAAAGAATAAACCTACATGGAAACCACACAAGTACACATAATAAAATCTTTCGCTACATTATAGCATAAGTATGTACATCCCTAGCTAACCAGCTAGTCGGTGCATTCCTACTCACATAGACTAAAGTACACATAATATAAAATCGCAGACACAACACAATATTAATAGTTAAGTCATACACAGAGAGATACATTAACAGATACATAATATATCATAGATGATGTACGAAGATTATACAGAAGCTACGTTACACATTAGATAGTAAGACTTTGACTAAAGCCACTACTTATTTAGGACTTAGGAGGGGCTCTCAGTCACTCTGTCTGCTTTCTAGCACAGTCCCTATGCACTGTATGCACTGACAATCAGTCTCCCTCCTTATTTCCTATATAAAAGAACTGAGTTGCTGGGTGTGCTGAATGACAGACTACTGTAATGACGATATAGATGCTCACTATAGCTAGCCAAGTCTACTTTCAATTGAAATACATACCTTATATGAAACACTAGCATTAATATGACTAACTGACTAAAGAAACTAGCATCACAGAGTTGCATTAAACTCTCTAGTATATTAGGAATAGTGACTCTGCACTGTGTCCACGTATATTGGTAGATTACATATAGAAGAGGAGCCGATGTTGAAGAGTGAGCCCAAATTGAGAATCCTGTCCGAGACACCGCGGACTATTGTATCTTCTCAATAATCGCTCGTCGCCCTCGACCTCGTCGTCCTCCCGACACGACACTCGAATTCTCTAATTCCAATCCAACGGGATCCATCCACCAATTCTTTTCTTCCCTTCCTCTACCTCTCAACTCCCCCTCAAAAGCGACAATAGAAAATAAAGTAAAATAAGTGTCGACGAGGTTGGTTGGCCCTTTTTCATTTCATTTCGCTTTCTATCCCACTTTCTCCTCTAATAGTAATCCGCAAGTTTTTTATGGCCATGAGGCAGGACACATCTTTACAGTGCCCACGCGAGCGACCAGACTTACACTTTCTACACCTCCGAATCATGCTACACACCGAGGAGCAGTGCACTCGAACATTTATCTCAACACAAGACAGATATCAGATTGACAGAAGCCAAAGGACCTAAAGAGAGACAGTTCTATGAACAACCCACAGAAATTGGGAGGTGAACCCGACCAAGAAATATCAGAATCAGACCAGGTTGACTTGGCACACACTAAACTACAGATACGCTACATTTCCCTCGTCATGCTCTTAAACGACACTAGCTACCACGAAACACAAATGTATATATGTACATATGTAGCGGGCACTTTGCTGTATTCCGCTAACCAACAACTTGGCCTAGGCACCATTGCATTGTTCGTTTAAAGTGAAAATTCTCTCAAAATGTGAAAGTTTTAAAGATTAATTCATATTATAAAATATGTGTAATCCATAGAAAAAGCATTCAAGGAAACTTAACAAAATAATGAAACATCTATACTTCAAAAATGGAAAAAGGGTTTTATATTTTGCATAATTATAAGTAACTAGTATTTTGTTTAAAAAAATTTACCTGGGGCAAACCGGCAGCATCTGTTTACTAAATGTTGTTTATCGTTGTCAATTTAAACTGCTTTGAAGAAATTACAGAAGGGGCCTTAGATAGCCGGAAGAAGGAGCGAACGTATCCTACGACATATAAATCTGTATCTGACTAATGTAGGATAAAGAGTACACACAGCACAGTTCTTGTAAAGAGAGGACACCCACTCGAGTCGACTTCAATTTACTTGACTGAAGTGAAGATAGAGATAGTTTTATCAGAAATTGTCTCTATTTCTCTCCTAGCAGCTCCAGATAGCTTTCAATTTGAAAATTCAAATAAATTGGCATATCTAGGTTAGCGTGGACTTTCTCCTTACAGATTGCAAAATCTCTGACTAAATTTACGATTTCCTACGACACTGAAATGTCCGCTTGCTATAAATCCCTCCTATCTAACTCCTCGTATAATTTTAAGTCTCGTGCTCATGGAATTGTAGCGTAGGTACAAGGATAAAGATTCAAGCCTCCACGTAATAAATATGGTTAACTATTTAGGTGTCTTGTTTAGCTGGTAACATACACTATATAATAAATTCAGACCAACATGCCTATCAATAAATACCTACATAGAAGGACTACCGTAGTCACTCACACTTAGATTTAACCATTCCTTTTGGCCTGATTTATATGTAGATACAAAATATTTAGTGTATGCATAGCACTCCATCACATATACTTTGGATCTACAATTATTCTGTCACTAAGCATGTACCATTCCTTTAAATGTCCTCCACAAAATGTGACTTTACATAAATTACATTTTCCTGAGGATTTAAGTTCCAGTACAGAAAACTTCCATGGTAAATAATATGCCGAAAACTAGCTGTAGCAAACATTTTTAATAGATTATTATCATTTCATTTTATCTTTAATAGTAAAGATTATTTGCTGGAGGCAAATGTAGAATTATATACTAATTTATACCATAGAAATTATTTTATTTTTGTAGTTAGTTAACCTAGACAAATCATGAGACTGGGGCTACTGATATTTCATGGAGCCTACTTTGCTTTCTAGAAAGTAGACAGCACTCCGCTCATCATTACGTCGTGTTTCTATTTTCTGGCGGGAATACACATTGATGGGTTGTGTACAACCCGGCCGAAGTATTTACATGCAATATCACTAACCACGTGCATTAGCTCTTTTGATTTATAGGTACTACTGAAAAAGGAGAACTAGAGACATCTACAATAGAATAAATCAGCAATTTATAAAATTGCTAGTTTTATATAAAACGGCTTTTATTGCCTCAAAGTTACATCTTAAACTTAAATTACTACTGAAACAGTAGTAGTACAATAAAAATGAAGTTAAATTTTGAAAGGGTCAATATGCAACTACTGGCTCAAGGAAATTAAAGTGGGTTAATTATATAGGTATGTAGTGCAGTGTACTGGTACAGCTACAAATGACGGAAATTATATTCCGAAAAAAATGTTTAGACTGCTCAAACTCTAGAAGAATATACAGATACGTATTGGGACTTTTGAACGAATGAAACTGAACGAATGGAATTTGGGCTAATGAATTTGAACGAAATGCAAAATGAATGAATGGAAAAAAAATCTCGGTAATCTGAACGAAAATAAAGAACCAACGGTAAAAAAATGAGCGATTAAATATTTAGTAGAGGAAACGTAATAAAGTACATTACATGTTTCCAGTTTCAACGCTATGAAATCGTAAAAAGTCGCCTGCAATTTGATTGTCCATGCATTTATTTAAGATATAACTTGCATGCAGGACTTTTCAGTTCATTTTTTTCCGTTCAGTTTACAATTCGTTCATAATTCGTTTAGTTTCAATCGTTCAAAAGACATAGAACCATACTCATATAAACTTATAAGCACCTATCTTAATTCATTGAAATACATGGGGTGACTTGTATATAAGTATCACTATGTCAGCAAATAAGGACCACAGTTGAGAATTTGGGAATCGATATGTAAACTTGATACGGAGAGTGGAGATAAGTAGGAAGCTATGTAAACGAAAATAATTATCCATATATCCATAGCATGTGTTGTGTAAGTAACTTGTAAAAATTCGCATAGTGTTGTTCGTCATGTGATATACGTGGATATTTACAAAGGAAAGGAGAAAGAGGCAGTGCAGTATTAGATAATAATGTGCAGTGACGATTCGTCAGTTGTATGACAATATTATGTACACAGCGAGGTAATATAGAACGTGGAGTTTATATTTGTAGAGCGAAGCAGAGTGGAAGACAGACAGGAAGAGCCGATTTCTCTTCCAATCTCGAATCAATACCGCATAACGAGATCCATTGTTAGCCCTTTTACAAGAGCGATAACAGCCTTTTCATTAGAGATCTTTCTCCTCGTTCTTTCGACCCTCGACAGAGCACTGCACTCACACGTCCTGATGTTTAGGTAGCTAGCTGTAAGTACTGCCCTGACTCAAAGATTTCTGACTTTAAAAGGGTGAACGAGAATTATTTATAAAGGGAGAGGAAGGAAATGCGGCACGCAGCGAAACACAATACTGACTGAGCTCTGCTGTTGTGATGCGAGACGCAACAACCTTATAAAGTATCACCAACACGAACTCTTTCAGGACTCACTTAAATTCTCTTATGTAAAATAAAAGACTGTACTTGAGATACTCTTAGACGGTTAGGTTAGGTTAACTTTGTGCAAAAGCGTTTATTCTTTGATAAACTCGCAACGCTCTGCTAAATGACATTTATTTTCACTTCTTTCCACACGCTGTGCCGTCACATACAGACATACTGCAAAATATACTACAGGAAAATGGACATAATGAACATTCTTATTTATTTGATATTTATACAAAGACCGGATATCATATCCGGGATATGCACGTGAATACAATCTTCACTTATAACAGTTTTATATACAGCCTAAAAGTACATATTGGCAGCAAAATAGACTTGGTCAGAATAATATTCAATATTTATATATGTATGTTTAACCAATAGTCCAATTGTAACTAAAGTTGTTAACTATTTGTTTACTATTATTACATAGATTTTTACATTTCGTAGAGATCTATTATGCTATATTAATTTCTCAAAAGATAATTCGTTGCATACAATAGGTGAGTAGACTAAGTAGATGTGATATTGATTGTGCAATGAAGTCTGGACATAGGAACCTTGTTACTTGAAAACGATAGGAAGGTTGCAATATCCGCTCTTTGAAGGAACCACGTTAAACAAAAATGTAGAAGAAAAGCAAAGTAACAAAGCTAGTCTAGTCAACTAACAGGCTCGGCTTGAATTCATTGCCATGTCACAAACAACGTTAAACTATGCAGATATACTACTAATGTATGCATGCAATTTAAAAGACGAAGGGTGATGTGATCAGATCTGATATCCTTTGCTTGAATCTTTGTGTAATCGTAGTAATGTATGTTTTCAGTCTTTACATATAGACAAGATACAATTTCTGAACGTGTGCCATGTGTGTTTTGTTGCTGTATCGTAGATCAGAATAGGGTATGCACAAAAGCCATTCCCTTTAACATTTAACTACACTTTCTCGCAGGATTCTTTATTGCGAATACGCACATACGCACAATACATAAATAAATACAGTGGAAAATGGTAATGAAGAAAAGCGGAAATTCAAAGTCAAAGGCAAGTGAAGCAAATAGTAATATATAACTACAGGGCAGCAGGGAAGAGAAAATACGGAGTCTATGTAAATATGTCGTGGAGGACTGTGTTGAATTTAAAATATTGAACTGCATAGTAATGTGGAGGAGGAAGTACCTAGGTCCTACCTACCTAAATATGTATTTACATGATAACATTACCCCATTATACGTGTCGGCATCTCTTTGCAGGGTTTTGTTTAGATTTTCTTTGGTTTCCCCTGTCGCCCTGAACGGTGAAGTGACGTAATCGTAATCTATGAGCACAAGGATTTCCTCTCCATTAATTGCCCCAGTCGAAAATTAAAAGAAAAGGGAAGGAACTGGAATTGAAATGAATTTAAGTGAAATGTATTTGAATGCAAAGCAATTGGGTGCAATACAATGTCATTGTCACACTCTGCTCTGCCATGCCAAAGCAACTACCGAGTGGAAAGAAATGAATACGAACGAGGCAACACAAGGTCTTCGCTATTGTCATTTGATACTATTTCCCACTATTTGTATTTTATGTCCTAGTTGTATTGTAGTGCCATTGCATGGTATGCCACAGTTGACTTCGTCGTTGACGATGAACTAAAGCGAATTGCCAAGGCGTGCACTGTAAATAATAAATCTTGGAGGAAGAAAGTCAAAATGTTAGGGAAAAAGCATCTCGCCGACTGTTCACGACTGAAGACAGGGTCACTCCTCTCCTCCATGCACTTACAGCTTAAGGCAAGACTAACGATACGACCGAAGAATATGCAATGCATCCTGGAACACATCCTCCGTATCCTAAGTACATTGGAAGTTCATTCTTTGCCTTAGTGTGGAGAATCATCGAGGAGATTATCTTGAAAAACATCGAAAGAGTATTTACTTACTGTTTCCCAGTCAGCTATCAGTACGACATCAACATAAAACACCTAACAATAAGTAAGAACAAGAACCACGTTAGTGTACGTTGCTTTTAACTATAAACGTGGATGTAGGTATAGAGAATGGGGAGATGTGCTTAGACAAGGGTTGCTTATCCACATTAGGTTTGGAAAAGAAGCCACCCTCATAGAGTTGAGTCAGATCAGTGAATTGACTTCGTTTAGTTGAGTTCGTCTAAGTAAAGATCATGCAGCATCTCAAATTCTCCCTCAACGAACAGTTTTGAAAGGTCCCCAATGAGTTCCAGAACCTATTCTGTTCCATCATTAAACACATCTTTCTCAGAGAAACGAGACGTGGATGAGGGAAGAAACAATCTCAACCCTAACTAATCGTAAGTAGTAAGAGACACAGCAGTATCACGCAACTAACAACTTCCCTACAGTAATGATAAGTCTGTTGAGCACAGAATAAACTGCTCTACTGACGGAGAATAAAGTCCCGTTGATACATTGATACATAGGGAAAGGGGATGTATTTTAAAAATTAATGCTCCAGTATACGGTCATGTTAATCGTTATAATGGCAAAGCCCCTAAACTTTGAAATCCTATAAAGATTACAAGGAAAAGAAAAATGAGCTACCAAATTGAGACTTCGAGAGTTGATTGACAACAGAAAAAGAATGAGAATTTATTTTGTCAGCAGGTTAATGCAATACTCAACTAAAAATCTCAATATCTGTTGTGTGATAATCAATATTTTTTGTAATTCTACATGAAGAATAATAGGAATAGGAACATAACTAAATAAATTCAAAAATCAATACCTTGTGTGTATGATATTTGAAAACTATCGTGCATGGACTCCTTAATGTTATTTATATGTCCAGTAAGAAGAAGCACAGTCCGATCATATAAAGGAACAAAGGAAGTGAAAATTGTTCATTGATTTAGTTTTTGAGTGATGTTATTAAATCATGATTGATTGAATTCTTGCGTCTGTTCCTTAATCGTTTTTATTTCATGGAACTGTAACTATTAATAAAAGTAGGTGAGTTGGCTACTGCAGCTAGGATTTCTAGGAGATCTCGTCGGACTGAGTTAAAAGATGTAATGATGATATTTCCGTGTGCTAAAGTGAAAAGAGAAGGAATCAAAAGGAGATCTAAGTTGTGCAAAGAAGGAAGGATGTTGGCCTGGCTATTTCTGAAGAGAGACAAAACGAGAGATATTATTGCAAACTAGAGTCCGAGGTCAGAGCGGAGACCAGCGAGGCGAGCCTGGTGGTTTACAAAGAGGGCGATGGCTTGGTTTGCTTTGGATACTCTTATGGCCTGCCTCTGTGCACACTAAACTGTCACAATGCTTGTAATAAATCTTAATTTCGCTCTTTATAGAGACAGTTCTCAATAAATAGCATTGTTTCCATTCAGCAGTGGCTATCCGTAATCTTAATGCGAAAATTCTGCAATGCTATATTTTGCCCAGAGAGGGATATCTACTAGTCTGGTCCAAATAATATACGTGCCATTTCATATTGATACCAGTTCTCTCCGTTTCATACCTATTATGTCCACATCCTACTTATACCTACCACAATGAGAATAATGCCATCATCTATGCTGCTGCTATCTTTCCTATTTCCCGTCACTTTTCATATTGCCAGCTATACTCATCAATGTGCAGAAATTGCTAGATTTCAGGCTGAGTCACCTAACTACATAATAAGTTAGAAAATGCATTTGATATAAGATATAGGTATCCGAATTTAATGTTTATTCCTACTTACAACATTTAACAAATGTATAACAGCTCGGCAAACCTAGTTTTAAAACAGGAAACTGCTTTATTGACATTGTACATAGCGCTAACGCCCGCATTTTGTAATATAATAGGATTTTCATCGTCACTTTATATAATAGAAACATTTGAATGCATAGGTACTTTATACGAATATACATTGCATCACATCAAACGGCGGTGGCAAAGTATTTATTGGTATTGGTTTACCTATAGGTATAGTAGCCATTACACAAACTGACTATATAAATGCACTATCCACGATAAATTCGAAATCTATTGTTCATTCGTTTCAATTGTCTTCTATAAAATGAGACAAAATCAAATAGGATGAATTATAGTGAAACAGAAGCAAACTAACAAATCCAACTATATATAGAACAGAGTCAGCAAATAAATAGGAGAGTTTTCCGTATGCAGTAGTAAATGTTACATAGCCGAAAATAAATGGTTGAGGCGAGAATTGAATGAATGAAAGAGCAAATCAGGGAATTGTCAAATAGTGTCAAATGAAACCGAACCTAATGATGCCGAAATGGAATCCGCTGTATCTGGTTGACTGCTACAAGTACAACTCCCTACTTTCTGTTTTGCTGTTAGGTATTTTCATTACAAGGCACGACATACAACTTTAAAATTGATGGCCACTACAGTACTTTGGTGATTTCTGCATAATACCCACGACAAATCAAACACGCCTACACATAATAACACAAGTAGGTACTTTCTTTGTCATGCATTTAGTTTAGCCCGAATATAAGAGAGCATAAATACCTACATGATTCATCTAGTTCGTGGTTCTCAGCCATACGTTTTGGCATTGCTAATCTAACAAGCATGCAGATAATACGAGACGAACTAATCTAGCTCAGATTAAACCAAAACGAGAGGAATCAACTAACAGACACGAAAATGGTGTCAGTCATACGACGGGTGGATTGTACTTATAGACGTATTATAGTAATTAAGTGACGCAGGTATCGTCCATTACAAAACTCACTGCAGATGTATGGGAGGATTGAGTGCCTTTCCAAAATAGGCAGTACTAAATGGATGAAAATAGTCCGTAAGTACTTAAGTGTTTTAGTAGCGTGCAGTAAACATTTAAAGAATTAGTATTTTGTGTATTTCAGTTTCGTTTAGGATTACATTCTCCATTGCATGACACTATCGAAATTACTGTCATTCCATTCGAATTTTGTCATGCAAAATATACTGGGCTTGTTAGGACTATCATTATCATACAGATACCTAAAATGGCATTTACTATAGAAAGATAATCCAAAAAAACACAGTATGGGTTTTAGGCATTTATTCTTTATTACATTAACTATATGTGCAATACAGGTGACAACTGCACCCAGTTTTATTTTAGAACCGAAATCTGCAACGTAGATAACAGTAAGTAGTACAATGCAGTAACATGCAGTAACAACATTACATGTTCAGACCTTGACAGCAATGTCATCCCCACCCGAATTAAAGTTGGTCGAATAAGTCAGTCTACAAAATGCAAAATGTTATCTATATACTTAACCACAGTCTAAATTATAGTTCATTTAAAATTAGAACTAGAGCTTGTCATCATTTGTGTGGACACGAGCAACGAACTAAAAATATTTACTTCATTTCTCCAATTATCAATTAGTATAATTAAAATGACAGTTGATAACGATAGTACAACCTTAGACAGTTCTAGAAATTGTGACATGCAATTATACCAAAAATGTTGATTAAAAATACTTCCGCAATTATATCCAGTGTATTTAAAGATTTAGGAAAAATGCACATTGATACATAGGTAACAATGTAGAGCATGTCAACCTGTCAAGAACCAAGTCAGCAGAAGCTAATAGCTTTTCTATTCAAATCCCTTTGTAACATTCTAAAATATGCCAAGGTGATTCGAATAAATGGAATCGTGATAACAGCAAGGTGAATCAGTAAATTCATGGAAGACCATTTTTAGGAAGACAGTTGGTTTATGTAGATCGTATTAATAGATAATCATTTAGTTACGTCAAAGAGTTAAGATGTTTCTGCTGCCACATAGTAGCATAAGTAGCATATAATATAGGTGACTTTTGACAAACAATTTTTGGTTTAGTTTCATGCAGTGCGGTGCATGTCAAAGTTGTAGTAATCCAAAGTTGTCAATCTAAAAGTGTCAAGGAAAGCGATGTGGTTTAAAAATGGAAAACAGGCGTAGCAACTACAAGAAAATGTCAACTCATGAGAACTGTTAAATAAAATTTTAGCGAGAATGATACAATTTACCATAGCATTAGCAAGTATATACTTAGATGCATTGGAGGAAGCTAGTAATGACTAGTTCCTTGTAGGCAGTTCATTAAAGGGGCTTATCAGTCGGGGTCTCACTTACTCGAAATACCTACCTACCAAGATATCAGGAACCAATACGTCAGTGCTGAAAGCAGTATATCATTTAAGTTCACGCATGCACATAGATATAAAGACACTTCTGTCGAAATAAAAGGGAGCTCTCAACCTTCGGACGTCAACTGTTGACGATAAGCAAACAATGAAATCTACACAATAAATGGGTCATAAATAGTGTACACTTAATGACTACCTGTCTGACACTATGATTGTGCAATAGGAATCCAAAGCCGAAACACAAAACGTCAGTTTAGCATATCTTATGGTTAGAATGTCCACAATTATATATAACTAGATTGTAGGCACTAGTGTAACTCCAAAGTTACAATCCTCCTGCAATTGGGTGTCGGCATTTATCCTATTTGAAGTTTCCTTGTCAGCTACTATTCAAACCCGAGTGCATTAAGCAAACTAAATTAGGCAGGGCACAAGTTTTAATATGTAGATCCTATACATTTCTTTCTTTTGTCAGCACGTAACACATGATCACTTTACTACCATAATCTATCTGCCTAGTATGCAATTTACCTATAAATAATAAACAAACTCCGTAATTTTCTTTATGCATAGGACTATTTACACACGACTGCAGAAAAATAATAGTGGTAATGACGATGACCGAACGTTATCTATGTTCGTATTAGATAGGTTGTTTACTAACAGCAATAATATTGGGATAGCAGCTCTGAATGGCAGCGTCGCCGTAAAATAACATATCCATGGACGTAACATAATTAGAAAATGTAGGGCAATGAAACGTAAATGTGTTATTCCTGCTGTCTATACTTATTAGCATAGACACAATCTAGCAAACAGGTCATTACTATTGACAGCAGGAGCGATAAAATGATTAAGTTCCTTATGATTCCGGGAGATCTGTCACTAAAGTCATACTATAAGCAAAAAAGCCATAGACTAGACAGTTTTATATGGAAAAACGGCTTTTATTATCAGAATTATTTCTTTTACGTAATAGTAATAAATACATTGAGATTGAGACAGTAAATAAAAGCAGAAATTCGAAGAATTGCAGATGTAGTATGTGGAGTAATGCGATTAAATATTTGTTTTCCTTGAGTACTATTTGATATTATTGATATTTGCTTGTGCTGAACATCTAGACTTAGCTAAAGTAATGTTTTATACTTGTGAAAGTATACATATATACTAGTGAAATGGAAACCGAGCCAATAAATGCAAATTATATTGTAAGTACTGTTTAGGTATACCTAGGTAGAGATAAGTACATTCATTTCATTTGTTTGCGTTCTTGTTCTTCCCCAAAGGTAACCCATTTCCTTTTAGTCGTACATTTATTGATATCGGTTTATTGAATTCAATCACTTATGCATATTTTATATCTGTAGTAGTTTGAAGGAATACAGCGCACACTGAGTGAGACAGAAAAAGCATTACTCCTTTCACAAGCATTATATTTTGTAGTATTTCAGGGAATATTTACAAAAATCGGACACCTGATACTATATTTCATTGGTTAAATACCAGCATAAAGTTGGAAGTACTTATACACAACACAATAAGGAAAATTGTGTATCCTGAATGTAAGAGCACTCTGCGCATGCAAGTGAAGAAACAAAGTTTCTGTTCTACAAAAGTAGGAACTGACTGGGTATCTTTGCTGTGCTCGGCAGACTTGACTTGACTAATGCTGTGTAAGTACGTATACCTAGTTACAAAAGCCGAAACACCCGGTATATGCCACTGCCACTGTGGAGTACCTACACTAGTAGTGAGGAAAGCCGGAGCCGGATGCCAAAAGTAAAGCACAGGCAAGTCAGGCAAGGCAAACTTCACGAAAACGTCGGCACAAGGAATGCTCTACTGTGTGTTTCAAGTATACGCAAAGCAACCGAATGGGGATACCCTCTCCCAACTAAACCAGTAAAGGAAGGAAATAAAGCGGAGAGACCATAAGAGTGAGTTTTTAGACCAGGCTTCTTCTGATTGTAATATGAACGTTGTAAGGCGAACCGGGATGAAGCTTTTCGTTTCACGAGCATAGAAGAGAGAAGTGAAGTAAGACTGCTTTTTGCTCTGAGCTCCATTCTACCAGTTACTCTGTTCGTATAGGGACACTCGTTCAGTTCCACACGAAACTTGCTACAGGAGAGATCATCTCAGACTACCCTCATTCAATTCATTCACACATACCATTTGGACGAACGCTTTCATCTGTTCTCCTATCTCTGTGCATACAGTAAGTGTATGTACTGCAGTGTAAAGTTCATCTAAACAATAATAAACTATGTAAACCGAAATTGACTAGCGTTTGGTTTACAGCCTGCATTTAACCTGTCAAATACAACGACAGTTTAAATACATTTGTCTAAAAGCAGTTGAGAAAAATAACAGTTTAATTGCTTCGGTACAGTTGAACATATTTTCAAACCACTAATAGGTAAAGAATGGACAGGCGCTCATTAAATAAATTGCAACTAATTGGTTAAAGTGTGTTTAGAACTGGATTGATCACATAAGTGAGGAAAGGTGTTTTGTGCTGAAAGATATGCTACTTCTATGAGACAAGTAATAACTCGGAGTGTCCGACAGCTTTATTGTCAGTAACTCAAAAAGCTTTTCCCTGTTAATTTTTTTCCTGTTTGGTCGCAATAAAGTTGAGACAGTAAAACAACAAACAAATAGGAGCGGTGCGGTGTCTCTCAATGCTACAGAGATTGTAATGGTATTTACCTAGAGACGCGACACGGAACAAGAAATGAGATTTCCAACAAGGCAAAGTAAGAGGAAGCCGAAACAATTATCGTGTTATTTGTGTAGCCTCTAGTGTCAAAGAATATTAGGGAATTATCTGGATCTGTATCTGGAACTGCAGTTGACTCTTGTACAATTGTATGCATACCAAAATACAAAACTTTCTCTCGTTTCTCTCAAGTGCTATTTCTTCCTACGATTTCCACTTTACTCAAAACTAAATCAGGGACGAAGAAAACCTTTTACGGCAAATTGCTGAAGAAATCCGTGTCCGTACTAACAAGACTACTGCCCAAACTCTAACTGGACGTTCATATAGTAGTAAAACTTTAATAAAAAATAATTCGTGAAAGAAATTACAATAACAATCCTATTTTGTACAACTGTATAACAAGTCAAATTGTTATAAATGTAATTCTGTCCTGAGAAAATAAGTAGAACAGTGAGATTGCATTGTTTCTTGTGAGTGCCATTACGCCCCAAACCTTCGTCCAAGCACAAAGTACCCTATACATACATATTACATATACTACATGTATACAGATATGTATATGCCGGATGTCCTAAATACATACGAGTAAACAGACACATAGAAAACAGCATAGCAACTCCTCTCAGTCAGTCTCATCTCATCAGACAGACAGGAAAGTTTAATTAACTCTGCTAAGCAGTTGGCCTCGTCTGAATTGTCTTGACTAAACTGGACCTTTTTCCTGCACTCTCCCCATACATACCACAGTGCACTCGAGAAACACACCACAATAGCCTGCCGTACAAACAGAGAGGATCCTATAAGAGCGTTTGTTTAATCCGATTCCGATGTTAACTTCAGACGGACCAGTCTAGTTCCATGAAGTCCATTTCACTCTCATGCCGAGAAGGAGTGATCCCTATAGAAAATTCTCTCTGCAACTGCTAAACACACTCAGATACGAATAAACTAGAACCAGTTCAATGCAAGAGTGATCCTTACAGACTCCAAAGTGAATACTCACATAAAGTAAATATAAGACATAGCTAAGTGTGCTGATACTGTCCGAACATTTTGATGCTCTGTACTTATGCAGGTACTCGTTTCTATTAACGGTGAATAGTTGTTTAGTTCTGTGGGACTCCGAGCAATAGTTACGGATAAAAAGCTGCCACTGCAAAGCAAAGTTGAGTCTCTCCATTTAGCAGAGATTGGATTGGGCTGAACTCTGGTCAGCTCAGAGCTCCACTCACTCAACTACTATCACATACTTAAATGTATTGAATTCTACTAGCACTCAAGTTCAGTGTCTATATTATTTACTAAACTATCTCCTTACTCTATTACACCATTACTCCCACTATTGCTATCACTTACTACTAACTATTTCCGAAACAAAAGAATCAGTCCAGCCAAACCTCAAAACGGAGAACTCCTTCTATAGAAATTCCAATGCTCTCCATCGATTTCTGAAAACCAAGACAGAAAAAGAAAGAACCTATTGGGAGGATCGTAAACTTTAAAGGTATCTATCTTTATTTGCACAACTATATATATTATGTCTTAGTGTAGAGGCCTACTGAAGATACGCTGACCATATAACAAATTGTATCATACCACCATATAAGTGGCCAATATTATTATTGATGGTATAGACAGAGATCATAAGCGTAACTGTAATGTAGTGTTTAGTATCCTGGTTTATTATAGAGAGAAATACTTTATTGTATTAGCTACATAACACAGTCTCTTTACTGTTGGTCCTTTTGGGCTTCCTACGCTCCCTTCCATCCTGTCCACACCTTGAACATTTATAGGTAATACAAGGATACTACTTACTTATAGGAGATGGAATTCCACAGATATTTTACAGATAGATACATACCAAAGAAAATACAGATAAAGATTCTTTCGTTAACGTTTTGTTTATAAACATCGACTATATCTTATAGATTATATAACTATATTTAGTCTGCTAAGGAAGTAGTGGGTTAGGGAAAAATGGAAGTGGATGCTGCAGAAACTTATAGACAAACCTGGAATTCTCTGTACGTGGTTTACAGTGAAATAAAGAGACGGCCTTTTCGTGTTGCTAATGGAATAATAAATTCCATTTTTGCAAGTGCATCTTTATCCTGATCTTTGCATATTTTAGCCGAGTAGAAGAGAGCCTATAGTTCTTTAATGTAGCCGTATTTACTTTATAGGCTAATAGACTGTGATGCATGTATAGATGCTAATAATATACATCTAGCTACATCACTTTTGAATGTCTATATACCAGACATGGGGCATGGGTAGTAGAGTAGTAGCAGTAAAACCTAAGAGGAACTTATCTGCAGAACTAATACTACATTCGGCATTAACCTACAAAAAGTGCTTTCCCTTCCGTTGTCTATTAGCGATAGTAGCCATGTTGAGACGTCAGTTATATTAGGAAGGATGTATAGCGGAGTTAACAAAAATAGGAGTAAACTGGAGTGGAGATGAGATGGGGATGCCATAGAGCCCAGTTTTTCGCGTTATCGATGTGAATATGATGTGGTGTGGTGCAAGGGACGGAAAGTGGTGGAGATAAGATGCACAGATACATCGTGGGAAGAGCAGTTTATGTTATGAAATGCTGAAATATGAGTGGAGGAGTCACAGCTCCAGACTGGCCTCGTTGACTGTGTACCTCTCTCTCTTCTGTCTGTCTATGTCTTCAGCGTCGCTGAACTGCCTTGGCTTCTTTTCTGCCGGGGAAACTCAGTGGAGTCGACTTAACTCTCGTTTAAATTCCATTCTCTCAAGAAAGCTCGAGCATATTGTGCGGACTTTCTCCAGCTTTCTTCTCTTGTCTTCCCTTGTCTTGTAGATAGTGAAAGAAACATGAAGGCAGGAGAAGCAACAGCCCAACGGAGAGAAGTAAGTAGTACATAGCCATCTGCTTTCTATCCGAAGACTCGACTCAACTGAAATGTAATACAGACATATGATATAATGCGAATCACCAATTCAATGAGCTTGTCTTGGATAGAAACCTAAATGCAGCCCACCACTCTCGTTCACAAACAGATACCTACCTACTACTCGTACTGTATGTAGTAGTGCAGAACGGCGTAGTGTACAGGAACTGAGAGCTAAAAACTGAAAACCAACAACTTAGCTGATTTTTCGCAAAGTGGTATAAATACAGTTAGGTAGACATGTAGTGCCTAATAGTTATCTCTATGTACTTCCTTTCACTAAGGCTCCCACATGGCTATCTGCAAATAATATATGATAGACTACATAAGTAGGTTCCTACATCAAGATAAAAATGTGATATGTTCTTTCTTAAACTGATGTGATGTGCAGGAGGACTACCTACTCTGTTTTCCTTTACTTTTACTGCCATTTAGATCTCCAAGTTTGATTCGCTCTAGATCTTCAAATTTACTCGAGAAGTGTTCCTGTTTCTTATCTACAAAGTCTGGCTGGATGATGCAAATAACTTTCACAGCTATATACACGAAATATTGTATTTAAAAATAATATGCTCCGATAGGCCTTGCAAAAAAGTAGGCTAAGTGTATTCCTACATATTATATGCACACTTGGTATTATCACAATTTTCTAAATATTCTAGGAAGTCGGTGTATAGAAATCTAGAAGATAAAAGTAATCTTCGTCGTGTTCGGTAATACTACACCCTGTTTTATCAGAACTGGAGTTTTGCGACACAAGGCCAGATCTACCAACATATACACATGCCAGACACCGTGAATAATCTGAAAAAAGTAGCTAGACATACGTTCCTAAATAGGCGCTTTAACATTGTGAAATCTGTTATAGGCTTATTATCTTTATATTTACTATTGGAATTTGCCATTCAAATTTTTGTAGTTTCCAATTCGCATACATAAATGCATAAGAGATGACGGATAAAGTACTTAAGTTACACAGACAGGTAGGCTTTAGCGACTAGGCAAACATATCACACATCTGTATCTACGGAACATTTTTACCTACTTACTTATTTTTAAATCTCGGTTCTCTTTTCTCCAGTCTCTTTGAGTGCTCCTCTATGGATTTATAGAACCTTTCCCAGCACGTTGAAAGCTCCCTAAAATCTAGTTTCCTTAAATTGAATTACAATGGATAATTCTTCTCATCCTGCATCTCATTTCTTCTACATATTTTATCGCAAAATATCACATTCTCATGCAAAAGGTATATGGCCAGTCACACTCGTATAATTTAATGTACATCTACCAAACTCAATCTGTTACATCATTCTTCCTATGTATATCACTAATACTATACTACAGCACTACAAACACCATGCTTTAATAAGCAAAAGCCTTATGGAAATTATTACTGTTAGTGCATTTCAGAAGTAATTACTTTTTCTGAGAAAAAGACTCGGAGACTGAGTAAGCACTATGTAAATGCAACAAAACTATTACAAAACCTAAACCATAAATTAAGCCATATTTCGTGGAAAGTTTCAAATGTAGCACTCAAATTAGGTTTACATAAATAGAAGCCATTTGGTAATTAAGAAAATTCGCTTTTAATAAAAGTTTTGTAATTCTAGTATTCAGTCACCACATTTCTTTGGAGATTGTAATTTTTGAATTTTAGATGGAAAGCTACTAGGAAAGATATAGTTTTGTAATTCCAAAGCCCAATTTTCTGTGAATATCGACTTTAATTTTTAGCCTACTACTAATGTTGTGACAGGTTGTGTATAGCAAGTTGGCGTGCATGATGCAAGCCTTGCGAGCAAACAATGTGCTATACAGAACAAAACACGCTGATTGCATCCATTATTAATATTATCAATCACTTACAAGGGGAAATGCAATGGATGGAATAACAGGTATGACAATTTCAATGCATGTTGGTTGGCCCAATTTTACTCTACATTTTCATTAGTGATTGTCATTTGAGCATATCGAGCATTTTCATTAGCATAGTTTCAAGAATCTTAAGTAATAGGATTGTTAGCGCTGTTTCCTTGAAAAGAGCAATGAACTAGAAAATGAGGAGAGGAATGAATAAGTGAAAAAAGTGTGAAAGGAAGGCTGAGTCGTTACTGTTGAGAGCATTTCCCTTTTGAGAAGTTTGCAAGGCTGAGTTGACACTAAAAGATACCCATTTCGCACTTGTCTACGTATCTTTATATTCATTTTATTAGTAAGTATATTTTATTTGACTATGTAAACCTTAGGAAGGAGAATGGAGGCCAAGTCTAGTGAGCCGTAGTTAACTAAAACCTTATGGCTGTCTTGTAGGGAGTAGCACTACATACCTACTTATGTTTGTCATTTTCGTATCGGAACTCCTTTCCCATTTTTTGCGTATAAAATGGCATCCCGGTGTCATAAAGCAACGTGGCATGGTGTATCTGCAGGCAGTGAACGTAAAACGAGATACATTGTATTTTATTTTTATTTCTTACTAACAGAAAGCTATAGGAAAGGTACATTTCGTTTTCTTGACTTGGCTTGACATGCAGTACCTAACGACTACATTCATGAAAAGGAATTACTTATACTATCCGTGTTATCTGTAGTTCTACTTGGTAGCTACTTTTTTCTATTATAATAGACACAATACAGTTCCTTTCTCCTATCCGCAAAGTTTAAAAAGTAAAACTAGCTGAGATGAGGCTACATGTAGATAGGAAAAATTCCTGTGCTTTCTCAAGTAATATCTGTAGTGAGACGCATGTATATGAGCGAGAGGAAAAACTGTAACAAATGTTACGACATTGGATACAATAGTGAAATACAATACGACTCACTGGGCTCTTCTTACTGTATCCAATTCATTCACAATTTTTCGGGCGGAATAAGGTCGAAAAAAATCTGACCAAATTCAACATACGGAATTCAACTCAAAAGGAACTTATACAATTTGAGAAACGATACAGATTTCCATTCATGCTCTGTAGACGAGATGCCCTAGAACTCTCCCCGTTTTCCTCTCTTTCTCCAGACTTTTCTTTTATTGTCCACAGATACCTTTCAATATAAGTATGTTATGCTATGTTGTATGCTTGAAATAAATGAATTCCGGCCCATATACCACGTACTACGACTATCATAGGATCCTACAGTTTTTAATACCATAATGCCAATGCCTATATGAAATACGAATTTAGAGTGAACAAAAATAATCGGACTGCCCTTGCATTTCATTCTCCCATCTGATTCCAATAAAAGAAATATATAGGTACAATGCATAGCGTTCCAGGAAATCTAAGAATTCGTAACTCATGCCACATTTAGTACACCCACACTATAACTATGAATTTTGCGTTATAGCAGTAATATGAATAAATATAGTTGTTCTTATCCATGATGTCCATGGTATCAGTGAAAAAGGTAGGATTGGGGAACCGTAGTAGCCACTTAGGAACACAAACTGTCTAGAAAAGAAAACGTCTACTTCAAGTATCATGACTGTAAATTTTAAAACTCGGATTGCTCTGTGCTTTATTCAGGGCTATACGTTTTAGCACTTTTTCACAATAAAAAGTTCACGCACCGAATTGCGTAAATGTACCTATGTGTACAGAGTAGACGTGAGTTTGGAATACGCAATAATCCTCAAGTATACAGAGCAGTAGCTATTACTTCCTTTAACAGATGCGTATGTCTTAAGGTTAAACTCACGTAGACTCTCGGCTGGATGGTTAACTTTGGCCTTAGCCATGCATGCGTGCATACACTAACACTTTCGAACTTAGTTCGTTACTCACGCTTGAAAAGCTTGAAAAATTGTACAGATGGGAATTAGAGAAAATGTATTCTTCGGATGGATAAGGACACGACTGCAAAAGCCGGCAGAGAGGATGGAGGAAGGAAGGTGAAAATTCACAGTGGAATTAACTATTTGCTTCAATGTGCTCAGTTATGTTTGCTTTCTCTCCTCCTTTCTCTTTTTTCCTCAAAAGAGAAACGGACTCGACGGAGACTTTTTCGTTTTTTAATGATAAGTAGCTACACTACGGCCCACGCCGCCTACTCCGCGCTACCTGAAAGCGCCATCAAACATTGATCTGCCCTTAAACTCTACACCAGCGATACTTATGCTATTAGTACCTACTATAGACAACACTCACAATGAATGAAATTCAGACACACTTGTACAAATGCTTGCATAAACTCAGCTTTCACAAATACAAAAACTAGACTTTCATTTTTCACGTACTTCTTCTAGAAACATACTTACGGAAGTTATTCCCATTCCTACGATTATCTTGATAAATCAACCTGCATTATAAAATGCGTACAGCTCATTCCCATATTCACATCCCTATCCTCCATTCTTAGAACAACTACATTAGAAAGTTATATGACACAATGAATATTAACATACTAAGGCTTTACTTTCAGGGTCTTTTAGCTTAGCATTTACTGCCAACCTCGGAAAAAACTTCCATGGAATTTTTGAGAGTACTTTTCAAGGAAAAGTTTTTCCGCAAAATCCCCTGTTCACCGTTGTCTGTACCTGTCCACGCAAAAGTGAAACACTTTCATAAAAGCCATAAATTATTAATACTACAATTAGTGTACCTAAGTATGTTTGAATAATCACATAGATAATTTTTGCTGAGCAATGCATGGGACTTCTGAGAAGGAAACATAGTAATATCATGGCAAGATAGATTCTAAAATAGGAGCAAAACTCTTAGTAAAATCACCTAAAAATATCATAGAGGCTTGTGTGAGTGATTACAAGATCTAAAAATGATGAATATGCACACAAGAGACCTTATGCTGGAGGTATAATTCCCTCCTGTGTTAAGGTGAATGCCCAGCAACCTTAAGCCGAGTCGTAGCTGTAGCCGTAATCATAAAAATATAAAAGCATGAGAAGTAGGTTGACTTACAAATTAGATAGGCCTTGCTGTACATGTAATATATTTATAGTGAGAGAAAAAATGTACATATAAGAAAATGAACATGTTGGTAGTGTATCTGCGTACCGAGAACAAATATATATTTACAGGTGCTAAAGGAAACAACTCCATGTGTAAACTGCGGCTTTGGGAATTCAGTGAGCAGAATGCTGCCCAAATTGTAAATAAAAATGTAGCCGGTAGCTACGTGTAGACAGTGCTATTATACATATACGTTTCAGTCCTACCTACCTTCTTCGCACATCACACACTAAATTATGTCATATATTTTGGTATCTAAGTCGTACTCCCTTCAATTCTAACTTTTCTTTACTATCACCAATTTCACTAACCTTTTCTTCAAACGTTTCTAGTCCATCATTTAGAATTATTCCACGAAGAGGAAAAGCATATTAAAAACAAATTCTTTTTTAATTGTTACTTACAGACAGCTTCCCTAAAGGGAAAAGTACAAATACTTTCACCTAGTGAATTTTCTTACAATGCCTTGGCACTATTTAAAAAATTCTTATAGAACTCTTATAGTACAAAATTCGTTTACAGTGATTACCTACTTAAAAATCAATCTAAAAACCAATCCTACCAAACTCGTGACTATGTGTACAAAATCCAATATTTTTGCATGTGATAAGACATTCAATAAAATAATCATCGTAACCTAATAATAAGTAGGCTTCCGCCAAGCTAAGGTACGATTTTCCTGTTGGTAAGTAAATGATTTCGGTATAATTCCAAAAGTCAAAGGAGAAAGTCTACCGTGTACATTGTGGGTTCAACTGCATGGATTCACACGGTGGTTGAGATTGTCTGATAAGGTGATGATGAGATTGTAGAAAATAGGCGTCTGGGCACTACTTTGTATGGACTGGCCTTTACCTTTGTCTACTGACAACATTTCCACTAACAAGCAGAATAAAAGAGAGACTTGAAGACGACTTTCTTACCTTTACTTCACTTTTACGGCACATGAGATTAGGCCATCTGTCTAAGCAAAAGGTTTGGCCAATGCAGTCTAGTGCTTTGCTATTTACAGCTTGACAAAGGAAATCGCCCTAACTAGGTACACAATATGTTTTATGTACACGTACTCTCTGTTACAAAGGGCTGCATATAAAATAGGGCAAGGCAGACTTTCTTACCTGGTGTGGACTGACCTTAGGAGGCGTGGGCAGTGTAAACTGCAACGGCGTTTATTTTCGTGATTCTTATAGAGAGCATTCGCCACACCGGAGAGTGTAGTGCTGTGCAGGCAAGTTGTGTTATTTCCAAGTTGATGGTTATAGGATGGGAGTCAACTGTTGAAATTGTTTCGTTTACGATCTCCTACAAAACTGATGGGATGCGAGAAAGCGACCCATAGCCGTTGGCTCTTTTATTTCTTTTCTCCTTATTGTTGGAAATAATAATAGCATCGTTATAGATATGTATCGTACATTTCTGTATGGAAGGAACAATGCTGTGCGAATATCGACTGCAATAAGTTCAATGTTTACTGTAGGTATATTCTCTACCTAATTCAGTGCAGATTATTACGTATTCCGTGCCTATTACTGCCTATAGAATGAATGTACATAAATATATTTTTATTATACGCGTCACAGCATTTTGGTATATTGCAATTCAATGCACTTCTTAATGTAAACAGAGCAGGCAAAGTCAGCACCATGAAAAAAGCTAAGTAAAGAAAAAGTTTGCCAGGGCCACATTCAGGTCAGGTTGTAGTTATTGTCGGGGCAAAAAAATTCCTTTGATCTTTGGCAAACAAGTTGAGTTGAGAAATGAATTTGCGAATCAAAACTCAAGTCACGCTAGCTCCTACACATATTACCAAAGGCAAAATAGACCAAACCACAAACTAATGCACTGTCTAGTTACTTAACAGGCCAGGAACTCCAATTGGACTATATACTATAGTTACAGTAGCATATTGCGAATATAATATCTGCAAGGATAGACTAAAAGAGCAACAGAACTGAAATGCTAAAGTATATTAGCACAATAGTACAACAATAGAATAATGTTACATGTCCACGTTCACAGGTGCTTTGACCGTATATTATTGTATGCTCGGATTGAAAGCCAGAGCGACTAACACAATGTCGTAAATATATCAAGAAAGCTCAAGTAATGGAAACGACCTTTGCAAAATTGGATTGGCTTTCTGTATTTATACGTAACGGACGTGTATAGGGAAAGTCCCACTTCATTTTTCAGGGCTGATGATGGACAGCTTTTGTTAACCTAGTTCTCTGTGGCTTCGCTAGCAGTTGTACAATATACCCTGTAACAGTGTCATAAGTAATAGGGGCAACACACGAAACTCTTTCCTGCTAACTTGCAAATTGACGAATAAAAACTCTTTCCACATAACATACCATTTGCTGTTGTGCACCTTGTCCTCAGTTTGTAACCTGGATGTGTTATTTCCTTTAATTTTTTATTTCGTCACATTACAGATAAACTCAACACCATTTCTTGCAAAAATGTTACATTTTGGGGCTATATTCTCTCCAGTTACATGCATATAAATGTGTATTACTTAAGCTAAGTGTCATTGAGGCAATATTCACTCAAACTCTACTATTATTAGATACCTTATTGCTTGCGTGTATAGCAATAAAATGCATTTGATATTTTTAAATTAGCTAAAGTAGTAATGCAAAAAAAGATTATCTCAATCTTACTAAAAACTCGTTCAAAGTTCGCTAGTTTATAGGAAAACACTCACGCCAAATGTGATTTACAATAAATGCCAGTCTAACTAAGAGGTTTTGAAAACTACGTCAAGCCATTCTACCTTGTACCTAAAAATTCAGCTTAACTCAATTCAAAGATTTGGCTTAGTAAAACAATTGGTGTTACTAAATACAAATACTAATAAAAAATTGTTTTAGCTTTTGTTTTTTAATTATGTGTACCACGAACTACTACTAAATTAGAAATTACAGTCGAAAACATCCTATTCTACTTTCAAGTGAGATTCGAGCTAATTCGTTAAAGTTAGTCACTCACTGCATTACTTATTCAGATTGCTAGGTAGAATATAAATTGGATTCCAGGTGTCCAAACGAAATTCTGGTCAATTACAGTAATAGGCCCAATTCAAGTTAAGAAATATTGATTGGGTAGGTATAGATTGCATTTTTCGCAGAAACTGGGGGCATAGTGAAAAGTTAAATCTAATAATAGTGCGACAAAATAGTGCCTTCAGTTTGTATATACTTGTTATATTTCGTTTTTCCTAGGGTCTGTTCCTACGAAGGCAAGTCGGGTGTGCGTAATGCCTATTTCGTACAACATCGGGCACAGTGAATTACTCGACAAGCCATAAACTTAGTTATGTTAGATGTTGCCTTGAAATTACGTAAATTGGTTGTTTCACAAAAGTCATTTTGCATGGCCGGGAACACATAAGTACCTACTTATTTATGTCTTCTTTACTTTTGCATTTGAATTGCGCAGTTTGCGTGAAAAATTTTCCCTTGTGCTTTTGACTGGTGAAAATAAAATTCAATAAATTAATTTTATGTGCGCATTTGAGTATGGAATGTTAGCATTTACTTGCCTTTTTTGCTGAACTTTTCAATCAATCCAATTTTGTTGTGCATGTACAGAGGGTAATATTAATTGTAATAACATATCCCCCTTTCCTTCTAAAACGACTTTGTATAAATAGAACATTGACAACTAGGAAATACTACGAAACCTTGGATATCCTTCGAATTATTAGGCGATTATCTTTTACAATAGTAATTCCAGCATGACTCTGAAACTACAAATCGCGTCTCCAAAGAATTGGTGCCATTGAAATGGTTTTCTGTTATGTTATCGTAAAAAACACGAGAAATCCACCAGAAACTAACAAAAGCACTAAAATACATTCACAAGAGCCACTACCTACTTTATATTATATGGCTACCTATTTTTACTTTGGTGATGCTCAAAGCTGTACCTCTACCGTAGAAAATTGTTTCGTGCTCTAGTTGACTCCAAGAATGCACGACGAAATAGTTCGATTTCTAAAGGACATGAAATAGTTTCGTTGATCGTGAGCGAAATGCATTCTCAGATATGTGTGTAAGTAGTAGTATTGAATGAGAGTGCAAATGAAAATTCTTTCAATTTCTTTCCTAAGATTACGTGTATGCACAAAGGAATATTGTCCACACATATTTACAAATGCTTAACAATATCCATTCAATAAGTAATGTACTAACGTAAAACACTAGTGAAGGATAAAGTAGTAACTTATTATCAGTATAAAGTACCTTGTAAGTTCCTAATACTCTTTAGGAGTTCAGAAAAAGATTTATGCTACTAAAAGTACACAAGATGTATATGTGTCTGTAGATGTATTTACTAATACCAGCACATAGTTGGTGTACCCAACATACATGTCAATAGAGCCAACGTATTAAGAAGTACACTTTGAATGTTGTCATGTAGTTGTACATATAAGGAAAGTGATCACAATTTATGGTTAGAGAAAGTAAGAGAAAGTAGTAATGTATTTATAGTGGTGTACAAATAAGTACATATTATGTCCCACGCCCACGATTGAAGGAAACGCGACGAGGATTTCTATTTCAGTTTATTGGTATTGCATTTGAGCTCACTCAACTCACCACAAAAACTTAGACAGATAGCTCCAAGGAATTCAACCAGGATTTATTTAATCCTAACCAACTGACATATTCTTCTAGTACGGAGACAGCAGGACTACATTCTGTCGTTACGACCGCAATGCACTTCACATTTATTTACGTCACTTACATAATTCCTTCCTAAAATTCGCGTGCTCAACCTAAATGCTTGAATGACTATAGCCTGTCTAAATTAATTCATTAGCATGTGTAGTTACGTGATAGAGCATTATTAAAATCTGAGCACAAGTAGTTCCTATTGTAAAGGGAATTGAAATACAGTTGTCAATTTATATAGCTCACAGTATTGTTCATCTTATGGATCCTAAGGACATGCATTCTTTAACAACTTTAGTTATTGGAACATTGGAAAGCAAAACGGCCTTTTGAGAGTTTGGCAAAAATATCCTAATACGATAAGTTTCTAGAAATTCCCAAAAAACTTGTACCTATTTATATTATTTACAAACAACAATAACGCCTCAACGATGATGATAATGTAACTGGTGGACTCATTCGTTAATATTTGGCATTCTTTTTGTATTAGTTCTAAGTGGAATAGGTATAAAGATGTTATAATAATATGTATAGGAAAGGTGTTGTAATATTTGCTATGCAACAGTAACTGAAGGGCGGCATGAGTCTAAGGGTGTGACTGTTAGAAGTTGAAAGAGTGATTGCTGTGTTATGCAAAGTTTAGAATATAGCTGTGTCTGCCGGAGCGCATATTTATGTTTTCAGCACGCATTGATAGTAGCGTAAGTATAAAATATGAGGTATAGTTTATAATGGAGGAAAGTAATGCACACAGATGTGTAAAAGAATTTCCTTTGCTACGTCTTTTAGTATGAATGAGAGCGCCGAGCGTAGTGCGTAATGGTATTGTATTTTATATTTGTGAACCTCAGAAATGAATGAGCGTATAGGTCCTAAGCTCCAGTACACTTGACTGGGATGCTCAGTCACAATCTGTTTGGAAGACACGAGACGGGAATCAGAGTGAGAGTCTCGGAGTTGGAGTGTGAATTGTGAATACAGTGAAAATGATGTGTGGGGAAGATAGTAATGAAAAGGTCGCACGCGAGGATGCTTTATTCAAAAGAAGATCTTTGCCTATAAATCATCTCCAATCTGATCAACTATCACCACCAAACGAAGCAAGTGCAAGTCAAAGCAACTTAGCCCGAGCCAGTCAAAATATTCTTTGCTAATGCAATTCTTTTATTTCCAAATTCCGTATTTTAGAGAAGCTATACTACATGCGTGTACTTAGCAGCTAGACCCGAGCAGGCTGTGAACAACCAAGTTTATCCAAAGTTCATCCTTACTTTTCGTTTTCTAGTATAACGTTGAATGAGTGGAACAGAACAAGTAACTTCTAAAAAGCGAAGCTCCTTTTAAATATTCAGCGACAACTTTTCTTCCTAGAAGATCTCTTTTGTGTAGGATACTTCAAAATGGTTGAAAGGGAAGAGCATCTCTCTCGCTTGAGCTTATTGTTAATATTATTTTGTAAGTGTACGCAATGCATTACGGTGCATTTACTTGATCTTAAGCATAGGTAGTGTTAAATTAACTTATGTTATCTCTCCGGAAGAAAGTTTTGACTTTCTCCACAAATCCAAATTCACACTTCTTTGAATTATATATAAGGGAGTTTGAGCTACATAGAGCTATGAAGAATATGTTCATTTGTAAGAAGAAAGCTGTTGTAAAGAAAGCAAAGTCCTCCTCTACTAATAATATACTCTGGGATATGATTCTTTACATTTTATGCGTGTAGTAATGCTGGTAGTAAAAGTAAAAATAGCCAAGAAAAGTTTAAACATACAAAATGTGCGTGGAGAAAGAACGTAGGAGGACAGGAATAGTTTTTGGGCTCAGTGCGATATAATAGCCAAGGAAGTTAGGTTATGTCCGTGCTAATACGAAACGAAGGTTGAAGTGGAGTGGAAGTGGAGGTTGTGAATTTGAAGGTAGTGGCTTTCCTTACTTCTGAAGACGCATAATATTTCATATTCAGGGAGGGTCCTGTGGCCCTGGCCACGCTAATGCAAACAGACTCTGTCTGCGTTTACTTTAGCTGTTGGTGATGTGAAAGCGAACATGAAACTCTATGCGACACAGACAGCAAATGCTACATAAATAAATTCCTCTGTGACGGCTATGACTATTTTTCATCAAAAAAAGTTTACTCTTCAACCATCCTCTACTCTCTCCAACAAAAATATGCGTGTACGTATCCTCTGCCCTCAAACTTTTCCCGTAGGTGTGCACGGCAAATGATGTGCGTAAAACTAGTTACTTTTCGAGGATTTTTACATTGCGTATGTTGATGTATGCACACACAAGTCTTCCCAAGCATCTAATTCTAAATGGACTCCTAACTAAAATAAATTGATAGCAATTCTCTATTTATCTAGAGCTACACAGAAACGCAATCTTCAATACCAATGCGTGTAAGGAAACTGGTAGGGGATTTTTTTTCCTTTTCAAGTAATGTGAATCACCTTTCTTCAGCATTAGTACATTGAGTTCAGTTAGCAACTTTAAAGTGAAAGGAACTAATAAATAGTCACATGCTGCCAACTTATTAAGATTAATAACCACTGCAATCAGATACGAGGCCGGCAACGTAAGCAAAGGGGAATGGGAGATGTAAGAAATCAATTGTGCAGATAACACACAGAGGTGCAGCTACACCTACATGAATTATTTTAGTGTTGATTTACCCTTTCTAAATAAATACAAGTGCGACCAGGGAGGTTCCCGTCAAGAATAATTAAACATCCCATGTGTCAACTTGCCTAAATGTTTAAAAACCCACAAACAAAGGGCACATGACGAGTTTCCGCATGGAAATACACATGAAATGCTACTTGATCCCGTATGTGTCTTTGAGCGAGGCTTAGAACACTGTTTAAAATTTAAATTTATGTACATCGCTGGAGGGCACTGATAAATAAATGCACTGCTAAATATTTCAATGTGCTTTACACAAAACGCTAACAGGACAAACAAAACAAAAACCATAAATATTTTAACTTGGTGATTAGTGGCAAGGTAGCGTACTTCTTATAAGGCATAAGTAATTGAGAAGGCTAAGAGGCAATATATGTCACTCCACAGTGGAGTACATACAAGTAACGAATTAACGCATAAGGAGGGACTTTCTCCTAAGAGACACAATAGCATTAACTACATACAAGTCATCCATAATTAAAAATCAATGCTGACCCCTCTCTGCTATTCTTGACGTGTGATTACAAATGCTTTTAATCACAATAGTCCAAGCCTTTAGGCAGAAGTAAATCAATTGGGCAATTTTGTTAATGAAAAACATATCAACTGTTTACATTGGACACAGATTTCGCTTTGGATTTCCTTTATCAGGTCATTTGACTAAAAGTGAGCTATTCATCAATTTATCATTAAAAATTTGGCCATCGACCTAATGAAAATATTACGCATCTTATACGGTTCGTGTGCTTCCGTTAGGTATTGTCCCTAACTATACAATCACCCAAAACCAAAAGCCGCTCAAGTGACAATCAGCATTTCGCCAAAATGTAAAGATTAAGAAGTCTGACACGATTGAGTACTCTCATTTATTGACAGACAGAGGCAAAATAATTAATTACCTTTTTAATCACCGATAATGGACTTGTAAGTGTAACCAATACTAATAGTAGGTATGATATCTTCTGATGTACAATAACCCACAGCGCTGTGGTCTCAGAACACTTAGGACTTGACATATGCAGGTATCTAGAGTTCACTCTGAAAGGTTACTGAAATGGCGCTGAAATTTTCAGCACATGAAAATAAATAAGTAATTACTTCATTCAAAACATGACTTTGCTCCTATGTAATGCATATTATATCCAATGTGTAATCAGATGAGGAGCTAGTTAATTTCATTCAGGAGTAATTTAAACCAATATGAACACATTCACAGCACAGAGTATTAATATACAGTAATTAGAAACACACGTTCATTTTCATAAATAAATATCTCCCTTAGTTCTATTTATATGGAGACATTTGCCTAACCACTGTTAACTAAACCATAAATGTTATAAGATATGTAAGAGATACTTAGACCTCCGTTACAATATTAATTATGAATGAGTTTTACTCAGAATTTCTTCTGAAATTAAAAGAGATACCTCAGAACATAGTTGTATGGGCTGAATGGTGTCAACTGGCGCAACGAGTAATAACATTAGGACTGAATTTATGTATTTTGTCAACGTCATTAGTATGAGGGTGATGTTCATAGTGAGTCGGATATTGAACCCGTAATGTATATTCATAGTAATGTAGTATAGTTATTGAGAAGAGAACTGAATCACAATGAAGATTCATTGAGTAACCCGTGGTAAGCCGTGGATGAATACTATCAGAAAAGTCTAACGAGCGACTCTGGTTTGGTTGAGCATGCTGAGATATCTATTAAAATAATTGAAAAGGCTCCCGTCAGAGTCGTTCTTCGGGAGACCGACATTGAGGCATCAGCATCCATCCATTCATAATAAATATGGCTCAGTGCAAAGCAGTGTAAGTATAAGGCCTGAACTAAGCAACGTCTGTTCTCTGGCCTAGCCACAGATACTGCAAGTAGACGAGCCGAGTCCTTTTATGTGAAATCTTTCATGTCCTTTAATGTCTGTGGAAAAAACTGGCGTTTCCACAATGTGAGTGTTTAATGTAGTAAAGTAAAGCACACGCTAGCACCTCGTACTCACCTAGTTATCGATATTATATTATTTCCATACTCTGCGAAGATGTACCTAAGTAATAGTAACACTAACACACTACCTTGTCCTCTATTAGAGACTATTCAGTTAGATATACAGTGAATATTATATTCAATGTATTCATTCATGCTCCACTTCCCTTCGAATATTGGAGATTCTTCAACAGAGAATAAAACCGAACTAGGCAAGTCCTTACCTTACCCAAAGTTATACCTATAGGAAACCAAACTAGAATACTCTGCCTTTTAAACATTATTAGTGTAGCGTCCCTATCTACATAGATTAGGTATATAGAGGAATTAAATTACTAACTCCTGGTCTTGTAAACACTTTCCTTTCGATTGTAGTTTGTGCCATGGTTTAAGTAGGGAATATAAAGCTTTAAGTACTTATTCGATTCCAAATCAAATGAGATAGGCGTTTTGGAACTATATATATTTGGAACTATAACTCAATATTGCTTGTAGCACAATTTTGTCATTAAATATGCAAAAGGTTATTTTCATAGTAAATAGTTCAGGGAGTAGCACTAGCAGTCATGTAAAGCCTACTTACTTGACCTCTTGTACTGTTGCTGTCGTAGAATGAACTGCTTAAAATTGACCAGTGTATGAATCATATTATTGAAATGGACTCCGATAAAAGTCATGCCCATCCAAGTCAGCTTTAAATAATGCATGTTCAGATAAAAGTTCGCATAAATACATCACAACATAGGAAAGAAAGGTAGGTAAAACTAATGCTACACAGCAGGTGTAGATTTATGTTTTCTTTCCTTAGGTAAAAACTGTGTAGAGGCATTGTTCAACAATACAAGTCTTGTCAATACTAGATAACATCAAAGGCGACATGCTTTTATGCTTTATTTAATGTGCATGTTGCATACACATTTACAATAAAGGTAATACCTATACATTCAAAAACGGATAGCTAACCATTAGTACAATACTATCTGTTTGAAATAATAAATTACTTATTATACAGGTAGTTAGATGTAAGGTGACCATCGCAAAATGCATTGCACATTAGGGTGGTGACAAATATACTAAAAAATGATAGCAAAAACATGTAAATCGAAACAGGGAAGTAAATAAAATTGGTAGCTGTAATGAAATATTTTAGAGCTCTAATGCAGGTGACAATTTTATAAAAAAGGGGGCATTGTTCTGATGATGTCACTGCATACAACAAATCCATTTATTTGATTTTTTCCATTAGTTATTTTTCTGGAATTCTGTGTTTGCTAGTCAAATACTTTGAGTATGAATTGATGAAAAGAAATTCGTAACGTGGTTTAGTTAGTTTGGCAGGCAAATGAATTTTCTTTGATTTTTCTTTTCATCCTTTCTATTCACTCTGAGACTGTTTATATAGCAAATGGGGAATGTGGAGCATTACTGCAATGGTGAGGAGAGGTGTTGTTTAGTGGAGGCCGTGAAAGTAAATAAATGCACGTAGGTAGCACAACAGATTGGAGATATGGACTACAATGGAAATACAAATGGGACACAGAGAATTGCATAGCACAATAGAGCAGATTCCCTGTGCCTACTTTTACTCCAGCCATAACACGCTAATGACAAATGTGAAAGAGAGAAATAGAAGTTGCTGCTGTCGTGAGCAGAGTCAGGCTCAAGTCAAGTATTGCGTGCAAATTTTTTTCTATCTCGTGAGCAGTGAATATTGTATCACTTGAATGAACGAATTCCAAAAATGATTCCATTGTTCAACCAAAGCCAGCCAAAGGTAACTAGCTTGCCGGTCGTTTAGGCCACCTACAGCCATAAAAGCGTCATGAGAAGTCAACCTTAACAGTCTGCTCTATATTTTCCGTGCACTATAAATCTATCGCACTACACAGGGATATATACAACATTTATTACATGGGAACGTCAATTCAATGACTACGATGTGATGTAATTTGATGGGAAAATGAAATGCTTTTCTCTACCCTTATACCTATGTAGTGCACAATGCACAACTACAATCATTATCTACTTGTTTATAGAATAACATAGTCCATACCAATGGCCATTACACTAATATTAATAATAAACACACAAATTCATATTATTTGTAAGCAAAAATATTTACTTTTAACTAATAATATTACTTCTACTACTACACTTTCAAACTAGGCGTTACTATGCATAAGTTTTATCCCCACCATTATGTATTACAGATATTAATGACCCTTTCGTTAAATGAGTCAACTTATTTAGATAACACACTCAGTAACAAGTAGCTTTATAATAATTCAATATGCACTATACTTAGTTCTCATAATGTACCATATCAGAAAATTCTTGCCTTGAGATGGTAATTCGTATCCAGGTAGTATTCATGCAGAAAGGCATTTCTTCATATCCGCGGAATTCTTGGCAAAAAATTTCCCAGTCACATACAGTTTTAGAAGTAATGGTATTGCTCCTATTCTTATATTACTCTACACACTCCATTCTATTACGGATACGAATATGAATTTCTACGTAGGACAATATTCTATAAATAAATAATCAAAGCTTCCCGACTCAACCTTACTTGACGAAAGTAAGACAAGAAAAACAATTTGATTTCCTGTTATTACTGCTTCGAGGTTGTTCGTAGTTCTACTTCTGAATTCAATTACTTTCTCAGCTCGCTTATCTCGTTTAGAAAGTTCGCCATTCTCTAACCGTACTTAATACTAAATAGTACTTGCATGTACACATTTATGCATGGTGAGAGTCTGATTGACATGAATTAGCTATGTTACTACAGCTTTACCTTTACGTACAAGGAAGAAAACTATTTTTAATAGAATGTCTTCAAACATACATAAAGTGTACTTTGCATGGTGCAATACAGTGCATGCTTGTGAATACACTTGTGAATGGAATAGCAATTGGGATGCATACATGATACGTTCGAACGACGTGCATATAGGACGTATTGTTGAACAAAAAATTTGAAATGTTCTAATTTATATGCAAGTATTATTACCTGGTTGCACATTTTCCAACAGTTGGCCGATTAATGTTTAGCACCAGAGTACCTCACCTGGAAAGTAAATATTATAAAATATTGAGTATACACTTCTACTTGAATTGAAAGACCATGTTAATAGGCACCATATGTAATTACATAGATAATAAGCAATAAGTATATGCGCCGAGGTATAAAAATCCAATTTACTCGTTTAAATTATTCGAAAACTGCCAATAAGTATAGGAAGCAGCATTACATACGTAACTTAAAATATTTCATATAAGAAATGAAATGAAAGAAAATTGGTGATGTATCCGTTGCAGTAAAGATGTAAACGTAATGTCAGATAGGTACTTTATTCAGGTGCTCATATACAAATACAAATGGTACAAGTAAGTAACAATACTTAAGCGTTGTTACAAATACATGTATATATTTGCCCTTCTTCTTCATTCATACAAATATATCCAAATGGTACTTTTCACCAACAAAAAGCGAATGAAATATGTCAGTAGATATTTTATCCGCATTGATAAGTAAGTAGTTTTATCCGAAATGGGATCTAAATGCAATAGACGAGAGGAGGGCATACGAGCGGAACGAAAATGTGCAATTTCTATTTTCTTCAAAGCCAAGCTTATTGTATTGCAGAACTGGGGCATTTCGCTCAGAATTTATTCTTTTTGTTTCTTCAAGTATGCAGACATGACATGACACAATTTAAAGGCTTTCTCTGTACAGAGAAGTAGTGTACTCCAGAGAACTGTTTTTACTTTTCCCTGAATTTCGCAAAATAAGACGCAGTAAAGTAGAGGATGAAACTACGCGGAATGGACCCCAGCAAGTAAAGGTAAAGAAACGTTACGTGAAGTGTCTTTAATTTCACTCCATTGCGCATTGCTTTGCATTGAACTGCCTAGCTGTGCAATGTAATGTTCAGCGATGTGAATTGAGTCGAGTGACTGCGACCAAGACGAATTCCGTATGCAACAATATGCATAGAAAGTGATGAAACTAACACCATGAGCATACCTACGTCTCTCTACCTATATTTATTCTATTACCTTTCGTTGTACACCTGAATCCAAGGGTAGTCACAATTTACACAGTGAAAATGCCTTTGGGTAGAAGTTGGAGGAGAGGATCTTACTACAATGAAATTTCCTCTGCTTTTGTATGTATGAGCTGTCTAAATGCACTTTCCTTTTATCGATTACTTAATGCAGTAATATAACTCATAATATTTTCTCATTCTCTTCTTCCAAACTCAGTCAAGGCCTGATGTTTTTAATAAACTTTAATAAAAGCTCTAAAAATGAACTCTTGGCAAATTTTCTCCTTTTAATTTTAAAACGTGCCAACTGCCAAGACAGAAAGTACGAAAACTCCCTCCTCAGTTAGTATTTCTCTAAAGTAGTAATAAAAATAATTATTATTTCCTTACGCAAATTTGCAAATATTCACAAAAGCCCCTTATACTACAGCCAACAAGTTTCGTCAACTAGCTAAATTATACATTGTCAGAGCTTGCATTTTCTTTATCAAATTTATTGTGTTCGAGATATGTAGCAGTAGCTAGTGTATTTAATATTTGCTGTATTTGTAGATGGGAAAGATGTAGATAAAACCTTTTTTATGATCTAACAATTGTTGAAAAGAGCCTATAGCTATATGACTCTTTCTTTGGTAGCTGTTGGCTTAGCATTTGTAATGAGACAAATATAGTGCAATAGAAATAAAGAAACACAATTGTATACTTAATATTTATGTGTTCTACTGCAACCGGGGCATACCATTAAAATTTCCTTGATACAAGGTCGAACAACGGGTGCGAAATAATTCGTTCCTTTTTCCTAGTAAGAATTGAAGGGGAGAAAATTTAAAGATTTAATGATTAGACTATATGCATCATGAACCCTTAAGTTAGAAACATAATATTACATCTGGCTGCTGTAATTGTGCTATCGTGTTAGTTACATGTTGTAACGACATGAAACGAAATCTCGAGATTTCATATAATTTAAAAGCACATTAAACTTTCACTTTCAGAACAATAGCAAAATATATGTAAGATGAGACTTAACAAAGAGTGGGCTTACAAAGGTATGCTTTCCCTTTGATAATTAGGTTAATTATTCCTTACATTTTTCTGAAGCACATTTACCTACGCAGAGCACGATATACACGGAATAAAAATCTAGTATGAATTTATTGAATGTAGTACAACTTCGAATATTACATTACTGTGTGCATTGCTAACAATAACAACTCCGTTATTTAATGGTATGGCTAGGGACATAATAATATATTATAGTTAAGCAAACACTATTTTAGTTACAGTGCTCTAGGTATGTGTTAATGCACTGAGTAACAAATAACATGCTTACGAGTAGGTACATTTGCATGAGACATTATGCAATTCTTATAATATGTCTTCTAATGTGGCATGTAGATTGGAATCACTTTCCGAGACGAAGTGGAAAATGTATTTTTAAAGAGTGGCAATAATATTGCCAAAGGCTGTAAAGGAAATCTCGTTTGCACACCATTTACGAGAGCAAGCAGTAATATAATTCTCCCTACTAGTTCTTATCAATCCTTGGCTGAAAATAATCTCATGCCAAAAAGAACACCACGAGGCACATTTTATGATTTTATAGAGCACGTTAATTAGTTTGTTAAATATTTTACGACAACGTTGGACAGTTCCTAAAGGTTTCCATCAACTCACACACATAACATATAAAATACATTAATGGCATTCGTAGAGAGCATTACATAAACTACCATGTCGATAGTCCATTACCCCGTACCACTTTTATGTCAAAACCCGCCAGGAAAAACACTCACGGACGATTATACAAACACAAGTGACTGCTCTCTCTCCCACTCTTCTCTCTTGAGCATAAGTTCTGTTTCTGTCTTTCAAACGCAGCACGTGGAGAGAGAAGAAAACTGCACTGAACAAATTACACCAGGAATGAATGCAAAAGTCATTTACACATTTCCGATAAAATGATTCCGACCACAAAGTACCTTACTGTGTGAAAATTGTTTCTCTCCGTCTATTATTTTTTTAATAACCAGTTTCATGTTTACAATTATAACAATTATTACACACCTACCTAAAGTACCATTGTTACGGTAGTATACATTGGTCCTATGATGAGGGGTGACGCATAATGAAAACGAGTGGATGACAACAAAAATAAATTGCCATCACATAGCTATATAGTGTAAATAAATAGCACACCAATAGCTGTACAGAGAATACACCGTAGGAATCCATAGAGAAAAATTTCACAATTACTAGTGCATTGTTACTGTCTAATGTAGCTTGCACTGAAAATTAGATAGTTAGTAAGCATTGTGTTGAATATCTAGCACGCGAAGTTCTGCTGACAGAGAGAACTAATTATAATCATGTAAATAGGTATATATCCAACTATAACTGTCTATTGATAGCCAACATTAAAATATATGGATATATAAACTGTTCTAATTAGAAAACTATAAAAGAGTCATTTCTGTAATGTTCCATTAAATTCAGCTTTCCATCAAATTTATGGGAGTTGAAATGAACAACTACTACTATATGCAGTAGAAGCACAGGAAAATAAGAAAATGGCAGTTGTGTCTGTGATTGCATGAATGTATCAAAGCCTTTCGCATTACATTATTTATTTGAAGTAATCATTTCAATAATTAAGTTGAGTCCTTTGATACGAAGGTGGAGGTGACCACAGAGATATTTCAAATGAGAAAGTTAACGAACATACAGTACAAGAAACCACATGAAATGATACTGAATGGAATGTGGCATGAAGTCAGTCAATTCTATAGCGCAGTATGTAAAATAGTTCTATATATAGAAGTGTAGGCCAATAGTGTAGATCTTACGTAAACCTACATGAATACTATGTAAAATGTATACCTCGTGTGGTAAGCTATATAATTTAACGTTAACAGTTAGCAGTTTTGCATGGCAATGCGGAGTGGAAACTATGGGCCTTATTTGCTTTTCTTTGTTACCGTAAGTTTGAGTTGGAGAAAGCTACTGAAGTCAAGTCAAGAGGTTCACTTGAGAAAGTTCTTTAGAAAAGTTCTGTTACGTTAGTTCGATTATCGAACTCGCGGTTGCCTCAAAGACTACTTTGGCTCCTCTCTATACTACTTTCCATTGCTTGTCAAGTGAATCAACTGTAGCCCCAACATACTTTTCTCTACACTTTGCAAATCTTATAGTTGGACATAATACATATATAGTACTCAAATATAGTTCTACTTATAGAAATCGTACTCTGTGTGTGTAACCAATGTCGTAAAGGAGGATCGACGTAGGTAACACAATGCTAGGAAACGAAACTACCTATTACATTACAATTGTTTTCAGTTCCGTTTCCAAGAATAGGAGACTAACGGAAACCAGAGTGGAAACACAGTCCAATTCTAACCACCGGCATAGTAGGTTTACATTCGTTTCACTTAGTGATTCCAGGGTTTTGGTTGAAATTAAATTTATTCGTTAAAAACAGAGGAGGTTGAGGAATTTTGGAAAATTGTTGAAACCTTATTGAAACACGTTGTGCTTCTTGGTCTTGATAATTAAATTCTGTTCTGGATTTTGAATACCCTGATATGGTGGCCTGCCCGACTTCCTTCTCCAACTTCAATTCAGTTCGAAAATTAAATGAGGTGAAGGAAAGTAAAGGCCCATTCTCTTCTTTCCCTTTGTTTGAGGGAATCTTTGCCTAGCACTACTCGCCAACTACTTATACTATATGCATGGCAAGTCATGTACTATTTATATACGCTTAGCTTGTAATACGTAAAGCTACGCTCTCCTCTTGCGACTCGCGATTCTATCTGTCTGGCCAATAATATTATACACAGTTACCTACATACTTGCTCTTTTCTAACACAATACCCATTATTCCCTCCGCGGTTTCCTCCAGGACTAGACTAACTTTAAATGTATTTATCGAGAAAAGGTTGCAAAACTCAATTTGCAGAGAAACTATTACGATCATACATAACATAGAAGACATCCCATACAGAGCATTCCTTGAGGTCAAACTAAATCCACATCGCTTATACAAAAACCAATACATACTTAGAATCATGTAGGTACTTGCACAGTGAACCAATTTGTTCTACTTTCCTCGTTCCCTTTTGCACAATGCTAAGGAAGACCTTAAAAACATTCGTGTCTCGTTTACTTCCAGAATGTATCATTAAAGGTTTCTGTCCTTGGAAACCCTCCCTTACCCGCCCTTCAGTGGCGTTGGCACAAAAAAAATTTGTTATTCCTCCTATATCTTTATGATGAAAATAATGATAATAACCTAACAAATAGGCAAGCCAAGCCCATTCAATGCAATTCGCTTTTTTTCGCTTGAACTACTTACTGCATATTACAATTAGAACCTATATTTATTGCTGGTTGGCACACAAACGCAGATGGGCTGTTTTCAGCAAATAATTGAGCAGTATAATCCTAACTATGTAAAAATACCTAAGGGATGATGATAGGCTCTCGAACAGAGTAAGTCAAGTCCTTGCCACTCTACATAGCAATGCATTCAAGTGTGCAGCCAGTTACAAAGAAAACCTGATATTTATTACCCTTCAAACACCGAACAGAATAGACAGGCAAGTGGTGAACTGTGAACTATTAGAGAAAGGTAAAGGAACTCTATAATTTCAACTTGAGATTTTCCGAAAACTTATAGAGTTATACATTCTGCTTAGTTGTTCATTTTGGCCAGTATCAAGCATACCTATACCTTTGATGGAATTTTATTACTATTTTATGTATGCCAGACAGCACTCTAAGCGGATAGGTATTAATGAAGCTTTACTATTATTAGTATTACTACAACATAACCACGGATTCTACTAATCGTAACAGAAACAATACTTGTAAGGGAGTGTGCTAACCAGCGTCGGGCACAAAACTATCATTAATACCGTTTCTACTTTCCCCTTCCGTCTTTACTTCCCATTCCACGGTTTCTTCATTCCTTTAATTTTCACTGCTTTCCTTATTACTCTTCCATGGCAAATTACAAGTTAACAATTACTTATACATGGACGTAGAGAAAATTTCAATGCAGATAAAAGTAAATTACATTTACTTTGAATAGACATTTAATTTATTTAATTTAGCCCATACGATACCATGTTATAATTTGCAGTTTTTACCTCAACCACAGCATCACTGTAGATACCGTTAGAAGTGCACACTCACACAGTTCCCTATTTAGTTCCATTAGTTAGTGCCAGTAGGTTAGCGTACTTTAGATTAGAAAACACTCTGGAGCAAAATATAATGGTCTGCAATAAGCCATGATCATCAGAAAGCTTGCTTTCTGTGGCCTATGGTAGATAATAGGAGAATCCCACAATATATTAATAGCAAAGTACTCACTCAAAGCAGAATGAATTTCTACGTATCAAAATATACATTGTATCTAGTAGCCTGTCCGTACCTAAATGTAGTTAGTACACTATGAATGTACTTTTATTATACCTATAAGATAGATCAATTTTGTAGGTCAGATTAGTGATGGCTGGGAGCAATAGAAGTATAGTACATAGTAGTTACATGTTAAGATAGTTCATGAGACTAGAAACCTAACATTAGCAATGCAGCGTGAAAATGAAAGTCCGAAAGGCAAACCAAACTTGACTACCAAAAACAGGAAGGAAAGTGAGGGAAAGCATAGCCGGGAGAGTTCTATAAGAATAACTAACTGTTCAGACAGTCTGTGTATAAAGAGGGAAAACAGAAACTTGGGAAGATGAGAACTGTTAGTATTACGAAGAACAAACCAGACAAGGAAATGTGAAGCAGTTGGCCCAGTTGCTCGTATTGCGTCGGTTATTCTCCTCGTTCCCATCTGAAATTGAAAATGGCAAAGTTATTCCTTGCTGAATTTTCATCTCATCTTAGCTCATCTGTCAGAGTATCACAACGTAGTGAATACTTCAACAGACAATACGCAATTTCGTACGTTGATGTATACAAGTAGCCTAGATATACATTTTCCCAAAGGAGGAATTGGGTTATTTGTATTTTCACAGGTCTATTAGTACTACAACCCCAGAACTGCTACATATTATTCCACTTACACTTACGAGCCATATATGCTTCTATCTCATAATAACATTATGTCCCACTTCGTGGAGTTGCCTTGTGGTTTTCGTTGAAAACATTATGTTGGCATAAGTAAAAGTAGCTAGTAGCTAATACTTGCATATTATATAGTTTATGGATTTGGAAGTTCAGCAGATTCTCGTGCACTGAAAGTGTGATAAAAAAGCGTTTCGTCGTTATTCAACAGAAAAAATCATTCGTCTCGTAAAATAGATTTTGTTTTCCGTTTCAGAGTTTTCTTGTCTTTGAATCTTTTCCTTATCCTGGTTAATTCCGGAACTGAGTCTAACTTTTCTCGGCTCACTTTTTGAGAAGATAAATGTAGGCATGGAAAGCTGTGTGTAATGTAGGAACTAGTGACTAATACTAAACAGGTTGTAGTAAAAGTTACATGAGGCTCGTTACGGGCGAGCCAAGGTAGGCATGGCTATCGAAGGCAATGCGAAAACATCTTTGGGAGTGGCGATGTTAGTTAGTATGTAGAAGGGAGCTTTCAGCCAACTAAATCGTGAATTGCGTGCAAAAAATTACTAGTGCACAAGCCACCTGAGACGAGACAAGCTTCACGGCTCTTTCTCTAGGTTATGTTATGTTTAAGATTATATATGTGAATGTAATATAGCAAAGCTAACTACATATTTCTTCTTTGTGAATTCGCAGGTACGTTTCGTTTGCTAGAAGTGTATGAAGCCTCTCTTTGGTTCGTGAACCTTACTCAGCCCCACCAAGAATCATATCGAATATTATTCCACAGAACAGACGTACTTTCCTACTGAAATATATCAAGTCTTCAGCTCTGCGCAAAACACAACACCCGGCGGATTTGGTTGCGGAAACTGGTGGAACGGGATTAATGTAAGACCATACTACTAGAATTTTAGAATTTCTGACACACACTCACATAGTACATCTTGCCATACTAGACCACACCACGTCAATACTAACAGTTTAAGAACTACGCACTACGTATAAATAAGAATTGAATTGAGCTCTTCGCTTTCTGAGCTCAACCCTCTGTGTTCATGTAGTTTATCTTCAGATTGAACTTTTTCTCTGACATTTCTAACTATCACAAACGTATACGTATATTCGTTATTTCATTACAACGTGGCATGTCAAGGTTCAACATAGAATACTACACAAACCTAGTAGAAAGAAAAATAAATTGCGTTGCCGCGTCCCAAGATTCATGCGAGTGATCTGAAATAATACAAAGTATGTAGTTATAACTTCTGTACGCACAATGTAAGAGTATACTTTTGGTATGCGTAAGGTATGTATGATGTTTATAGTGCAGCTATAGTTTTCTTAGAATGTCTGCTAAAATACTATCAATGTGAAAGGGGGAGAAAATAATAGTTCACAGAAATAAGAAAAGAAAAGGGAAGTCAAGTTACGTTAAGGAAAGTGAAGTCATGTCCAACGAAAAAATCGGATTCACTTCCACGAATCTGTATGTACCTATGTATTCTCATGGTACCAAATACGCACATACCTACGACGATTACACGTATGTTCACACCAGACTAATATTGCACAAAACTAAAAGTAACTCAAGATTCTAGACAAGAATACGAAAATAACATCAAGACTAAGAAAGACAGCTGCTTTCCTTTCCCGAAGTGTGAAAGTGAAAAGCAAATCAAAGGGCAGCCAACAAGAATAGACGAAAGGAACGCAATGTCCATGCACTGCAATCCACGGCAGGCAGGAAGCGATAAGGAATATCCGATTCTAACCAAACCAATCCGTTTGAGCCGACTCAAGCGTAATCCTTACAACTGAGGATTCCTTGGATTCGACAACTGAACTGGTCTGGATTGGACCGACTGAGTTTGTGGATTGGACTTTTTACACATAAATACATACAATACAGACATATCTCCTGCTAATGTACAGTCAGTCACTACCAGCACAACTCACCACAAAAAATTGCAGCATGCTAGATTTTACTTTTTCTCGTACGCACAGATATTCCATTATATTGCACTACTATATCATCAATGAGCGTAGTGGTAGCTTAGGATTAGACGTAAGAGACTGAACTCAGGGACCAAAGCGAGGAGGGAAAACAGCGAGAGAAACCAAAGCGAAGGAAATAAACAGTAATCAGTGATTTCTCAGATTTCTCATGAAAGAAATAGATTCAATATAAATTGAAGCGGCTCAACTCACACACTTCACTCATGGACAACAGCAATCGAAAGCTTGCGTACGACTTTTTCTGTCTGGACTCGACTGACTGGAACTGGACAGAACGCTCAGCAGTAGGTTTATGTCTGTAGCGTGTGTGTATGTGTGGGTCTGCTTCGATTTTCGATGCTGCTCTATTTGATTTGGTTAGTTATATGTAGTACTTAGTCGTAAGTACCCGGTAGTGCAGCACAAATGTTCTATTATTCTATTCTTGTAACATCCAATATCAGTACTACTGAGTTTTGTCTGCCTGAGACAACAGGCAGAAGAGAAAGACGAAGAAACCAATTCACGGACTAAAACCCAGGCGAAATAAAGAATGCTCATTTTCCCCAAACCAGAAACCAAGAGATAAACTGAAATTCCTCCACTCCTTCTCATTTTCATTTCCCTGTTTGTGTTTTGGATCTAACGGAATAGAATTACTTTAGTTTCTTCAAGAAGGATGAACGGAAAGAAAGGGGAATTCATTGTCCGCTTCCTTCTACCCAAGTGAAAAATAATTACTGCTCAGAATTTATCCCTTAAAGAGAAACATATCTCACTGTGAGCTTAGCCTAGCTATCTATACCACCAAACGTTGCAGCACAACACGAAATAAAGCATATATTTACCTCAACCATATAGTAAACAAAACGTAAATAGGATTTTGGAGTTGATCTTTAGGTAACGTGAAAGCAGAGAGCAGAACTGAACATCTGCTTTCTCCTTTGAAATAGATGGAAGAGAAAGTAGTTATTTTTCCCAGTCGTCCTAAGATGCGGTGTGGCTTCATGTGATTACCCTGCCATTCGACTTTCCCCTACTGAACTCATAATCAGCGCGTATTGTAGTACTAGCAGTAGGTACTCATTATAGACATAGGCAATCTCTTAGACCCACAAAGAGCTTAAGAGGAAAGAATTCCCACTTATCACACCTAAGTGAAGGGTAGCCACCTTAAAATAGACTACCTACACCCACCTCACCTATTTACTAGTAGGACCCATTTCTCTTTAAAAGTTTCCGTCTCTCCCAATATCTTAAATGAGGAGATAGAAGTAAGTACTAGGACATTTCACTATACAGCATTTGGGATGTATAGGAAACGCTTACGTGGTGCTAAGTTAACATCTTTCACTTTCAAAAGGCAAGGGAAAGATATAAAACACAAGAAAGATTCTTTTATACTGTTACTGCACCGAGTCTGTTGGCGATATATGAGTAACTGAACAGTAAGAATGTGCTGTGGTAGTGCATAATAGCCCATCCATATCCACAACCAAGCTAGAGATAAATTGTATCTTTCCAACCTCCACATTTGGTACTGTCTCGTTATCAATTCATCACGAGCACGATGCTACACTAAACTTAACTGAACTGGGGAAGAGGGCAAAAAGAAAGTCTACGCAGCCAAGCAAATAGTAAAAATACCGTACCTCCTACACATGCTATATACGCATATAGTAGGACCGATATATCTTGGGATTGTCTTCTGAACTCGAACTGCATAACGAATCGAGAATCGGAAGGGAATCATCTGGAATTGGAATTCCAAGAAATACAGATCTAGCAGAAGAACCCAAGAGATCTGAAACAGTGTCCTTTCCATCCTAACCTGTCGAAAGCAATACAGCATTACGTCTCTTACTTGAGGCAATACTTTAAGACACTCTTCCCAATCAGAGGAGTAAAGAACCAAAGATAGTAACTGCACAAGTACAAAATGTCCAAAGTAAATATACACTAGTAAATGTCACTAAATGCTTCATGATTCATATTATTTATTCATGAATAACTTTACCGATTTGATGGATATGTGGCTCAGTTCTGTATCTATTTTTCAAAAATTTATGAATGTGTAAAGTGTAAACCACCAACGAGGACCAAAATTTATATTAATTTACTCGATTATTTCAATCAAATGAGCACAAATATTAAAAGGATGTTAAAAGGACTTTCATTTGTAAATGATTTTTATCTGGGTAAGAATTCCCAGGACGAGAATTTTCTTGTTTTTCACGTTTTTTCAATTTTAATTATACTTCCTACATAAAGAAAATTGTGCAAAAGTGAAAGTTAAGTGAAAGTTTCCAAGCAGAAAAGGCGACAGAAAAAAATTTTATGCTGAAAATGTTTTCCTCATGATAATCTGTAATGATAGTGCTAGTTTAATCAAATAGAACCATTTAATTTACGGAGTTTCCTAAATTGCACGGGTTTGCAAAAACTGAGTAGAGAGCAATTTGGGATCTGCATTTCTTTCCACTCTGATTGAGTTAACCAAGTGCAGGAAATCAGGTTAAATCAAGTGAATCAACATAAATAAGTAAATTCATTAAAGCAAAGCTACTGAATGGTATTCCAGAGAAACTGTGGAGAGCCGACGATTTTCTCTGCTCTGATTGTGCAGATAGGAAGAAGATGATATACGAATATATAATAACGTTCTACATAGAGATTGACGTGCTTTTGGATACACTGATCTATAAACCACCTACAAATAGACATGTCCTTATTAGCAATATGGTTGTTATCTATAGGTCATGCAAAGGTTGCACACGTAAGTAGTATTCATGTGTCTAGTAGTTTGAGGAAATCATAGTAACATTGCATAGGGCGTAGTATATGTAGGTGAACATCATTTTGGTTGGATTCGGATGTCTTAAGAAAAGACGACATGTCAAGGGGAGACTTAATTAGTTCAATTCAGCATCCACAATTGAGTTGGTTCTATTCATTACGAAGCAGGGTTGTGAGTGAGTGAGTGAGTGACTAATCTCAAGTATAAAAGCAAGAATCTTCTTGTTCTCATTGTGGAAGAGAATTAGTACCTATGTAGATAGAGAGCAGAGCCAGATCCACAAGCAGGGCGAAGAAGAAGCAACCAGTCCGACTCAGCGGAGGAAACCTTACAATTAGTGAATATATTCCAACTGCATTACAAGCGGCAGTGACAATCTTCAGTTCTAATTGTAAGACAAAACAGAACGCTCACTCAATCAGACTCAAGTGGAATTGTGAATACCGAAAAGACAACCAGGGCTAAAGCCAAGAAAGGAGACCGAGATAACTCAAGAAGATATTCAGGAAAGTCTTAGTGAAGTTAACAAAACTTAACTACTCAACCAACTTGCATCAGCTAATAAATAGAACTCATATAATTATTATACTTGTGTCTCTACCTATTGATGCACACTGTACACGCATACTACACATATACTCACCAACCACATCTGATAGTACTCATAATGTTATCTCCTCTCTATTATCCACAGCTGAATAAATTGTTCTTCAAGCGATGTAAGTAGCACCACTTTCTATGCTTTGGCATATCTCTCCCTGTGATATTGTTAGGTGCATAACTTACTATTATCATCATTAACAATCTGTATAGAATAGCTACTGGCAACATAGCAAAGAAACTTGATGACAAGATCATGTCATTTTGCTTTGTGACTCCGATCCAGATCTAGATTAGAATTTAAAATAAGAACCACATAAATTGTGTGCACTTGCTTCAGCCTATACACACATTTTAACTGCTTTTCCTGACTTTCATTTTTATGTCAGATTTATAGATGATACAATTTTGACTTTAGCTATAAAAGCATTTGTGCACTTTGGGAACAAGTGCATTTGCATTTACCTACATTTCGTATACTTCTTTCTCTTAAGTCAACATCTGCCGACATCTGTCTATACTACATATACTTAGAAGTGACACTCGGAATGTCAGAAACGTCCTAAGCTACATAAACTAAATGTTACATTACATTATACAAACAGCAATAACTTTATGCACATATACATAAGTACAATGCTACCATTCTACCATCATGAAATTCATGAGCGTCATACCAAAATAAAGCTGCTGCTCTGCATTGCTTAACTACAAGTGTTATTGTATAATGACCCTAAAACTAAAATACTTATTATTCTCTAATGAAAAAATGTTGTCTGCAATGAATTTGCTTCATAATACAGATGCTGTGCAAATACTGAATACACACATTCAAAGTCGCAAATAGTTGTTAACTATTATTAATATAAAGTCGGCAATTCGAAGAAAATTACTTCTGAATTAAATATTGTATGTCTAATTTTATTTCTTGTTTCATTTCCTCAGGTTGAACACGAGAAAATATGTAAAATTGATGTGATCTTACCAAGCTACAGCTCTTAACAAATAACAATATCGTTGCAACAAAACACGGCTGAATTGAAAAAGTAACTGTTTACTGAGGAAGAAATCAAGAAATAAAAATATTATACCTACACGATGAATACTTTTGGATGATATCATTTTGTGACTGTGGAGTTACATACAGTGGTTGAAACTGTTGAAATGGTGGTAAGGGAAAGGTTTTGTAGCAGTGGCAATAAATAACTTAAGTTCTAATTAAAGAAGAGCAGGTAACAGGCAATTAGGTAGATACTTTACCTAGTATGGTGTAACCCATTGAACCAATAACCTTTTCTGTGTGGACCTTAAGGATTAAAATAGTCGTGGAGAAGAAAACTAGAAAGTAGAATGAAAACTGAGTGAGCAGTAAATAAACAAAGGAAGTTGTAAGGAAAATTTCAGAGTCGACTGTCCGTAGACATAAGAGAACGATAAGAACAAAGAAATCCTTTGTTTCAACAGTGTATCTTGGTCGTACGCAATTAGTGTTGACTGTGTTGATGATAACAAGGATAAAATCAATGGACAAAGGAAAAGTGTTCCGTCATCGGTATTGGTCGAATTTCTGGAGTTTGAATTCGATACTAAATGTATCGGTGGAATTCGCGAAGTCCGAACATCAGCAGTAACAACAACAGCTCAAGTAATTTGTCCACATCGTCCTCATCATCTTCAGTGATAGCGCGTCGGTGGATCTGGAATGCGATTAAGGCATTTGTCTCATTGTTGTCGTCTTTTTCGTGCGTCCGCGGACGAAAACTGAATCAGATTATTAATTGTACTTGCTGTTTTTCCTCCTGTTCTTCCTCTCCGTGCTCTCATTCGAATTTGTCCTCCGCAGCAGTCCTCAGTCAGACTCTCAACTCGTCCTCGCCCTCCATTTTCTCTTGTTTGTGCACCAAGAAAACCCATTCGACTTCTCAAACTACTTCCACTAATAATTGCACTGCAAAGAACAAGCCAAGAACGAGCAAAATGGCACAGATCCTCTCGAAGACAATGACTCTTTTGGGAGTTGCCTTTGTCATCCATTTTATCATCATGTCGACTTTTGCTGAGAAAGAAGGTAAGCCTTACTTACACTTATCTATATTTTTCCCTTCTGTACTGCAATACTAGTACATATACACACAATTACAGATATATCATAATATATTATATATACTCCATGCATTACTGCGAAACGATATTAGTACATCGTATTTCCCGCTACTACGTAAGAGACTACGTCTTCTCCTATTATTTGTATTTTACTTCCTCCGTTAGACGTGGCGCACGTTTTACAAATACATTTCTGCTAGATGTACCAGTTAACCCACCTAACACTTTTATATTTATCTCCAGCCCAAGTGTTATAAGTTTTTAACAATCGTTCGTACCTAACAACGAAATACGGCCGCATTGCCTTTTCATGCTCCACTAACAATATTTTGTACGCAACCCAATTTCTCGAGCCCTTTTATCTTTATTTTTCTCAATTTCCTGGTTTATAACCGCACACTGGTAGTGAAAGCCAAATATGTTTACACACATGTCAAGTTTATACATAGGATGACTAGACTTAGTACGTATTATATAATACCCTTATCTACTAAAGCAAAGTCGAGATCTGACTTGGTTTGGTGAAAATATTCCGACTAGCGGCTGGTGCCTTTTGCCTTGAAGTCTTGGGCTAAAGAGAAACTACTACTAAACTATGTTGTTCAAAAGGTGCATTGTGCATTATAGTAGACACTACTACTGTTGAGTTTAACTTGTAGCATATTAGAGAACTACTTTTGTGCACGCAGCTTAGCCTAACAAAACCTTAAAATAAGTTAACGCTAACGTATGTGAGCAATTAATTAGAGAATGGTTTCGTGGGTTTTACTAGATCTTCTAGTACATGTTAAAATCCGGCCTGTCCTGTACAAACGTACTTTCCTAACTTTATAGCACAGAGAAAGGCTTTCATAGCCTTTGCTGACAAACTGACACACCGCACCGGTTATAGGATACTATGAACACAAGTTTTGTTTTAGTTCTCCTCTAAGTGTAACTTGTCTGGCTACTAGTTGAAAATTAGATTGATTTATACAATTATTATTGAATCGCCCTTCCTCCTCTAATTGTTTACAAGATGGAAATTCTGTACAGTTGGCTGACTGCCTAGCAGATTCGAATCTGATAATGTGTCGCTTGTTTTTAGTAATTTCATTTCGGATGTATTTATAGAGAGTGCTGACAGGGCTTTATATCACTCTCAAAATACAAAATATACATTCTACCTTCTACCAGAGTGTAAAGAGGCAATAGGCTTTAATTTGAAAAACATTTCATTTTGCAGCAAATAGTCAAACTAATATAACTCTTAGCTATACTCTCGGAGAACTGTTAGTAGATATGAATTTGTAGACACTATTAGAGTTGTGAGAGTCTGCTACATTAGCAGTAATGAATATTTGGTGTTTGGATGTACATTACAGTGGCAGGAAAATGCAAGCCGACTAGCTGGCACTAAAAAGTTCGTGGACTGAGTCAGATATACGTACAATTAGTTTTTTACTTGGATATCGGCACCATAAGAGAGGATATGCACTTACCAGCATTTTCACAAACAGTTACATTCACTATTACTACAATACGAATTTCGTCGGGAGTGTTTAAACAATTTTGAACGTAGTAGCATTAGCATTATATCTGTCCTGTATAAGTGAAGGAGTTGGTTTGCAAAGCAAGGTGGTATATAAACGTGAGAAGGCATTTATTCACTATATGTAATTGGGATGGATAGCCTCGATTTAAGTGAGATTGCACATAAAATGTATTACCTACGTAGATTTTGAACATTATAAGGTAGAAGATTCACATATCCTATACCGTTAACCTTAGCGCATATAGTAGTAGGTAGACTTGAAATGGATTGGCTGCTGCAGTGCAGTGATTTATTATCTCGTTCGTTTGTCTCCGGTGCTTCCTTGTCGTTTTTAACTAGGACGGGCGACTATATGTATTAATTAGAACGTTTGTTCATCCTAAACTTCAAAATAGAGCTGTAGGTTATAGTCATTAATTGTACATTTGTCGCGACTCTATTTCCAGATGCTCGATGATGATTATGTGAAAGTAAATTCTTCACTTTGGCTAATGCACTGCATTACAAATAGTATGTTTAACTAAACCTGACTGTTGTGCATATCTGAAAGTGTTGTTGTTCTAGCCACTCCACTGATTGTGTTTTAGTCAAGTACGCAGCTACACGTACGCTAAAAATGAATTGGTATCAAGTATTTTCCGACAAAACAAAACCCAGTCATTGTGATTGTGACTTATTCACTGGAAATGTTTCAATGGCTAAAAGTGGCAGCCGACTGAGCCAACGTTATGTATCTACGGAACCAGATCCTAGTAATTGTATCATAGTCTTTCACAATAATAAATGTACATATTTTATTAATCTCGTATCGTATCCGTTTGCGTAAACACATAGTTGTGAAACCAAAGGTTTGCTGTAGGTCTAGCTTGTATTGTTAGTTGAGGTAGAATATCGTCTTCTAAATCAAAATCCATGTCGTAATCCATTAACTGAATGGGTTTTTGCACTTTGCAAACTACGTAACTCGGCAATTCTCTCATTTCTCTGAACAATTACTGCCGTAAGTTCCTGTTCGTTCTCTATATCCGTCTTTGTTTTCACTGCCCTTCATCCAGGTTAGATCCCTTTTAGCAGCACTTCCTTTGCTATATTATATCTAAATATATGGTTAAAGTTTGAAATTGAAACCATAAATATATATTGGTTAGATAATAAAGCTTAAGCGTTAGTATTATGAAATGTAGTTACTTGTGTCACCACAAATGGCTCGATTCATTCGATAGGCAATCAAAAAAGCAGGTCATGCTCCATTCCCATCACCTTACCTTGGTTAGTCCTAAGTATAATACGCTTTTACTCTATCTCATCCATACTTACTTCCCTATATTACTTTTATGCTCTCGTTTTGTTTCACCTCTCGCCGTACCATAGAGCAGTAGAAAAACTTTCTCTGCATAATATTTAATGGAGAAATGCATTTTCGCCCGTGTCCCCCTTTCTCTCCCCTCGTCGAAAATAATAACTCCGACATCATTCTTCTCAATCCCCAAAATTTAGTTTATTAAGCAGCATTAGCATTAATTCATGCACTTTTATACAATGATCGTTGACTTTACTCCTCTAATAACATCGTAGAGGATGTCAGAGTTAAATTGCCGCCACCGCTCCGATTAAATAAACAAAGCCCATAATGCTTTAACCCTAAGTTAATATTTAGTGCCTGCATTACCTGCCTCTATATCGGTGCAAGATCTGATCACGTCTAGAAAGTCATTCCACTTTTACGTTTACTTTCACTCGCAACCCCAATTTTATTTGAGGGGTGCTCACAGAAGCTTTATGAGTATGAGTATATCTCAATGTATACTCTCATGTTATCTTAACCATAATATATCTGTGGATCATGGCAGGTAACGCACCATATCAAAATAGGAAACTTAGGTACTAAACAAGAAAAGCGAATTTAAATTCAGAGCTGTAGTAATAAAAAGTCAAAGTGTACGGATAGCATTTGCTTACTATGGTATTTAATCGCATTTTTAAGAAAGTCTTGTGTTGAATCATCTTTTAGTTACTATCTTTGTGCTCAAAGGTTTATTGGTCTAAACTTAAAGGTCTAATCTGAACACGTGTGCTTATAGCAGGCTGACAATTTTCCATTTCAGAGGCATTAGCTGATCTGAATGTAGAATTTAGGATTCGATGTTGATTCTACTTTCTCCCCTTTCTCCCTGTACTATGCTCTATCCGCTAAAGATAAGCACATAAAATCGTGAGTAGCTATACACAGCCAGTCGCGTTTATCTCTCGACAAAAGAAAGGAAACCGACTCAGTGGCGAGGCGACGACAAACTAAATAGCAAAGACTCAACTGGGTTAGGTAATAGTAGAATACACATAGTAGGTATATAATGTAATAATATGTGCTTTACTACAACAGTTAGTCTGTGGACAGACAGACTTCGACTCTCTCAACTGTAAACTTCCTAGTGAAGGGAAAGTCTCAAACTAAATCAAACTCTGACATTAGAGAGTTTCAGTTTGAAAATGAAATAAACGGTGAAATTCATGGGTTGTGGCGTGTTGCTCACAGTATTAACACTTGGGTTGTCCTAATTGAAATTTATTTTCACACCCAGGGGTCCATAAGGAAATCTTATATTGCCTTCCTTACTTCAACAAGAACTCGGTGCAGTAAAGTCTGTTTGCTTTCCATTAGCCAGTAGTACTACGTATCTCCTACCCATTTCATTTACATTTGCTTTAAGTTCACTTCAGTTTCCCACAGCAGCAAACAAAACCAAATCTCACGGACTTTTCAAATGGAGGCTGGACTAGATATCGAACACAAGAAAACCCGTGAGATATCTTTTACTACACTGACTTAGCTGACGATAAGACTCTATTAGAATCTAATTGCCCTCATTTTTCACTCAATTTTTGTTTACACAGACTTGTTTTCCTCAAAGATAAATTACTAATAAATCCAGTTTTCCTCTAATCCAGGGGTAATCAATAAGATTCTCTATTTTTGTTTCATTTGCCTCATCCGCTATGTAAATTGTTCTGGTGAGGACGTCATGGAATGTAAAATTACAAGGCAAACCCACACAACTCAATCACTATACTATGTAACTCTTCTAAATATGTAGATATAATCTATATATAGGACAGAATTTAGATATGCGTTTTTGGAAAACATGAAACGCTCACAGAATTTAATTATGTATGATTGCACTGAAAGCGTCCATTTCGTTGCCAGCCCGTCCCTTAGTTCAGTTACAGTTGCACATATAAAATTCGAACCGACATGCAGTCTGTGGATATGCCAAAGGATGTTTCATAATAGTGAATTCCTCCTCTTGTGTGCATGAAACATGTAGATATTTACATACTCTATGATACTGACAGATATGTGTGTATATTGGACCCGTTGAATCGTGACAGTGACAGTTTTACCGAATTTTGATCAATCCATGCAAACTCGACTGGCTGGCAATTCCCTCACTTAGCTTACCATTAGATATTTACATATGTGTGCATGATAGCATATGTAATGCCGGACTGGTCTGAAATGGCTATATGCCATCAGTTAAACGGGATAAAATAGAGTCAGAGTTTTGAGAGCAGAGAATCTGTCCTTCGTCTGGTTTCACTGAATTTGAAAGATTCATGTGCTCCTAGCATGCAATACACACAATCCAAGGAAATGTAAAGCAATTTAATTAGGAAGAGTTTATTCTCTCGGAAACGAATGAAAGTGCACGTAGCTAGTGGGAAAGAGAGCCAAATGTGGGCATTCAAACAGACTCACTAGTTACCTATCTACGTTATGTACTAACTTACTTGCATACCTAAGTTACCTTTTCTCTAGTAGATAGGTACATGCAGATATACTTTTATGTCCTCTTTCTATTTAGTATGAAGAATAATAAAAAAGGCATTCTGGGTTAAGGGAGGTGCACGACCGTTATTTTCGCTATGCTCTTGTACTCTACTCCACTGTTTTGTGCAAGCAGGTTCATTTGTCGTAAATGCTCTTTATACTTTTCCCTATCTATCTCTTCATCTAACTCTTTATTTAGTTGCTACTAAAAGGCATGACAAGTCAAGTAAGTTCAGTTCACTCAGCTCAATCGATAGTAAAACAGCGAATTCTCTAACTGTTTTCTTTCTCTTTTTCTCTCTCCGTTCAATCAATAATACATATTATAGTTCAGCCAAGTGGAATCATTGCCACAGCTCTTAGTGTTACTACACGAGCTTTTATTGTTAGTAAATATATATCCTTCACCTTTCCCTACTGTACTATATATACCTAAATGAAATGTGACATAATATATTCACAGCTATTTACTAGTATCCTTGCAATTTAACACAGGCTTATTTTCCGAGACTAATTCATGTTGTTGCAGTAATGTAATCTACAACATGACACAATTGTACAATAATAATAGTTATTATGGAACCATTTCATAAAGAACACTTTGCTATAGTTTTTGACCTGGTTAAAAGCTTGCTCAGTAATTAGTATACAATTTCGTAATAAGAAAAGTAATAAGGTAACTTGTATGGTAGATTATAATATAAGGTTTATAATTAAGTGTGACTGTTACATTATATCAGTTTAATAACTTCAACAAGGTTGTTCTAGGAAATAAATATAAAATGTAGGGAAATCAAGGAGCATCTGTGGAGGAGGAAAGGTTAAGCCGACTTGATATTATATCTGATATTTGAGTAGGCTTTCAGCTACTTAATGTATTGTAAGGTAGGCAATCGTCTTTGTAAGCAGTTTTCTAGGGTTGTGTTTCAGGTACATCAGCAGTTCACTATGTTTGCTCATTGTCAGTAGTCAGTTTGCTGCTCACACTTTCATTTGTCCGGACTCATTGTGAAAGCTGCACTTGATCATTATCATTAAAGCCTTGCTGTGTTTTCTGCATTTTACTCAGCCGTTCGTTCGAAGCTATTATACATTTATTGTATGTACAGTAGGTATTAGAAAGGTACATCTATAATATCCATTGTATGTAATATCAGTGCAAACATACTTAAGCTTTCCCCGTTTCACTCCCTGCTCGCTCAACATCCCTACTGGATAGTTTGTTATGTTTTTGTTTTGTTACTCTCTCGTTCGGTGGGGAAAGTCATTTGCGTAAGTATATGTATACAAACTATGAAGTATCATATCAAGAGTTTCACATGAAATCCAAGTATATAGTGTTATATCCTGTAAGTACTTATTGCTCGCAGTACTAATATATACGAAGCTACAATGTCAGTTAAGTAAGCCAAGTCAAGTCATTATATATTGCAAATGCTTAAGGCTAATCTGGCCCATCCATCTTTGTTACTTTGTTCAATTCACGTAAATTATCTTTAGTAAGCTCCACTTGTACTAAAAATCTCTTCATATCTCTCTGCATTTCATTTATGCACGTGGACTATGTAATTGAGTCAAAATCAAACATACTTTGAAGGTGAAATTAAATTACTTAGTAAAAATTCTTAAAACGTTGTACGCTTAAGCACGTATATATATACATATAAGTATATAGTATTGTATAATATAGTGTTTCAATTTCAATATAATCGCAGTGCCTATATGAACATATTTATTTATTGTACTATAAGTAGATACAATGATGATAATAAAAATACAATTAGTACTATACTAGATAATGATATTATACATCCTCTTTATAATTAGATTTTGTAAACCAATTATTCATTCCTTTAAGGTGTTTTCTGTTTACGGAGAAGATTCATTAATTTATGCATGAACTTGCATGTGACAGTTAAGTGACTTTTCTAGGATATAAACGAATTTACATGCATTTCATGGCTATAGGAAAAAGTTTGTTCCATGAGAATCGCTGAAAAGGCAAACCCAGTTTCGCAATATATTTTCAACTATCCTTGGATTCGACGAGGTTTTATATAAGCCTGTTCGTGCTAATAAAGTCTGTTTCAACATGAAATGGTATAAGTATGAAAATCAAAGCTAAGTAACTTGTTTTAGTCCCATGTGCATTTATCATGAGTTTGCAGGATGCAACCGGCAATGTTCTCACAATCAGTAGTCAGCAGAATTTTACTGACAGTCTGCGTGCTCCTCTAGTTCTTGTAAATTTAATGATTATGTAAATTGTTTTTCATCTAAGTGCATCTCGAACCTTCTCATTTACAGTGTCATCATTTTAGGAAGTGTCGATTTTCAGTTTGCTCTAATTTGATTATTGTCACGAACACCCAAGGAATATAGAATATAATATTATAGAAAAGGAATGGCAGATTATTCGATTTATTGGGGGTTCGGAACAAGTGAAAATGTGTGGAAAATTTACATGACTACAGCCGATCCCTAATTTCCCCCACTTGGGGATCTCAATTTAAATACACACTCGCCAATGACGTCAATTGGCGAGCTTTCCCACCCACTTTTCATTTTTTCATTTTTCCATGGGGATCTGCCACGGGTTGACGAACACCCAACTATTAAAAATGTCTTCTAAGAATAGAATGTAACTATAAGAACAGCCATCCATTCAGCTATCTACCTATCTTTGCCCAAAAGTTTTAAAGATACATTTCACTCAGGAGTAGCTATGAAGTGATATGCTTTAACTTGCCCAAATTAAGTGAACATTACCTGCACTCTCTAACTTGATTTTGATGGTTGTTTTTGTGTTTTGTTGAACATATTTAATCTTTTGTATTCGTTTTAAAATGATAAGTATTTTCATTCCGCTCAAAGAATTTGGATAACGTTTATAGTTTTAGCAATGCCCTCGGAAATTAGAATTAACGATCATTAGGCCACACATTTGTAAAAAAATATAGTTGTGCGTACAAAAAATTATCTCAAAGCATACCATGTAGACGTCTAATTTGTATCCCTGGCTGTTGGATCTTAATATTGTATGTGAAGGGTGCTTGTATCTTGTAACGGAGTACGTGAATTTAGACTTGTTTCCTCCCTCTTTCGATTTCTATGATGATGTTAAGTTATGAACCTGAAGAAGGAAGCAACCAACTGGGAGCAAAACTGCTGTCGGATATTAATATTAATCATCACAGGAATTCCTTTCGTAATTCGGATGTGAAAAAACACAGGCTGTTCATAATATAGATATATAGTATAGCAGAAAAGTACTCGGGAAGTCGCACACTCTGATGTATAGACGAGCATTCTAAAGTTAGTCACTCTTTTTCTTGGGTTCCTCCTGTCGTATGCCATAATACCTCCTACTTATTTGCTTACTACTACGTACAACAAATTACTCTCATGCAGATGCTGGTCGTAAGTCTACAGAATGGAAATACTAGTGGAATGCTCATAGCAAAAACACTTACAGTTTTTAACTGTGCTCTCGTTGGAATATGGTTTCTGCATGTAAACATTGCACTCTAACTCACATTTCTGTATTTTTCTTCTCCGAATTTATTTCGTTTTCTTTCCATCTGCTTCTATTTTGGGTTTTGTTGCAAAACAGAATTAAGTATAGTAAATCCATGTAATATCCTCCCAAACAACATTATAATCTAAACGGAAGCTCATTGCTTTCGCTAGGCTAGTTTTCCTTGAAATATCACTATAATACGGCATGCCCTCAACATGCATTAATAGCAAAGTTATGGTGACGTTTATGTCATAGTAAGTAGCGCAGTGTGTAACAAACCAAAGGAAATTATACAGATCCTTACCTACTTAAATACGCGTAGAATGCAGATTCTGTTGTGCGGTACAAACTGTATATAGTAGAGATCCGGGAATTTTTATGTAAGCTTTGGTTTTTCCTCTTTAAACTTGTGTGTAGTAGACAAGGAAGGACGAAGAAAGAAAAAATAGGAAGACACTTTCACATTAGCATAAGGAGGGAAACATTAGAACTTAAATATGAGTATCTGCATCCATTTATCTTATCATAGTATGCACATTACATACATAAGTACACGAATAACCACTAGATCTCTGCGGGCAATATTTTCTTTCAGCTTTCCTTTTAATGCAGAGTGAAAGCAGGAAAGAATGGAGAGAGAAAGAAAGTAAGCTAGACTGAACACATATACATAGATGCACGCATGAAGAAAGCACAATGCAATACAATTGCAGGAGGGATGTCTATATAAAAGTACTAGTATCTCCATGCACATAAACAGATATACTTAGGTATGTGTTATGTTCCTTACTTATGTGTGTACTACTGGTACAGAGTCCGTAGTAGGAGGAAGGAAGAAGGGATTAAATTCTTTCTGGGTCAATAAAATTGATCCTCTATCCAATGTTCTGTACATAAGTGTCTGCAGGCTTACGCTTGCTTTATGACATACAAAGTTCACTATTTGTTTCTCTGTTTCTTCTTATCGTACGAAAACCACGACAGAAACGAAAAGAAAATATCGCCTGTTATTTCAAATAGGTACTTGTTTAGTACCAAATACCAACTCTTATTTTGGGTAATTGAAAAGCGGAAAGTATCTGACAAAAGCTTTTCTTTCTTGTCGATTTGATTACAAAATAATATGGCTATACCAAGAGTTACAAAGTGTTAAATATTTATATATAGGAAGTTAAGTTAACGCATACAAGAGTCTTTCAACTGATTGACTGAATGCAGCTGTTAAAAGTAGTATCACACCTATCAATATACTTATCAACGAAGTGAGCAAGAGTGTACGAAGACTGTGAAGAATTTCCAGAAGATGAGGAAAATAAGTAATTTAACTAGATGTAAGGCAAAGCCTACCGCTACGATATATTCTAATCAAATTAGTAGTGTGGTATTTGGTGAAAGCTATTTATTAGCCGCCCACTACTATAAGGTATAAAAGAAAATGTCTATTAATACAGATTAGTGTGTATGCCTGTTAATGATTCTCAGTGAATGTCAGTCGTTTGTAAAATATGGTGCGGTAAATGGAGCTAAATTGACAATTTTGCAGAGCAATCTACACGTGCCACTATATTGGTGCGTGTCCATAATTAATTATGTGAATTTCAATCCGGGCCATGCCCCAACTAGCTGTTCAAGTCGCCCATATCAAATAGCTAGTCTGTTACTCTAATTTCTTCGTGAAATGAATACTGTAATAGGGTATTCAAGTCTTCGCGAGGAATTCTATCCGATCATTATTGTGGGCTATTCTGTGTTTTGTGTTGTCGTTAAGTATTTAATGCATGAGGCTTATTAGTTCCTGCTCTCTGTGGTACATAACCCACACTTGTAGCTAGACAACTACCTTTCGAATACACAATACTGTATAAGAAACTAAATATAATATGAACTGAAAATTAGGCTAATCTAATCTAAACATTTTCCTGTAGGGGCTTACTTTGCCTTTTGCATTTGGACACGTAACGAGGTTGTAAAGAAACGGTATAAACTAGTATATTATTTTCTGTTTAGTTCCTAAATCATGTTCGTGTTGATAATTAATAGCACTCAGATTTGCTTTGTGGACACGCGCGAAGACAGCTCTGGTAATAAATAAGTCAAATGGTTTTCTTATCTTGTTAACAGTATCTTTACATGTGCAGGAGATACCTTTTGTAGACTGCCTACTAAACGTGTTCAATTAGTGGAAGAAATAAACCAGTTAGGAACAAAAATAGGCATGACTATTTTTTCCACATGCATTTAAGCATAGTAAGTAATACTTAGGTGCACGTACATATCTTTAGTTAGTATGGTAGGTGCTTACCCTACTTTTATAGGTGTATTCGTTTCAACGCAATATTGATTAGTGAGATTATTTCAGTCCTCTTGTCTTACTATAGTGAGACGAATTTCCGCGTTGTTGTTCTGCCATGTGATTAGGTAGAAGAAATACGAAAGTAGCATTCCTATTTCTAGGCTTGTTGCTTAAACAGATAGGGGATTGAATACATAGGGAATGCCTTGTACAGCACATGAAATAAGACTGGAGTACACGAGGGCAGAACTGGACGGACAGAGACACGGCATCGACTTGAGTTTCCTACATCCCTCGCCATGAATTCGCAATTGGAACAATTTTCGAGAACGAAAGTGAGTTAACTCTTTGAGTACCTCGTCTGTGCTGTTGTGTTAGTGTACCTGTCTGTATGGCACATTGACTTGCCTTCTTGACTGCTACTACTACGTACTCTAGAAAAGTCTAGTTCGACATAATGGAAAAAAGAAAGTGAGGGAAAGCGAAAGAAAGTTTGTAAAGTGTAAGCTAAAAGGGAAAAGTAAAGGAAGTGAACTTGGCTGAATCCGGCGAACTAAGGTACCTTACTTACTGCCCATATAATACTTTGTAGCTTCATACATTGTCATTGGTAGAGAAAGGGTAGAAAGCTACCTGCATCTATTTTAGCCTTTCCGCTATTAGCAGTTGTTATGTAAGAACATACTTATGACCAATATAGAATCTATTTTGATATCTTAGTCAATATATTTTGTATACACTTGCACATTGTATGTATTATGAATGAAAGATGTTATATGTATATGAGGAATGTAGCTGTCCTTCCCGCATCTCTATCATCCATGCTGTTTACTAGTACAGTGTACGTAAGTAACAGTAAGTGTGTCGAGTAAGACGTGAATGAGCATAAGTATATAGTAGTAGTGGGAGTGACACGACTTAGACAAGCAGTAGTCGGAAGTGTGTAGTAAGAAAGGACGAGCGAAAAGAAAGCCGACTTGAATAAGAGAAAGCACGCTGAGAATGAAAGGATTGGCATTGGCATGCATGACCAAAATTCGCACTCGCAAGTCATCAATATTCTACAAACAAAGCAGCACGTTCAGCGTTCCAGTGTGATTTCGTGTGATGGGATCTTGTGTGATGTGATAGCTTCTCACTACACAAGTACTAATATAGATGGGTCTACTATTCAACAAACTAGCTGTATATATAAACACTACCTAACTAGATACCTACTTATAGCATTTGTAGGTAGTCACACTGTCAGTTTTAGTTATGGTAGTTTAGTGTCCTATCTTCCTATGGCTACACTTTTTGTCGTTTTTTTGTAAGTATTAAGTTGACTCGAACTGTCTACGTTGACATTATACCGCAAATATACTGTCTCTACAATATGTGAGGAGAAATGTGCAAAAAGAAAAAAGCACCGAAGAGAATTGCAAAGGAACTATATGACAGTCAGAGCACCGGGGCCTATCTCTATATTTGACTTCTTCTGTACCACTTGGTCTGGTTCAGTTTCGGTTTGTCTAGGCAATTGCAGTGCCCTCGTTTTACCAACTACTTACAACAGCTACACTTATAGCTTCTATCTTGACGGCATCTGTTCTTTAATACTGATCTGTCCTTGTGAAGGTTTGTCGTGTCGTGTCTAATGTGTCCTATATACACTTCCAACACCTTCAGTATATCTTGCAATAGAAAAACTCAGACAATTCTAGTGTTACATTCAGTTTAGGAAAAAATTCCAATGAGTATGAGCATTAGTGAGAGTGGAGTAGTGAGTATTAGTAGTGTCTTTTATGTGAGTAGCTATACGGTTTACGTACAAGTAGGAATGCAGATAAGCATGCACAATTTGTAGTAATATGTCTGTGTTCAGAGAGGGTAACGAAGTCTTATGATGTGGATTCGAATGCGTATTGCATTAGGAGAGCAGGTTCTTGGCGGAGGAAGAAAGTATAAAGGGATGTTAGGTGATGGGATGGTGATGCGATGTCCTGAGCCGTGCGGTGCGTGGGAAAACTCGTTGTCGATTCGCGGATGTCGTTGCGAATTCGCAACGAGGGACTCTAAGAATGAACCTTAAGGATGTATCAGGAGTTTGTACAGAATTGTCGAAGAATACCTCCACTCCCACAGTCCAATCCAAACCAGGTCGTTCCAAAGCAAACCTTTTTTACTTCACTTTACCTTACTTTACTCTCTGCTCACACTCATAGGCTTCTCGAGGCAGTTATTTATATTGTAGTAGAGACACAGAGACAGTGGGAGCAAAGGAAGGAGAACTAGTCTAGTCTGTTCTGTCACATCACAACGTGCCATCCTCTCGACAAAGTAGCTAATGCCACTCTTGTGTACTATTCTCTGTGTATTCTGTTGGGTAGCTTTCTCTTCCTTGCTTGCCTCCGTCCCTCTCTTCAGTTTCCTTTTTATGCTTTCCTCCAGTTTAAATCATTTTATGTATTCTGAGTATCCTCTCTCCTTGTCTGTCTCTACCTTGTGTACATAGAGTAACTGGGGACCCAGGCAGTCTTCCCTCTTCCACCTCTTTTCTCAATTCAACAATTCAAAGAAAGGATATTTATATATCATCTTTTTAATATGTTCCTATGACATATTATGTATATAATGGGAAAGTATTATAGCATTGTAAAGCTTACCTTTCTAAGGTAAGCTCACTAAGTTACTAGCTACATTTGTAAGTTAGTGTTACAGGTATTGATATAAATCTATTCGCCTTTGTAAAACTATATAAAAGAGTTTTATATATTAGTGCCCTAATGGCATATATCTGTATCTGTAGTATTTGTGACAATACTTTCTCAAATACTTACTACCCTGACTTAACTAGTACCTACCTACCTGCTTTGGTGTATAGCTGCTGATTATAACTGAAGAGGTGGCAGTACATAGGTATAGTACAAGTAAAGCACAAAGAGGAACAAAACATAACGTCCACTGCATTGGATATACAACTTTCCCTTACTTTCTCCGGTCAAATCCAATTTTTGTATAGACTAAATGTTAGAATTTGTGGAATTTCACGTTCCGTGTGTATGTACATGTTTATCTGAAGATGTATAGCTTTGTGGTATGTTGAACTCTTAGTATTATTGTATTCTATTGTATTTCAGTCAGTCACTGCAAAACTCTCGTCCTTTCTCTCCATCTACAGAAATATATACAATGCGGAATTTCGATTTTGCTGCATTGCTTTGGCCAACCAAACCCGTCCAATTTGCCAACTGTTAAAACATCTTGCGATTTTTACCACATAACATTATACATAGTTGTATGTAGTTGTGGTGGCCTTGTCGAACTATTTATCTATCAGCACAGAATACCACACAATTTAATATATGTAACACAATACACACAATATGTGCACAGTGCAAGCAGATACTTATTGCTCCAAAAGTTGGGAAACTACTTTAGTCTACCTATAGTTGGGAAACCAGCAGAGACTGTCTCGAGTGGGTTGGTGAGGTTTGGAATACTATGTTTTGGTGTAGAGCACTTGACTCGATTCAGTCAGTTCGACTTTTCTTTCTTTTTACGTAAAAGGGAATCTAGGCACTTGAGCAGGGTGACTTTATTTATTTTACTCGAGGACATAAGTGGACCGCCTTCCAAATTGAATGAAGCTCTACGAAAGAATTCAATTGCCATGTTAAGTTAAGAGTGCAGATGGAGCGTTCTTTATTATTGCTCTGGCCTTTTGCATTATACACATATACTTCCCTCTACTTACCGTCCGTAGTGATTGCATTCTAATTTAACCTGAACAGAAAAAATGTCTGGTCTAACCCTTGGACATATAATAGGCTGAGAAATTAAAGCTATAAACCCAGTTGTTCTGGTGAAATCACTTGTACTTTTTATATGTCGAAAATCTAACAGTTTCCTATATGTATTTGTACATATACGTAGTTTATACTATTTAATTAATCCCAATGACAACTCACTCACAGTCGATTCGTATGACCTTGTAGTGATATAAGTGGCATTTGCAATTTGTGCAACACTCTATACCTAAACGGTTGTACTAAAATTATCTACGATATTCATGGGTAGTTCTGTTTTAAATGTACCAGGCACTTGTTTTTGGGCACAATTCTCTAATTAAAAACAAATTGGCAATTTCCTGATGTGGAAATGCCTTTTCTGAGTTTTACTCACCGCACCATTTTGCTCAATCACAAAATATATAAAATTTTACTCTCTAAATCTCATATGCTCATTATAAGTAATAGCATTTAGTTTTTCACAAGCAAGCAAGCAAACATTCTACAGAAAATCCTTATACTAATACCTTTATGCATACTTATCTTGCAAGACATAATAACTGTATCCTATTATTGATCAAAAGATAAGAGGATTGTGGAATTGCTAGCACGTGTCAGAAAATACTGACTTTATAGACTCTAATGCTTAAGTATGGAATTAAGCAAGTTTATTTATACGTGGTAGAATGAAAATTCTAAAATGACTAATTTTTGTTTGTTCTTTCATCACAGCCTGAGTTTCAAGTTATCATTACAATTTTTTGTGGGATTTTTGTTTGTTCATTCATAGCAAACACTAAAATCCTCCTCCTCTAAAATTGAGAAAAGTGCCCCCTACAGTGAAAAGACGTTCAGTAGTATTATCTACTAGACTGTTGACAGTATTTCTGTCTGCTCTGCATTCTGAGTTAAGGGGCAACAATGGATAAAGCTGTTAACACAATGAGTAAGGTAGTGAACTCATTGAATTTTGTTTCTATCTTTAGACAATTTCTATTCATTGACTAGAGTAAGTAAAAGCAAAGTGACATTTGAATTGTTGGTGACTACAAAGAACTTTCCCGGTCACCGTTCCGTTTCCTTTTCTTCTAGTCGAATGTTCGGTTCCGTTCTGGTTCTGTAAAGTTGTGTTGTATAGGGTTGGAGGAAATTTGAGGCAAATCGCGTCGTGTCTTGATTGTAATGTTTCCTTTGAAGGCCCTTTACACAATCAAAGACTTTAATGTCAGAAGGACTACAGAGGGAATAAGTGTACTGTAATAATAACTATGTATGTAAGTATTTGAGAACAAAGCTAAAGAAATTGTTAATAGTTACACAACTGGAGATTTTCTGATGACGCAATTCGATTGAAGAAAGAGATGTGGCTGGAGACTAAATACATCTAACTTTGGCTATATACATATAAATACTGTACACTTACAGTCAATGGGTAAACGTTCCGTAACCAAACCTGAAATGTTGTCGTGTAGTTCAAAGGACTCAAAAGAGACACTAGGAAAAGATAAAATCTTTGTTCCTATAAGTGCTGCGTAGGTGTTTGTGCTTATTCAGTAACCACAATAACTTGTCAGTTATTTTATTTTTATCCTTAAGTATGCATGTTATTGTTTGGAAGTATTTGTTATCAGGCAATCCATCAATGTCAATTGCAAAGTACAAATTTATTTTGATGTGAGTGAGTGAGTGGGTTGTGGAGGATTGATCTTTCTAAATAGGAATGTGTAGTTTAACAGCACAGAAGCCTCAAATTGTATGGGCGGAAAAGCAATCAAAATGCTAATCATCGGGAATACGTTCATCATGGCATTAAAGTACTTTTCGAGTGCATGAACTTTTAGTTACAGAAAAACAACTTGGTTCAATAAATGCATGCAACAAACCCTCTGCTATATTATGTTATGATATAAATACTCCTACGCTAAGATTATTCCATCTGTAGCTGTGTATATTACGGGTGCATGTTGACGAGGTAGCGTAAACAATAATTTTCGGTTGTGGAGTGAATTCTCTATACAATTAGCTTACCAAAATATGATATCGTGATCGAAGTTAACTGTGGACATTTTTCCGAGCTGCCTGTATCATTGTAATTAACTTCTGCCGAATTCCATTCTCAGGACTACAACAAAAAGTGAATTCCTTCTTTCTAAAAATAGAAAAACCCGAAACGTTAAGAAATGAAAGAAAATTGCTTCACGCAGTGTACTACAATGTACCATATGAGCTGTCACGAGATGAAAATACAATCTTTTCATCTTGTACTTGCCTGCTATGTACATAAGTAGAGAAACATGCGATAGAAATATTGAAATCTATTAATACCATATAACCACTATTATTCCAATAGTGATAGGTACTGTATTAATATTTGGAACCAACATTTATGCATAGCTCACAAACTTTTTTAATACACAAAAACTAAAGCCGTAATGGGAAATAGGGAGTTTATTTAGGAAAATATGCAGACTACTTCCTGTTGGGATGCCTTATCCAAAAATTTAATACCTAATATTTCTTGATAGCAAAAAGTCAAAACGGTTGACTTGCCAGACTTTCTCCGCCTATGTAAATAAAGGAGACCTAATACAAACTGCATCTATTTGTATGTAAACTGCGAGATAAGACACGACACACGAGACCGGTCGGTCGCTTTGAAGGAATTTGATGATATGTGTAGATAGAGTGGAGCAGAGGCAAGTCAAGAAAAAACTGATTATATCTCCGGAAGGGCAAAAGACTCCTTATGTTTTCCCGCATCCGTAACATTATGCATGCAGCAAGAAATAGCAATATTCATCTCGCCTTTGATCTATCATTGAAAATAAAAGAAAATTGCTGTTATTATTATTATCATAGATCTTCTTTATGTTCAAGGTCTTCCATTCATTCAATTTGCGATGCATGCATACTACAAAGTCCAGTCAAGTACTTTATTGTTAGTTGCCGAACTCACTTCCTTTTGCACGCACAAATAGGCGTGTATAAATATCATTTTATTGCCTCATCTTACGTCATGTGTAAATGGATATATTCATACCTTATAGTAACAAACTGCATAACGCGCATGTTGAGATCACATAAAAGCTATAGGCACAAGTACCTAGCTATGAAATATTGCCACTTTCCCCAAAGAGCTTTTTACAATATAAATTTTATAAGCAGCCATCACTTTTATAGGCAAAAAATGCGTTTGGCTTCTGTTGATTCTAATTTTAAAAAACCAACCACCATGTTCCCAAATTAAACTCAACTTTATAAGAGCTGAAAGTGAAAGGAAAAAAGTTATCTTTACGTAAATACTATAAAATATTATGCCGGTAAAGATAAGAAATGCCTACGACTACAATAATAACAGAAGGTACTAGCATAAAAATAATCAAATATATTTTAGGCCACGTAAACAGTAGGGAGAATGAAATTATGATACATTCATTTTTCTGTTACATAAAAAAATGTTGCATATTTGATGAAGCCACAAGGATCCAATTGTTACTGTAAGGAATTGGGAATTTGCCTTAAAACTTTCTAGAGACGGAAACTCGATAGGATACTCAGGAGTTAGGTAATCTGGAGATAGATGTGTGATGCTCTGGTATAACAGTGAAATCTTGTCTATCAAGGTTGAGACGACTACTACCGGTTCAATTTTCAGTTTCGGCTGCCTTGCTTTAATGTATTACTTACCTATGTGAATGTACGGATCAAAGGCACATAAGGAGAAGTGAAGGCGTACAAATGAAAGATATTTATTATGGAAAGTTCTTCTGGGGTAGCAGCAAATTGCGATGGAGTGTAGACTTAGATAGAAAATGAAATTCATCCGAGACTAGGTATACTATTAAAAAAGGGCATAGCAGCTCAGTTCACTTGATCTCCTGTTCACCAGTTCAGTCACTCATACTTGAGAAATCCTAAATCCACATTGAATCTCCTTTTTCCTTTCTGTCTTTTCTATTCATTGCTCGTCTTCTTGATGTATGTATGAACTAGACTTATATTATTTTTACGAACAGAAGATATTATTACATTTCTGCGGACATATAAATACCTGTACTAACATGTAGTATACTGCATTCCATATCAACACAGTCAGTACTACATAAGTTACCGAAAAGGAACCAAGGAGCAAGTAGGTATTATTAGTACCCCAGCATATCAACGTATCTATTTTTCGTGTGACATGCCATAGTTACTCACGCACGGAATTATATTTTATCTTTTATTTCATTTTCATTGCATTTCTTGAAATGTCAGGTCGTTCGCATTTGAATTGGACGCTTTCATTTCCCTATTCTTAAGATATCAGTAACATTGAGTGGATTTTTTTAGTTGTAAGCCTACCTTCGCACACACAAGGTAACATTCCAAGAGTAAGTAAGAAATGCGGTTGAAAATATATAGATATTGTTAGGATATGTCAGAGATAGAGTTACACATGTATTACTTTAGGTCGTATGTTCCATGTATGTACGTGTGGCTCTTAAGAAACAAAATTCCGGTATAACCAAGAAAAGTAAAAAAGGAGTGAGGGACTCAAGATGAGTGAAGTGAATGAGAATGTGCGTGTTTGGATTGTGGATTTGAGTGGAGTGCCTGGCGAATAGGCATCGACATCGACCGAACAAGAGCAAGTCTGTCTAGTGACTTAGAAGAAATCCAAATGAACCGAAATCCGAATTTGGCATTTCCTTCTTTCACTCTTCAACGTATAGAATAGGCTTTCGTAAATATACAGCAGTCAAAGATATATAGATAGCTTCAGTCAAATAAGAATGAATACAATGCGTAGATAAAAAGGGGAAAAGGCAATTCTGAAGAAAGGAGTAATATATCTGCGTACGTTGTTATTCGAATGGTGCGTGAGGTAAGGATCCTTCGATGAAATATTCATTTGGGATTTACAAAGGCTATTGCCAGTCATACTCTCCCCACAGCTCAATGTAATGTAACGTAACCGTTCCTATATGGAAATATTCCTACAACCTCAGTTCCTGGGTTCACAGCTATCTTTTTCCATATATGCCAAATACCAAGTAAATATACTTAACCATGAGAAATATACATATGCAGTCAACGGTAATATTAGTATTTTCTCTTATTTGACTAGTTTTTTTACATTTTTCTCATGTTAGCTATAATATGGGTTGTTCTGCTTTGGTCTGGTCTACGTTTCCTAAGCTTTCGTACAAATGGAATTCTAAGACAGGCCTTGTGTGATCGCTTCGTTAAGACATTTCTATGCGTAGTTGCACTTCAATATTTCAACCCCTTTGGTCCTCCTTAGGAATTCTTGACGTGCTTCGCAGAGGGACAGGAAAACATAGTATGAGATAGGGTTCAGCTCCACGTCTGGTTAATTGACAGCTCTTTTGACTGCTACAAAAACACTCTCGTTTACTTGAATCCGGAGTGTGATGATCTCATTCTTCAAAATTGTTTTTCTATTTTACTGGTTCCAGTCAACTTAATTGACCGAGTTGTGTTATTGTAATAATCTGCACTTATATTTATTTGGAATCCTTCTTTTATACTCCTGGTGATTGATGGAAGTTCAAATACTTGACTCAGTTTTATTTACACTGGAAATAACATACACAAGCGTATGAATGATGGAGCAGAGAACATGTTTTGTGTTAGTACATGTGTACTCACACAATGAAGTCTTTCGCTGTGGGAGAAGTTTTCAGTGGGTGTTAAGTGTTCTGATGTTTATGAGTCTCAAGATAAAATTTGGTTGATCTTATCAGTTTCTGTGGGAAAGAAGTGCAGAGCGGGGATTCCCTCTCACATCCCACACGTTATTACTGTCATTAGCATAGCAATCTCATGAATGCACCCCCTTCCGACCTCAAATTGAATTTTTTTTCTCTTAACCATTGCGTTGTAGTGAAATATTTCTTACAGATATTCCCCCTCTGCAATTCTACTAATGTTACTTATATTATCGCACGAATATATTACTAGGTGGTAAGTGCCACACACACCTAAATCTTGGATATCAATTGTTTAGTGTCCATTTCTGCAGAAGTATGTTTTTTATTTGTCCCGGTTTCAGTGCATACTAAGTGCACTAAAGTTGGGTGTGTTCTTAATATTCGTTAAAGCTATTGAGCAGTTAGTTTTTGAATGTCATCTTATACCGTATGAGAATGTGATTCTGTAATATAGAACACTGGTCAAGTAGTTCTTTAAGTATTTTTTATTCAAAAGCAATACAGTAATGAAATGAAACATTGGAAAAAACTAAAAATAGATAGGTACAATAAACTTCAGGAAAGTATTTATAAACTATTGTTGATATTATCTTTAATACTTACGTAGATTGTAAATGAAAAATGTGGAGTAAAAATGAATCCCGTAGCTCATCTTTCACATTCGTCTGTAATTTTTATTGAAAGAAGGAAGTTGGCTCAGAGTTGGTTGGCTATTCTCTAGAATTTGTTTTATTCAAACTTTTGTCATTTTCATTTCTCTCAGTATCTTGCATTTAGCATATTCTCCTCGTTTTTCTTTGTATCAAGGGGGTCGATAGTTAAATATGTGCCACTGGAGTGTATGTATTATTCCAGTAAAAGAAAAAGTTTCGTTTCTTCATATTCCGAAGAAAGTAAATCGAGTGCGTATAAAATGGTTGTTATAGGAGGACCATTTGCCAAAATTATGTGCTAGTGTAGTGTAGCTTATAGGTTTCTAAAATATAGGTAAGTTAAACTACATGTGTTGGATGTAAAGTGAAATGAACCTTGTGAACCATAATAACTAAGGCTCAGAGAAAGTTTTCCTATCTGTAATAAAATGACAAAAGTTAGGATCTTTGCTTTGTTCGACACATACATTTGCTTCGCTTGCTTATAATATTATTGTGTGAAATAAATGTATGCATGCATATCATTGTCAGTGAACTCTTAGGCATCATAGACACTTTTCTATAAAACAAACTGGGTCACCTTTTCCACTTTGAAAGCAAATCAATGAAACCCATAAAAATCGAGTGAGTTTCTCAACCTTTTTCTCAACATTCTCACTTCCGTTTGCAGCAGTCAATACTAAAACCCAAGTATATTCTTGATAAACAATGTATTTCTTCTTTATGTTTGCATGTGTTAATAAAAGAGGATGTAGATTTAAGCTATTATCATGAATCCCTGCAGAGATCATGATCATACATTCAGTCATATAATTGTTGTGGTGCATTACATAATATCCTATATATTTTCCCATTTTGTAGCTTGCTTATTCAAACTTTGACCCTTAGAAAAACATTTTGATCAATCTACGTATGTTCTCAACTGGTATTTATTAATTAGTATGGGGCATTTTCATAGTGGAATATGGTAGCGAAACAAACGCCTGAGGTTCTTTTCTAGGATCGTTCACGTGCCCTTGCGTCCATGAACTTTCGTTTCTGTACACAATATTCACCTTAGAATTTAGTCGGTACGTATGAATATGTGGCCGGGAGGTAAAATGTTAGAATGCACAAATGTATACGTGTATTAAATATAAATAGAAAAGCAGTTTGCATAAACATATTGTTTTTATGCAAAATTATTTTATTTTTGCGAGAAAAGCTAAGGATAAACCATGTACTAGTCTTACCAGTATCAACTATTTAGATCCTTTCGGGTTTCCACATTCCGTATGGTAAATTGTTCGTTTTTCCAAGTTTAGCATGACGAGAAGTGTTCACGTTGAGTATAAATAGATTAACCCAACGTAAAGACATGTATATTTAATGTTAGCGGTTAGTGCAGTAACAAAGTAATAACATATGGTTGTTCATTCAACTCTTTTGCTCTTCATCTAAATGAAATAATTACAATTGAAAATAATATTTACAGAAAGGGGAAGAAAGTTTTCGAGTAACGTTCGTTTTGTAAGGGCAAACTCTGAGTGACTGCTATAGGCAGATATAAATTACATTTGCAGCTCCACATGCATTGCAAATTCTTTCCTATTTTCTCAAACGATGGAAAATTAAACTTGGATTCGCTCACATTTGAATTAATCTTTTCTGTAATTTTACTGTTCTTTTCTACAACAAAGTAGAATTGTGCATGGAGTCGAGGAAATGAGTTTATGTCCAAAGCGTAGTTTACTTTTCTACTAGTATATGGTACAGTATAAAACATTCATTACGCCTCTGGTCCTGATTTCTACAATGGTAATAGCGGGTACATTATATCTGTTGTATTCTGCTCACATGTTTTGTTTTTGCTCATGAATGAACGGAATCTTTCTTTTCTCTAGTAGAACTTTGTTTGTCATCTATATGTACTGTGTACAACTGCGACAGTGTATTCGCATTAAACAAGTACAGATATACTTCGGTAGTGTAACAAACAAGGCGGAATTAATTTTTGGTTCTCTAACTCTTCTATTCTTCTAGCTTTCATTACTTTTCTAGTTTACTAACTCTAAGCTATGTTGCTCTTTGCTCTATATCTAACTAATTGTAAGCGAGCCAAACGAACGTTTCATTTTAGACAAATGTATTGTTGGTAATAGTGTTACGCAACATACATAGGCAGACTTTGCATTATAAATACATGACTTGATGACGGGACGTGTTCTGCAAGCCATAGCCTGTGCACTCATACGTACGGGTATTAAGATACCTATATATATTATGCAGTACTCTTTTAATACACACTGAACAATGTGCACCTAAAAGAAAACAATTCTTTTCAAAAGCATTTATAAAGTAAGAATAGAGCGTGGAGAGTATGGAGATGTGTACTTACATTTAATTTAAACGCAGTTGTTTCTGAACTATCCTTTATTTTGTATGTGACTCTTCCGTCTAGTTGTTTGGTATTAATTAGTAAGTAGCATGCCCTGAATGAAGTCTCTTACTTTGTCTACTTGCGTAATTACTTACGCTGTGCATACTCACCATGCAACGCTCGATGTAGAATAAAGCTAAGAATCCCCTTTGTATTCCCAACTACCAAACACATAATGCAAATTTTGTTCCCCATGCATATTCCATATGGTTTTAGAGTAGTTTAAATTGAATCTACTTGTGGGTAATACTTATCATTTCATTTTAAACCGGCATGGTCACTGTTAGGAGATAGCCATAAGGTATGTACGATACTCTTTCTAGGTGCATTTACTGCAGAAAATCAGAAACTTTAATAAATACAGAATAGGAGGGACGAGCCAATTGTGGGATTGGATGTAGTAATGAAAAACATTTTCTGCTTTCTGCATTGCTTATTAATGCATATCTCATGGCCCAAATGTTTTATAAATATTTATTGTTTTATACAACAGTTTCACCATACTCAATGTAGAAATGGGCTGACCTGTGCATTTGAGTTAGCAACATTACTTTATTATGGTATGGTATGTCGGGTATGTCAATTCTGGACTTAATAATTAAAGTAGATGGGAAATTAACTAAAATCCACTTTCCTAACATCTATTGAACCTATCAAACCAATAATAAGTATGTTCTGGCTTGGACTGATGCACTGTAATTGAAACTGTGGCAGTTTTGAATCGATTAAATTAATGAACTGCCTGGCTGTCTGTGCAATGTGTAGAATGTTTAATCACTTGATTCGGCTTCTCTTTAATTTTAGGGATCTACATCGTTATACCACCTACTGTGGTATACTATGTCACGCTGTTGTGACATTACTTTAAATTCTGATACGGTATTTCATACAATATGTGATTTGTTTACTATGTTAACACGTATGACATCATGTCACGAAGGAATTGACTCTGTTTATTAACTTCTCACCCTCACTGATTCTGCACTTTGTAAACCTAAATTTACTCATAAATTTCTAGTCATTTGAGGAAGTAAATGCTTCGGTTTCATATCTTTGCGTTAGCAATAAACGAATTTACTAAATCAGAAACAATGTTGTTTGCTTTCCATCTTTTGGTTTTAATAAGCTGTTTATTATAACGTTATTTATTTGCTTTGGGCAAACTAAAGTGTGCAATGTGAAAACGGGTGAGCATAAAACGTTCAAGTGTCAAACTCCGAGTGTCATTCTCATTTCCTTATTCTGCAATAAATTCGGAAATAAATACTGTAATGGGAATCTCCAAAATGACGGGTACTCTAGTACTTAACTCTAGATTGTACAGGACAGGACACGAAAGAGATTCATTTAACTTAGGTAATAATTTCGATGTGTGCTACATTCAAATTATAGCTGTGTAGATTCATACGTGGGCAAAGGAGGCGAAACTGTTGCAGCTGAAAGATGAATTTTCGTTAAAGTTGAAGGAAACGCCACAAATATATAACATGTCGTGCTTCGGCATTAATAGAGCCAAATACACATGTTACACGATGCTAAGAGCTACTATAGTGGAAGAGTGAGATGAAAGTCATAAAATAAAGTCGAAGGAAGCATAAATCAAGGGAGTAGTTTGTCAGGATGTGACAATGATGGAAAGGACAACATAGTGCAAAGGTAACAGAGCAAGCACATATACATAATATAGACGCACTCATTTTCATTGGAGCCGATCTCTGCTTCCTTCCCGTCTCTCTAACTTACAGCTCAACTTTGTCTCCAAAACATATCGATGTCTATTTGGCTATAAATATATCTTATCGTTAGCCAAGAACAGATAGTTTAGGGAAGCAAGCGTTGTACACACACTTTGGCGTGGGTACGTAACTCATAAAGATGTTACAATTTTCTTCGACGTGCTAATAGAGGTTTTGAGCGATAAAGGTGAAATAATTCTTCCCACCGCAATTCCACTTTTGAATATGTATACTCAGATTTTTGACGCGGATGTTCATAAGGCAAAGTCGGCCGTCTACTCGGCGCAGAATGATTTACAGTGTTAGAGCAATTAGGGCTAATGGACTTATTGCTTACTCTAAATGCTCTTGTGATAAATGTCTTGGCATGATGATTTCAATTTTTGTCGTCCTTCCGCTCCTTCCCTTCCATTGCAATGCACACTCAAGTTTAAAAATAGAATGTCTTCGCTTCTCCTCTCCAATAACTTTCTACAATTCCCTTTGCCTCCGTGAGTTATGCAGCCACTCATACACTATAACACAGCTATGATGCTCAACAAGACATTTTAATGTTTTCAAACCAGCCAGCAAACCCATGGAGAGCAGTGCTACTACTACTTACTAACACATGCGGATAGGTACGGACTTTTTACTGACGTTCGTAGGTACATGTTAACTATTTCAGATGTCTACGTACTATTTCTCCTGAAAATAATATTCCCTTTTTCTATTATGTATCCGGAGGTAGGTACCTAATATGAATTTTGCATCTACAAAGTTGCACGGAAAGAAACCTTTGAATATCGAATATTAAACAGTGAAGTGTAAGAGCGAGAAGGGAAGGAAGTGTAAAGCAAGTCAAATAAGATCATCTAGATATTCTAGTAAATGTGTAGTACAGTGCGTTGAATAACAATGCTATATGGTATACTCTGAGCTGAAGGCTTGTCAACTGAAGTGTGTATGCTTGACTGCGTGTTATTTCCTATAGAAAATCATGAGGGTTTATAACGAGAACGAATGGATCATCTGAGTCGTAAAGACGAGAAAACACGTAAACGCTGAGACTCTTTTCTCAGACGACTCATCTTGCTGTGGCCCAAACTCCTCTCTCCCGATTCTTTCACAGGGAGCTCAACTATCCGTGGCCAACATAAAGAATATTTGGAAAGCTGAATGAAAAACTGAAACGAGACTCGAGAAAAATGTGGAGTCATATCCTTAAACACAAACACTGTTATAATCTACTACTAGCTGTTTACCATAGCGAGTCTATATTTACTTGTTACAGCTTCTCCTCTGGTATAGTAAAATGTGTAAGTGAATGTGTCTATATATACATATAGGAAGGCCCGACTATAATAATGATAATAATATGTTTTACGTCGGATTACTTGAGTACCCACGTAAATGTGAACGTAGGTAGGTTTTCTGTGCTTAGTGAATCTCTGTCTGTCCGATGGAATATGAAAAGACTAAGGATTTATGAGAACAAGTGCTTTGTACATTTTATGAGATTGAGTATAAGTTTATGTGGCTCTTCACTCCGTTTTACTCCGTCTGTAGCCACTTCTATATATATGCACACAACACCTAAACACATAGAGATAGACAGATCAACCAAACTGACACTCTGACAGCCCGACAAAGTTAAAGCCAAGCATACGTTCTGTCTGTTACAGATGAGCTACATTAGATGGACATGTATGTTATTATATTTTCATTTACGCGTGTAATAATATAAAATGTAATATAACGTCTGTTGTTTGTAGAAAACTCACCTATGAATTACAAACTAAATAGGAGAATATGTGGTAGTAATAACGCTCACTCCTCACTTATTCCAGAAGAAACCCGCTTTAAAATTCTCAAGTTCTCCAAAACTACTACATGGTTGCATTACATAAACTTACTCTATATAATATGGCACATAAACCTCCCTTGTTTTCAAAGTTTTCCAAATGGTCCGTCTTGTGCATTTTTAGTGCCACGAAATCCGGTGGCAGTGTAAAGACGACCGTCACGTTATTACCTACTTTACGCTACTTTGCTTTTTAGTTGGGGAACACACACAAACGTATTAACATACCAGATACACTTTCCTAAAGTTCTAGTGGAAGTGTATGTGATGTATTAGTAAATATTTGCACTAACCACATTATATACTACACCATCATCTCATTCCTGCACTACATGCTGCATGCTTCTGACTTTCGTTTAGTTTGGCTTGGTTCCTCTCTAATGTCGGATGAAATGGGGTTAGCATAGAATACTACATAATATAATGGAAATATTTTGCAGACTGTACATTTTGATGCACTCAGAACATCTAGAGACATACAATGTTATGTTCTTCTCTCACTATATCTATTTTACGTAGGATGTACATAACGTTTTATATTTATTTACATTTCATGTTACATCTACGTACAGCTCTCTAAATGAATACTTACAGAAAAGGGGCATGAATGCCGTAATGATGACGTTTCTCTTATGTGCGACATCACTCCCATTCGTGTCGGAACATGACAAGAAATCACACTTTAGTTTTCCGTTTTATATACAGCAAATGTGATACGAAAATGGAAAATCAGTTAGTAAAGCCTCTGTGCTTATGTAAATACATAAGTAGGTGGATTCTATAGCTTTGTAGATAATGAATGAACATGCATTCAATTACTTCACATCTTTAATCAAAACATCATGCCGGTTAAATTTTGAAATCATGCCATGTAGTTATTTATAGTTTGTTCTACTACAAATGTAAAAGAGGAAGTCGGACAATTAACCTCATCATAATCTTAATTCACCAAGAATATTTTCCTTTTTTATTATATTCAAAGATATCAATTCTCATACTTCGATCCATGCTAACTTTCTTAATTTTATCGTCAATAAGTTAATAATTCTTTACGGTTAGCCCCAGCAATATTGATAATAACCCTTGTCTAAGATTTTAGACGTTAAAATTGAAGAATTATATTGCACTGCAGAAAGCCTTTGTAAGCCTAGCTTAGTGAAGACTAATAAGTAAGGAAATAGGAGATGAAATTAACTGGGAAATAAAATCCCACCGTTTTGTACAAGGACTGTCTACATAGGTGTATTGACTTGAGCCTTACACTATATTTGACTGTATCCAACCATTTAAGTCAGAGAGTGATAAGGGTATTTAGTAGAGAGAAGAATATCTTGTATACGCGAGCTTACTCTATATTAGATAGCTATCTGCAGTTCTCGGTGTGAGGATTTAGTTAATAGTCTCGCTCCCACTTTCACTAAATCAGCCAGAATTGGCAAAAATAAATGCTTCGTCTTCACTACGTGAATTCACGTTGATTTCATGCCATTCAAGAAAGTGAAAGTTTATTTAGGGTTGCTGGAATTAGTGAAAGTTTTCTCCTCTTTAGCCTTAAAACATGTAGACGAATTTCGACCGCTTTCACTAAGCAAGCCTAAACTCCTGTTTGCTCTCTCAAAGAAAATTAAAAATCTTCTACTTGTTCCCTCTGTGCTATTTCCATGATTACTTAAATGTATACTTCCCACCTACTACACGTAATGTATACCTATAACTAGTACTTGTAAGCAGTAGTTGATATAACTAATAGCTATGTACATACTGATGTATCATAATTAAGTAGCGGAAGTTGAGTTAATTGACTCCATGGTTCGATGGGGAAGGAATTACTATCTCAGTGTTAGTATACTGGCTGACGTAGAATGATTTGTTATATTTGTACCATATATTTAATATAAGCATTGACGCTTGAACACATAAATCTCTATCTAGTGCTAGCTGTATTCAGAAAATTGGTTTTTTAGATAGTGAATGCTGCGGGGGATAACAAGATGATCTTCTACTGTCTTTTCTCCATAATTCAAAGTTTTTACCTTAACGGTATTCTACATTTAGCTAACATTCCTGCTCTGTACATAAATTATAGGCGATTAAAATAGAAATCTATTGACCGAGTAGAATGTAGACGGTGTTTACAACAACGTTACACGTTTAAACTATTTAAGAATAGCAAGGAAGAGTGAAAAGTTCATTTAGGTCAAGTTAACCGAAACTCTTGTGTTGTGTACTCACTCTTTGTTACAGCATCTGAAGTATTTAAGACTTAAAGCCTCCCAGCGCAGCAGGAAGAGTTTACTGGCCTATAGTTCAAAGTGATACGGTATTTTCTAAAGGGAAATAATTACATCGAAGAAGGAGGAACGTGCACTTGAGAGCAACAACCGATCATATGACAGCCCATGATGTTTATGAAAAGCTTGAAGATGAAATAATTATTATACAAAGCTAACGGTAGCTCATCAACTTTCCATTTAATATCTAACATAAGTTTACACGAGTTCATGGGCAAATGGTTTTGCGGATAATAATATTTGGTTTTACTCTGTAATGATCATTTAGTTTTATTCTGAAGAGAGATCTCAGTAATTCTCTAGTCATTTCTTTGAAATTGCTACTAACTATAAATAAATGATAGTACTATCCTTTAATTAATATTGTATCATGGCATATTTTACATACTTTATTGAGTAAATTAATAACGTTAGCCAACCTATTGTAGTATGAGGCTAAAACTCTGTTAAATTGCCTTGAGTAGCCACAAAAAGTAAAAGTGCATACATTCACAATCCATGTTGATAAGAGTGTTTGTTGTATTTTGCAAGGATGTACGATGTATTATCTATGTACATAGTTTACAACGTAGTAGGTACAAATGTACCTAATTGTATTTCACTGAAATTATAGTTATACAAGTAAAAGGAGTTGCTCTAATTCTGTGTTTAGTAGATTAGTAGTGTGTTTTCCAGGACAAACAAAACATTTTCTCATGTCCGGCTTGGTGTTATTGCAATAGCAGAAGTTTTGTTTGCACAAAGTAGCTTTGTTTGTAGTTTTTGGTAATTTGTTGAAAGAGGAAAGAGCAACCGGGCTAAGCATAGTTTGGTTAGGTTTGTAAGATAGAAGGAAAACTGCTGGATAAGTTAGTTTCGCGGAGGTACTTTGGTGCCCTGTTTGTTTTAAAGTTAAGTAATATCAGCAAAAGCACAGTAGCAACACAAATGGTATAGATAGCTCCACTAGCAGTAACTTGCATTAGTTGTTGGTTGGGCTCTAATTTGTGCTCTGTTTATTTTATGAGGTCTTCTCAGTACTCACTCTACCACATTCATTAAATCTCCATTTCCTACCATTTATCTATAGACCATGACTTTTTACTCACATGCATCCCTTACTCTAACTAAACACTTGTCTGACTTAACTCTTTGCTTTGCTTTATCAAATCAAACCATTATATTACGGCCAACATTGAACAGATAGCAAAATATCATCAAAGAGGTACTTTACTTTTGTTGTTCAGTATTTTAAGGCATCATGCAAAATAGAAACATGTATTTACTCGCGTATGGGTAAGAAACTTTCTTAGATTTCTTACGCATCCTTTCATATCTATAATTTACTTACACTACAACTAGTGGGAGGTATTGGTTGGTTATATGTAATGATTGATGTAATTTAGAGAATATGAGTGATTATCTGTTCAATACTAAATTGCTATTCAAATTGACGTGACACAAACGGGAGCGTTACCCTAAAGCAGTCTATGTAAATCAATTTTACTGATTGAATTAAATTAGTATACAATTATGGTTTATATAAATGCCATACTAAAAATGACTTGCCTTTTACTCTTCCAGTGCTCTTTGTCCATGTGGTTAACCAGTAAATCATCATTGTATACTACATAGAGTAATAATGTGACACAGAATAAAGTAATCTTTCTGGTGTTAAGGGGTTCTGATAATGCAAAAGACAAATGGGGTAACAACCAAAATTAAAACTGGACTAATGAGTGAGTAGAAAAGACACCCAGAGGGAAAATGATGAATGTATTCATCAATGCAACTGTCTGTTTGTGAATGGGCGACTGTCACTCCTAGAAAATGACAGGGAAAACTTCATTACGCTCCGCGTGTCTGACACAAGGCCAGAACAAAAAATGTAACATTAATTTTTCCTTTAGTGTTTGGGCAAGGTTTGGTCTACTTGTACGCTCTACTAATATACGTACATAATGTGTTAGCTATGTACATTGTGGTTGAACTGCCTTTAATACATAGCATGTGTTTTGATATATCATCTATTATCTACTGAATATTGCATATTGTCTCTTTCGTCGAATTTGGATAAAATACAACATGCATACTTTCTTCATACTTATGTTTTTGGCATTCTGCCGCTTGCCGTTTACCAAAGTAAAAAGTATAAAAGAATGCATACTTTAAATAAAAGAACGTTCATCAAAGTCACGAAGACTATGCATTCACAAAGTTTGCTTAAGTTCACGAATAAAGTTTACCGTGCACTGTACACGTCGTACATACTTGTTCTACTCCATGCATGGATATAGTATCTATTAGATATACTTTGGTTTGTATTATGCACTAGTTCTGTATATACTACTGAACTCTATTAGATAACTAAATGATATTTGGATGCCAACATTTTATTAAGGAGAATGGTTGAGTCCCATAGCTTAGATAGAGGTACCGAATCTCTTATGCCACAATAATCGGAGCGAAACTAATTCAATTCTGGCTGTCTCACCGTGAATATTTCTTTGTATGTTTAGTTGCCGGATTGATAGTCATTTTAGTTCATGGGTGAATCAGGTTAATAATGATTATTATTCATTCTTCTAAAAGCGAATTGAAAAGGCAGATACCAATTTTACTTCACCACAAGTGAAATTGAAGTGAAGGACCTGTTCGTACATTGTACTATGTTGTTAAATGTGAAGTGGTTGCGTACTAATAGATACCCTATCCAATTAGTAAATATTATAATCATTAATTGCACTCACCTATTTGTCTTTTCATTCACGTTTGAATGTTTGGTATGTATTAATAGATGCCTTTATGATCACTAGTACTGTTTTCAGAATTTTGCGATGGTATACGAAGTTGTCACAAAATCATGTTGTAATTACATGATATGAATAGAGATAGCAAGGAGAAAGGAGAGGTTGGCTGTCACAGATCTGTATCCAAAATAACCTGACAAAATTCATCAGGGACAACATCATGTCAAATTATGACCCCTCCACATTCAAATAGAAGATCTATTGAAATACTACATCATGCATTTCAGACCTGCAATAACTTCCGGCGTTCAGTTCTCCATAAACTCCCAGGTGCCTTGAACGATTGTACAAAACCCCTGGGAGTTAATATAGGAGATAAGGTATTTTAGAGGGTCATGATGGAATGTTGTTCTGCTGTATCCATTTGTTCCAATATTCTTTGTAATGCAAAGGCAAATATTGTACATTTTTTGTATCCCCCAATAGTGTGTTGTATTAGTCCGACCGACCGTTGTTATTGCGTATATTTTAGGGATACTGATAATGTAAACAAAGTTTATATTTATGCATGTAGACAAAGTAGACATTAATATCTGCATAATATTGGCCATAAGTAAGAACTACTAATATGAACTACATACGTCCACAACATAGAGCAGTGTTCCTGCAGTTAGATATGTAAAATAAACGTACAGCTGACTTACATGCAATTTACTTTGACTCGGCTGTGAAAGTAAAGACAAGAGCTGCATTTACATTCTGTAGCAAATAATAGCTATATATTATTCTCGGTATATGTCAGTGTAATATTACATTTATGTAGAGTAGGGTCTAAGCATAAAGGAATGGCCAGAGCATAACTGCAATCCTATGTTCTGTGCATGCCAGCCAGACTGTTGTAAATGGTGTACGTGTAGGTAACATAATGTAATGTAGCTACATTGATATGTACATATGTATATTACGCTAATATAGTCAGAGGAAGAACGGCATAACAGAGCACAAGAAGTGGAGCAACTTCAGCTTGATCGATTGCCACAGTTCAAAAGTACTTTCAGGTCAATATTTTAACGTCGCTACAGAAAGGTCTTCTTATTCAAATGCATGCTTATGTTAAGTTCACTTGAGCTCACTGAGTTTAGTTTAGTTACCTAAATCTATGTAAAAGACACTAGAGTTTTCTCTTTACTTTTATAAATTTCTTCTCTCCAGCTCAGCACCAGACAATCAAACTCACGACAATCCCGACCAAATAAAGCTAGTAATAATTATACACATTTACCAAATTACTTTCTCAATTCAATGGTTTTGCCTGTTTATTTATTTACTTTTGTGAAGATCGTCGACTCTTGTGTAATAATCAAACTAAGAAAGTCGTGCTTTTATTTGAATGAAAAAAGGTAAAGTTACGCCAAACAATGACATGTGGCTATCGTTGAGATACGTGCTGGTAGTATTAAAATTGGGACGCTCTTACTTTGCCATATCCGCGATGAGTAGTGAATTAAATGATATCTCACCGCAAAGATCCTACATTAGTATGAATATTAATGAGTGTGTACTATCTCTCCTGTCGGCTGCTGAGCGTATTAAGCATGTGCACTAGACATTTGTGCATCAGTATGATTAGTAGAGATATTTAGTAGAAGTAAGTAAACAGTTGAGCCTTCTCAGGTCGTCTCCTCTGCCAGAAGCACATATTGTGGTTATATTTTCTATGATATTTTACTCTGCGGTGTGATGGAGCTTGAACTTTGAGTACGACAGAACAGAAACTACAGCATAATTTCCCTTTGAAACAACTTTGCAAATTGCATTTAATTAGTTAGATGCTTTCACTTTAACTTTACACTTAAATTTTCTAGGCCAGAATGAGATTCAGAGCAGAATAAATGAATTACGTTACTAAGCTTTTTGTCACGCTCTTTGGCATGAACAGAGAAATTTTCTATGTCCGTGACACTGTCATCCGTGCACTGCACTGGTGACTTTGGTATACGCAAATACGTTCATGTGTTGTATAGGTACATATTTTTATGCAAGTATATAATACCATTGTAAACATCACACTTAATCCCTATTTATATGATTTATAGAAAAGGAATGATCCCCACTGCTTCGTACCTCTACTAATGATACAAGACGTTTCATATTATGTAATCCTTTTTGTGTATTATTAGACTAATTCGGCACGCATCTGAATTTAATGGGTCCAGGCAAATATTTGAATATTTAATTTCAAGTCCTTTTATCATCTGCTGTATTTATTATGTACAGGTATGGATATGGTCCAAGTTATAATATTTACCTTTTCTCTATCAGACTTAGGTGTCCAAATCGATTGAAAAGATTCAGTATTATCTGTGGTAGCTGTCTATACGTATATAGTTTATAACATCGCATCACTAGTAATAGATTTACTTCAGTAGGTTCTATAGTGTAAAAATGGTACTGCCTATTTCACAAAAGGAAATATGACAGTTATATTGATGGGAAGAATTGTTGGAAGATTCTATGTGTAGGTTAAGGATTTGGTAGAAAGGGAGAAATTCAATTTACAGAAGCAACATTCAATAGTTTGTGGATTTAAGAAAACCCATGAAATGAAATCTGTAATCCTTTTACAACTATTTTCAACTCCTCATCCGTCAAGTGCATATTTAGAAAATTATTTTAAGGGCAATTTCATCCAGTCAAACCCTTATGCGATTACTCAAATTCTTATGTTGTTGCTGAATGTGCTATTATTATACTTTTTCAAAAGCGTTATTGTTTACTAAAGTTATGAAGTTGTACAAACCAGTTGTAGTACCGTATAATAGTATTGGACTATTGAAATTAATATCTTCCTTGTATACCTTTCCAAAACAGCCTTTCAGATGCTAATTTTTTTTAATACTAAAATTTCTACCTAATCAATTTTGTAATTGTCATAATGGCTTATTTCAAATTCTGATTATAGTAGCACAAAAGTATATTGTATTACTGTGAGTAACCAGTTAACCACTTTTTCCTAATATTTATTGTTCACATGGACATGGCGTATTGTAGCCTGCTGAGCATATAGGTATGCCGAGAATAATAATTTATAAATTATGTCTGTAGCCTTGAAATATTTTTAACTCATACTACTGCTACACATGTCAACAGTTTGAAAGTTGATCAGATTAGTTAGCAGCCGCAAATAACGTTCGCTCTCAATTTCTGGTTCAGACATATTTGGGTTTTCTGCTTTTTGCCAATGCTATTTGAGTTGGGCTGACACCTAATAAGTATTATATAGTTAAGTATGTGTCATTTAGGTTGGTCGGCTTAAGTTTGAGTTCAGTTTCAGAAAGTCTGAAGTTTGAGATGTATAAGGCAAAGACGACGGGGGGAAAGGAGACAATAGGCTGTTGAAGGGAAAGCAGACTTATGAAAGTTGTCTAGTAAGAGACGTGTCTTGCTCCTTTTCCGATGATATCCAACTTTTGTGTATAATGCTTGAAGGGTTACTGTACAGAATAGTTGTTGTTCTATTACGTTTATGTACATTATAAACATAGTAGCTACGAAGGTGCCTAAGCTGCATGTTATAGATGTTGCCTTATTTTTCTTGTAGCTCTAATGTGAGTGTAGCTGACGATAAGGCACTTTTGCTCTTGATGTGGCATATTATATCTACTAGACTGTGCCAAAGTGGAATATGATGTGCCATTATGACATTCTGTGTGGGTGTGCACTGGAGGACACGCAAACGTGCCATGAAACGGGGAAAAGTGCATTTGTACTTACCATTCTTCCTTTTTTTGTGAGAAAGTACGTATTGGTTTTCGTTAGTTCTCAACTATGTTAGGAGAAGTATTTCTGCAATAACTATTGCTATAGTTAGCATAGTATGCACATTGCTACAACAGATCTATACTCCAATAAGATGTCCATAGGACAAGTTCCCACGGACTCATGCCATGACAAAGCGTAACGAGAAAGCACACAGACATGTCCTGCTGTTTAATACTACAAAAATCTCATTGTGACATACTCATGCCACAAACAAACAATCTAAATTTTTCCTTTTTTGTAATGTCAGCGTCAGAGTTTGGTAACAGAGAAAATGGCTTTCCTCATTACATGCACATAATGTACTTATCTTCATGACTGTTCTTTAAAATATTATCCATTGTGCCGTCAAATAGATCTAATTCTAAATTCCAGTTGTATTATAATAGTCACTACATTACTCATATTGTTTTTTTTTAATTTTTACAAGTGATGCACTTTTTAAGAATAAAGGATCTCGTTCGGAAGATTTTCAATACCTACGTCACGATTTAATTGTGGCCTTAGGGTTATGTTCAAAAACTTGTATTTCAGCCATGACACAGTAATTTCAGGAAAAACCCCTATGGCTTACAAGAAGTATCTAAATATAGCCCTTATTTCTATTGAGTAACAAGTACTTAAGTACTTGTTATACTTTTCAAATTTAACCATATCAAGGAAGCTTTTATACAGATCACCAAGGCCAAAAAGGGAGCTTTTGCCGAAGACTGCAATCGTGCTATCCCCAATATTAATGTAGTACACATAATTAGTTCAGATATTTTCTTTTGTGTAGGTCAAAGATGAAAACGTGCTCATGTCGGTCGAGAACTAAAGCTGAAGTTATGGAGTTTGAGCTACATAGACCTTGCAAGATGCAATATTGACTGCCTAGGATCTCACAAGTCACAATCAGGGAAACGAAGCTATAAAAATTTAAACGTGACATATTGGTAGATGTACGTAGTTCATGTAGCTTAGAAAGTGGGACGCAATAACTGCACAAATAAAATATCACGCTTATTAAGCTTCCTTCATCGTTTTTAAGTACCTATTGGTCTCGCTCTATGTGTATTGCACAATAACTTACAATTATTACAGTAGATTTCGGATAGGATCCGGGCTTAAGTATTCAGCAAATTCAGATCAATATTTTGTCATGCTTTTTTAAAGATTCGATTTCTGGTGCAGTCATACATGATAGGTCAGGATGGGTTAGCTTTATGTTTCAAGGAAAAGTAGAACACTGACCATGAGTATCAGTATCCATATAAACATGGAAAATAGATGGAAAATAGATAGACATTTTATTAACCAAGTTTTATTTGATCCAATTTACGTAGACACTTTATTTGAATTTTGCAATGATAACTCGGACATCCACTGAGATTTTTGCTCCATGCAAGTCCTTGATAGTACAGTAAGTATGTACTCTTATATGTACCATTTTCTACATGCTGTTAATACAATTTTAACTGTTTTGGACACAATCTGGTGCAGTATTTTATAAACCAAAATAGGAAATTGCATTTCGAATAAAGAATTCGAAAAAGTGTTCTGGTATTGGCATTTTGGGTGTTCCCAATTCCACGTCCGCAGCACATACTTTTCATGCAAGTTCATACCCACAGACAATTCTTGTTAGTTTCATTTCCATTTATCTCGAACGAGGTTATAGCTACATGTTACATTACTATACAGACCAGGGAGACTGCCTACTTGTTATACTACTATAGGTAGTAGTAGTAGCCTGTGTACAACATATAAGCATGTCTTACTACATGTCGTGAAATGTATGTCGGTATGTATCTTAAAATTCTGCTCAACTTCTCACTAAACTAAAGCAAGTCAAGAAAGCTTTGATCGAGAAGTCTAGTAGCATTAGCCTCCTACAATGTACTTTTATAACTTAGATTTACAATTTGCAAATGCCAAATTACCTTTTCCCTATCCTGCATACCAATAACTTTCTCCAATTCAACGAAGCCAATCGACTTTTCTCTTTTGCTCACGGAGTTCAGTTCAAGCCCCGTGCCCCATAAAAACTTCAGGCTCAAATTCATTTAAGAGTACACTTTATGTATTACCTCGCAACACTACTACGTTAATAGCACATGGAATACCTACTAAAAGCACATGTAAGTATTCCTTCGATACTTTCACACTCTATCACCCTGATCTTCACAATGACAACATAAACTTTTAGATGTGCAATGATTACTGCGTAACACTCCCTATTCTCTATTATTACTATTGTTCGCATACTGTACGTTAATCATAGATTTTGATCCAGCTCATTAACTTGTGTGGTGGTAGCAATCTCACTAATGTATCTACTACATATTAAATCTTTAAAACAAATATTTAAGTAATAAATATGTGCCTATATAAGTAGGCGCTTATCCACGAGAAGATTAAAATGGGCATCGTATGGCATTGGAGGGAAGGCTAATATTAGCGAAAGATTGCACTTGCCAGAACAGACCAAGAGAACAGTCATTGGAGTTAGCACTGAATACATACTAGATAGATAGGTAAAGTAGTATGTATGTGTAGCAGAACTAAAACTAAAAACTAACGGTAGCAGTTGTGTTGTGTGTGCCGTTACTAATACGTTCCACTCTGCTATCTTGGTCGGGTAAATTATATTCTGTAGGAGCAAGTGAAAATAAAATCAGTCTGTAGTCCCCCATCAATATTCTAGCAGTAGCCTCAGCCCGGTTTTCCCTAGTTTTCTAAAGAATATTGGCGTCGTGAGTGTGTTCCTCCAGCTTTCTCTCATTTCGTTGAGTTTCCGAGTTGAAGTTTGGGTCGACAGGGGCTGCTATACATGGCCTATTATTTGGTTTCGTTTCGGCTCCTTTCCTTTGGCGGCCGGTATGTTTCATTCCAACTTGCTGGTCTCGTGGTGGCAATTGAGATTGTAAGTTGTTGGTTTGTGATCTGTCTGCCCGGCTGCCTTTATCTGACTGACTGAACGAGGCTAGTAGGTGCACTTGCACTGCCCCGTATTTCAAATTGCATTTGCTCTTCTCCGTTTTCACTCTAACTACTACTTTACTACAACTTCAGTACATTACAGCCCTAAGTGTATTAGCACTAAAGATATGGTACCCCTATATGCAATTCAATGCACTGGTTCTCATTTCATTTCACATCATGCAACTCAATTAAATTGATCCCATCTCATTTAATCTTATGAAACCATAGGTAGACTCACCATATTACCTTCATAATATCCTAGGTACTTTTTCATGTCCATCAATATCGCACTACCGGGATGAAGCAATGTTTTACAATGCATCTGCTTATTGCTTACTACTCCTACTGGGAGAAGGAGATCTAGAGCAATGCTTATTAGAAGTGTATTTTTGTATCTAGTACCTGATATCTTTATTTACTTCAGACTATTGTACTGGGAGTAGTTTCATTTCATTTGTATTACAGTACACATGTGAAAGGAAAGGCCGTTTAGATAGAGAGGATAGGGAGATATAGCTGAATCTTCATCCTCCGTTCGCATCCTTTCTACCTTCTCGGCTAGAGGGAATAATCTACTAAACTGCAGTTGTGCAATAAATGGTGCGTGATTGTGTATCAGTGTATCGGATACTACCGTGCATTCACCCTATTCCCTATATGTACTATCTTATACCTTATTCATACGTATATCTCAGAATCCCACCTACAACTTATACACCTACATGAATAGACTATATTTAGTACCAGAGTATCGTATTGCATATTATAGTAGGAGTAGCTGCGCCCATATAAAAGACTGCAGGGTTCTATTGGCCTATATTACTACACATTATCTTTTGCAATAGAAATCTCGGCTTTATTTTCAAAGGGTAATAAAGACTTGTTAAGTCGGAAGAAATCTGAGCTGATGCTGCAACAACTCTACCTTTCTTATCTTACTGTATTCAACATGTATGCACTATGCTTTTCAAAGTGCCAATGGCCAAATCTTAGACAAAGGCCGTGCGAATGAAGTAAGAAACTCAGATGAAAAGTGCAAATCATTGTAAGCATTAAGTTGCAGGTGGACGTTATATGCCGAGAAGCAACACAACAAGCCAGATGTGTTTGTTCGGTGTGAAAAATAAAAAAAATGCATTGATGCTGACATAGTTAGACAATACGACTTAACTTTAAGGGAAAGTAGAGGAAACCAAAACAAGTCAAAATGTACGAAGTGTGATTTGTATAAGTATATAGGATAGATGGTGAGAAAAGAGACAAAGATACCTTTTCTGCCTATATACGTTGTAAGTAAGTTGTAAACACGTATAGGCAGCTTTGAATAGAACTGGTGCAATATATACCTACGAATGTGATATAGTCTTTCCGAGTGAGAAAGAAACTTAAAACGAAACGTGCTCAAAATTTTGTTGGTTTTTGAAGAAGTATACTTACATGCATTGTGATGATTTCTTTTCTACTATCTTCCAATCTTCAGTGTTAAGTAGGTGAAGAAAAGTATGCAAGAGTGCCGAAGGACTTGTTCTCTATCTTTCTACACTTATTTGCACTTGGACTCCTCTTTAGACTGCTATGCTTTTCTCTTTTATTAGCGACGCTAAGTGCAACCCTCAAGTATAAAAAGAAAAGACGTCTCGTGGTTTACAAAGATTTCTCAGCAATGTCTATGCCGAAATGCATTTATTTCCATCTTGCTTGCCCTTCCACATAGCACACTATTTTTCAGTAGAGAATCAACTACGATTGCTTTGTTTTGACTATATAAAACAAGTTAAACAGCACCTACTAAACAGTAGCAGTCACGTTTCATGAATTAGTTACAGTAATATATAATACTATAAGGAATTTGCGATAAATTGTAGCCCTGTACATGCTTGATTTAGTTTTTCGGCTATTAAGAAATGGTTTAGAGACACTGCAAATAAATAGTTCATAGTACAATTGTTCATGGACATCTTTCAGGTGAAATGGACCTTCCCATTTAGTAATCATTGTTAAAAGAATAAAGCCCGCTTTTTCTGCAGCAATGAATGTCAGTAATAGTAATACCAAGTTGCAAATAGTATGCAAAAAGCAGTAGAAAACAGTGTTAGTTAACATACAATGTCAACTAGGTTGGGCAGAACGAGTCTCCTGTAAGAAAAGTTTGCCCATCTCGAAAGTCAATTGCAAGTAGAAAAGTTTTCTCGGTGCATCTTAACCTTTCAGAAGATTTATTCTTTTACGTAAAAACAGTTTCATCCGTTCACAAAGTACGTCATATAAGTACCTATAGCACGTGCAGGTTTATGTTTAGTATGTGCAATCCTGGTATAACTGTATCCATTATATAAGAATATAAAAAACCATATATTTGCAGGAAGAACATGAGGAGGCGGTTGAAGTCAATGGGACGCTGGAGATTCTGTTTCCTTTCTCGATTGTATTTGCATTGTTGTTCTGTGTGAAGGGAAATATGGATAAGAAGAAGGAAGAGACCCTTTAGTTCTCTTGTGCAAAGAAAGCAAAGGGCTCACTTGACTTGCTCTATTTCTTGAGAAAACTTGTAAACTATTAACAAAGCAAACTTAACTCCGCAACTCCTTCGCACTACTCTGCTGTAGTAATTCAAAAAAACCGAATTGTAAACACTTATGTTTATGGCAAGGACACGATTTTTTGCCAATACCTTTTCTTTACAAATGTTACACCTAGGCTGAACAAGTCAAGAGAAAGGAAATTTCTCTAACGTATAGCTTCTCGGTAAATGTTGATACTCTTCTTTGTACCATGTACAATTTACTGAATTGGTCTACATAGCATTGCTGGCTCAAACGGTATTGACAATATAAATACATCCACCACGTATACAAATAGGTAACCAAGAAGTGCATGTTTGAATAGTGTAAGTAGTATGTAGAAGTAAAGTAGGTCACTGCATATATGAACAACACAATACAATCACAGCTGACAGTGACAGATATGAGAATCTCTATGACCAAGAGCAACGTAGAGCTTACAATTTGAAATGCTCCCCCCACTCTTTTCAAAACAGAAAAGTTATGCTATGCAGTTTAGCTCGGTATGAAATTTTCTACAACTGTAACCCTACTTATGCATAGTTGAATGGATTTGAATGCATTACAGATTATGCAATTCAATTCATGAAAATCTGTCGTAAAATGCATCTTCACTTGGCAATCAACAAAATATTCCAACTTGGTTCATAAATTGTCAAAATGCTTACAAGGGCCTGACTGTGCGCTAGGTAAGTATTCGTAAAATATTCCTCCCTTAGATTTGTGATGCACAAAATAATTGCATGCATACAAAATGCAAAGCTAGTATTTTTATTTCAAATAAAATCGTTGTTGATGCTATGTAGCTGCCTGTGAATAAGTATACTTTAGCTTAGTACTGCAACTAGTAAATTACCTTTTTAATTTTAGTAATGGTACTAAATGTATACAATACATTATTTTATAATTATGAACAGAATGTCTTAGGCATGTGTATAACATAAAAATGATAAGTAGCTCATATTTGGAAACACTGCTAAGGTAGGTATAAAGGGTAATGGTAGTATCTACACGGATAGGAAGAAGATATAGGTAGTCAAAAAATATTGTTAGAATGTTAAAGATAATGTTGCTATTTAGTAAATAGTAGCAAAAGGAAAACGTATTAGCGATAAATTAATGTTTTCTTGTCCTTGTCATGTTGTTGTATGTGTGTATTTGGATATTTTTGTGTCGGAAGAATAAAGAAAGTATGTTAGCCCTGTGCACAGTTTACTGTTATTTAGTTTTGTGAGTCAGGAGCAAGTGTCTGTCGTCCTGGTTGACTACGCTTGGCTTGAGTTGAATTCAGTTGGCGACTAGCCTCAATTTGAGTTTAGGATTCAGTCGGGCAGTAGTCTGTGAGTTGTACATTTTATTTCGCAGTTTGAGATTTAAGGGGCGGTAACAGTCGTTATGTGAATATTAGCTCAGTCATAGAAAGTAAAGTTAGAGGGAAGGAATAACCAGCACGTAAGTTGCATCTGTCTTGGATGTAGTAGTTCTCTAGTGGAGAATGTCTCGTCAGTTCCTCGATCCTCCTTTTGAATGTAAAAGAAGCTCTAAGGAGTAGGCTAGTGAATGTGTTAGTTCTGTTCTGCACTGTGGTGGGTGCCCATGATATTTTGTGTGGGCTGTAAACGAAATGCCTACTTTAAAAGTAGTTTAAACGTAAGCTAAATAACTAAACGTACATAAAGAGACACAGATATATGCACATACTTTTACATACTTAGTTACTTTGATGCTAGCTCTGACTTGTAGTAAATATTATTCACGAGGAAAAGCTCAGTAGTCCAGTGGCATTATTAGATGGTGGTGTAGCAAGCTAATGTATATGTAGCGTAGTAGTATGCATGCCCCAACCAGCATAGTCGAGGTTGTCTGTTGTGTTTAGCTTTTAGTAGCTGCAAGTTTGCAAGTAAATTCTGGATGTACCTACACATAGCTGCACATACATAGAAGAGAGTCTGTTATGTTGTGGTGGAGTTCCATTCGGAGTTGTATGTACTTACTGTAGTTGAATATCTCTTGCAGTAGGTTAGCTACATAACATAAGTAAGCTAACGAAAGTAAAGTAAGTCAATTCAAGTTTAGCTGAAGCCAAAGCTTTTCTGCTCCTCTCAGATTATTTTTCATGGCATGATTCCCTCGCGGATTTAATCCAAGAAAGATTCATGCGGACTGCAAAGTCATTTTATTTTGCAACTTCTTTGCCAACGACTCGCAAAGTATCTCAAGGAAGGACGAAATACGGGACGCGTCAGCATTTGCTTGCACAGAACTCGAGCGTTTTTCTATGGCATCTAAACAGAGCTGAACTGAATTGAAAGCGAACGTGGAAAAGAAAGAGAAGGAAAGGGCCCATCATGTTGAAAGGACGAAAATCTTATGTTAGTCACTCGCACGACTGTCTTCCGTTTAAATTCCTCCATTGCATTGCTGAGGAAAGAGTGCACTAAATTGGATGCATCACATCACATTCTCATCTACAGCCTCCTCTCACAGTCTCACTCCTGGATGTCTTGACATGAAATGAAATTCATTCCGATGATTTTCTTTCCTCTCGTCATCTGCTCGACTCCACTCTGCCTCCTATGTCTACACCACCATAGCATAGCATCATATCCCACTCCTGCCTGCCTAAACTATGTACCTCACTTTTATGCTAAAACATTCTTTAGCTACAATATTCCTTATTCGTGTCTACAAATGCAGAAAAGTCGTTGACAACTACTACGAGACCTTCCTATGCGAAAAAAGTGAATTTCCTGGCATGGCAGAGCTTTCTCTAACCGTCAACACATTTAGTTCCTTACTACCTTCCCTTATTAGTAGATTGTGCCTTGTGCAACTTTAGGGATGTGTAATATGGGCAATCTTCCACAGATATTTCCTATTAGACAGGTTTGCATTATAGATATAGTCACACATTTCCTCAATGCTTCCTTTCCTCAACCCTCTTACTACTTCAGTTGATGTCATTCACTCAAAATGTATGACAATGATTGCTATGACTATTGCAGATATTACCAGTCTTGTAAGACAACCTTCTGACGTTCATGGGACACTCGTTTCTTTTACAAACTTCTTCCAGTTTATCTCCTGTTAGTCAATGCACTCTGCAACTCAACCTATATTATACTATATACTCGATATTGATTGCAACTGAATCTATCTATCGTGAACAATTCGCTATGCATTGAATCCGGTACTATCTACTATGATACTTACAAATCTGTAGTCTTCCCTATTCGATTGTCAAACTATATTATTGTAAACCTGGAGAGTATAGGGATGTTTCCCTTACCTTTAAGAACTCGTTGTACATACGACTATTTATTGCTTCTTCCTATGTTCGGTACGCTGTTTGAATGGTACTGTTTTAATGGATCTATATGTACCATTGGTACTGGAGCATTTATTGTGTGGTTCTTCTGGCAGGAAATATTTGAGTTATATTTCTAGTAGTGGATGGCAAAGTAAAGGTGATAGACATGCAGTAGATGAGGAAACGAAAAAAAACTCTTGTCAGACTGTAGTCTTACAAGGTCCCTTGAGACACTAACGTACTACGCTCAAAGATTATAAATTACGGAACCAGTCTTTTGAGTAAACATTTTCAACTTTGCCCATGTAAACTAAAAGGAACACTATCATAATATCACAGGATGACACCCAATTCACCTACTAAGCTCTGCTGCTAAAAAGAGAAACTGTTCTGTGACTGATGTAGGTAGGTATACACGCATTAAGAAAATCTAGCTGCTTTTTAATGGGTAGACTTTTCTTAATACAAATACATAGTAGCCTGGTTCACTGTACTGTAATGTAATGAACTTTGTTTGCTCTTATCGTTTGCACAATCTGCTGAAGTTTTCAGCAAAAAAGGAACAAACAAACCTAGAGCAGCCTTTGTTTTGCTGTGCTAGCACGTAATATAATCGAACTAAATTCGGAAGTGGCGTATTTCGACGGATAAGAGGGCGGAGCGGAAACATCTACCCCAACACTTACTGTTAATGCTGAATAGATTATTAGCACGAACTACCAACATAAAATTTATAACTTCATGCGAGTTAAGTGCTCACAGCCATGTTTATAACTTTCTGTCCACAGTTTAAGAACTGAAAAGCAGCAATACAATGCCTACAAATCATGTTATTGAAATAAAAAACTGATTTTATCGACCTTCTCGCTGTTCCTTCCTACTGACCTACCTGGCTAAAAGTGAGCTAAAAATCAAATCCCTGTCCAACGTTTTATCACTACCAACTCTAACAAGATCTCAGGTTGTGGAGTCTAAAATCGGCTAATAAAATTATTTAATTAATTAAATCTGATGCTCATTACTCCTGTACAAGGTCCCCTGTTGGCTACACCACCACCATTACTTGCTAATTAATTACCTTATGTTAATGGAATTTGTACATGATAATTGAGAAATTGATCAGTGTATTCGCTGATTTATTCAAATTAACCAAAAAAATTACAGATTTCCCTGACTCAGTTTTTTGCTAGTCTTCGCTAATTCTTCTAATTTTTCGTGGTTGTAAAAAATCCACATTTTCGTCCCGAATATTTGGGCAGTGAGTCATGTGAGTTAGTTCATTTCAGTAACTGTACTGTTAATTTAGCGTATTACGTTTTTTGGTAATTTTTTAATTAAAGTTGGTCAGTAGTGGCCAGTGGCTAGTCATGAGGGCCTGGGCAGTTCCTAAATAACACAGAATAAAGAACAAGCTCGTTTCTTTGCTGATGCGGATATTATTGATGTAGACGTATTAAAATATTGCTGCTGCTGTATTACTGTATTACTATTACTTGTATACAGCTTAAATATAAAATAAAAATAGTATTTTATTGTTTAAGCAGTAGGATATCAAAGACAAAGATCGAAAAGTGAAGCAAGGGGTTGATATTCCATTATCAACATAGACCAGAAAACAAGAGAAACAAATCAAGGACAAATGTTTATAAGGTTACAAGTTAGATTGTAGCTATATTCCACTATAGAGTCGCGGCTCCTTGTTGATTCAAGTACCTTTGTTTGTAGTCGGCATAACACAGTAAAGATCGGGCAACAAATAAACTTGAAACAAGTACCTTTGCAAACATAAGTCATTTTTTGGTTTTGTCCAAGATGGAATTGTACGATGTCGGTAATTCTATTTGTACAAATTGTTTCATCTTCTTAAGTGAAAGTTTTTATTTGTCTTATTTCGCTGTATTGTTGGACAGGTACCGTTATACCAGGCTCATGTAGACGTCCTTAGTAAAGCCTATTATTTAGCTTCCTGAGTTGTGTAGTGCATCATCGGATATTTCTCAAAGCCAGCTCAAACAATGGCTTACACATCTTAAGTACAAAAGTACATAATATTTTGTGAAACATTGTGGTATATTTACTGCTTTTGTCAAGCATTTGTACCTACACACGTAAATATAATCCTTTAACCTACAAAACAAACGGCAAAACAAAAGATTGCCTGTACTACTGCAAAGTGTACTACTTGAATGTATTATCGCTATCAACATCAAGGTTTTATTTTCTACTGGTGCGTTTTGTGAAAATAATAATTAATTATGCTCATTAACTGGTATAAGAACATAACGAAAGGAGAAACAAACGTTGTTATGAATGTCTTAATTACACCCTTAGCTCTGCTACTTAAATGGCTCTAAATAATTGGGTTTGCCCGTCTAAGTGACATTTCCTGTTTTAAATGACAAATATATTTATAATTTTTCATAATAATCACTTAAGTATAAATATGCACATAGTAATTGTTCGGTATACACCCACCTATTGTTTACCTGTCACACAATAATTCTCGTCTTTGAAAGGTGGTATTTATCATGTAGTTATGTGCACGATTTGAAATAGTCTGTATTTCTAAGTGTACATGACAAACAAATAGGTAGAATTTAATAAGGAAAGGAAGAGAGCTAAGCGGGAGCAAAAGCCTGGACTGGTTGTTAATACGATTACCTAATGTAGTGCATGAGTGATAAGATCTGTAGTAAACTAAAGTTGGGATACCACCCGCCTGGAAATCTTTCCACTTGAAACTAAACTGCAGTGAACGTCTCCTCCGAGGCTGCTTTTCATTTTTCACGCTCGTGCTCCCTTTTCTTAACCTAACTCATTCTGTCTTGTGTGCAAAAGCACTGTATGCACGATATCAAATGCAAAAATCGATGCATCATTCATGCATCCTAACATACTGTCACTTTTTATTCCAATCCTACCCACGTCCATCCAGTCTTATCAAGAATTCGAAAGGAAATTGAAAAGTTGAGATGCATTTAGTCGTTTGAAAAAGAAAAGGAAACGTTGCTTGAATTGAAGTGGAAGTACTTACGTTTAGCGGCAGTGTGTTCTGCGAGACTGTAATTTACTATTGATAATGTTCTGGCACATTTATTTCTATGTACTTAGATTCTTATCGCTTGCTTATACATGTACTTTGAAAGAAACTCTGAGTTGATTAATCAAATAATCACACGTTTAAACTAAGTTTTCTTTACGTATTGCTCAAGTTATCTTGTCAAAAGGAAAATCGATAGATTTCCTTCACTCACTATGTCTAAATGACATCAAGTGCCCAAACAATGTTTGGCTAACTAGAGTCACTCAGGAGTGCATATCAAAACTTTTCATTTACTGCTGCAAATTCACCGGAGGAAAACGGGTACTTACGGCCATACCGTGGTGGATAAGAAAATTATATTCCAACTGAATAGGAGCTGGAAAGAAAGCAAAAAGTTTACATCTCTTTTCAACTGCTTCACTAGCGTGCACCTTTGTGCATATTCATGAATATGTGCTAAGAGGAGCTATAAGTGTAGTCTTAAACATATAATTTGGCGTCGGTATTTGTGCATAGCCAAAGCAAAAGTCTTTGGTTGAGAGTTGAATAACCCAGTTTATGAGAAGACCTAATTACCTTTCCACCGTAGCTCTCTAGTCTTTCGTATGTTACAGTTGTTCCATTATGCAAAACGGAGTCAGCTGGTTATTCCTTATAAACAGTTAGTCTCTTTGAAAAATTACTCAGAAGCGTATTAGTACGTATGTATGTGGCATATCCCGTCACGTTTTATCTCTGCCATGTGCATTATATTACCAACACACTGAATACAATGGCATAAGCTGAATGGGAGCTTCAAGTATATTAACTACCTAAATAGAGGAGTTAAAACTAATATTTATGATATAGACGGGAGGTAGATGTACTTCTGTTTAAGAGGATATATACAGTAAAGAAAGCACACATAGCTGCGGGTGAAAGTTGGAAAAGGAGAAGAGAATGTTAAGTATGTGGGTTTACTTTCTTTCGTTTGATTGTATTACTCAGTATGATGTAGTATGCATGCATTAGTTTATATTACTTACAAAGAGAACATGATAGCCAGGTATTAGGTCATTGTGTGTGAAGAGGGAAGCTAAGTAAAAGGCCCGGATGCGGACTTGCTCCAAAGCACGCAATATGATGCCGCATTTGGTTATCTCAATTGCGGGGCCTTTCTTGTGGTCTTTGACTGTGTTTACTGTGCGATTGTGTAGGTAGTAGTGACTTGTGTGGAGATGATGTAGAGGGATGCAATTTATATAATATACTCTATACTACTTATATAACATATACTAATACAGACTACAGATGAAAGTACATATAGGTATATGGTCGTATATATAGTTTTATATAATCTCACACTAAGGGACATATAGTTTTCTATACTTATTCGTTCGTCCGAGTTATACAAGTAAAATATGAGTCGTGAAAAGTGAGAAAGGAGAGCGCAGTCAAGTCCAGGAGAAAGTCTGTGAAGTGAAAGTTAAGTTGAGAGAAAGTCTTATATGAAGAGAAATAATGCATTAGAGAGGAGGAAAAATTGGTCATTAAAGGAAAACTTGTGAGTTTTCTTCGCAGAACCTTAAAACGGCCATTTACTCTCATCTGTTCAAAGTTTATAGTAACTTTCTCGCTTACCTTTACTATGTAGATAGCAGTGAATAGGCAACTAGCTTACTTAGCTATTACTTACTTTCAGCAAGGGCTTTCCCCATCTCCTATTTGCTTGTGACGCAATGCATTAGTAGGTAGGTTGACTTAGTCTGACTTGGCTGTGCGTTCCTGTTACATTATAGCCGTATAAGCACAAGCTCTTTATACAAATTAATCGCAAAGTAATTAAATTATCCATTGCCTTGTAATTTAAGCCGTGTGCTGTTGCCTTCCCTTTCCTAGTTTAGTCCCTGCTGGACGGATTTTGTTTCCTCCTGACTCCTCTATACCGTGTCTCGGTTACATACAATATTCTACTGCAGTACGTATGCTAACAAACAACATACTAATAAACTCCTACATAACTAAATAGGTTGAATGTGTATGCCGCGGAAACAAAGCAAATATTCATCTGCCTAAAAAATTCATCAATTTAATTTCTCATTGGACTTACTAATTAAGTAAGCCATGGCATTGTTTCCCGTTTTTAAGTAGACATGTAATGTCATTCATAAAGAGCCTTGACTTGTTACAACTGAATTTGTTCTAGGAAGTTATACATATAGAAAGCATTGTCATTATGTAATAGTAACAGGACACCTTCTGATGACTAATTAATATTACTCTGATTACACTACCAGCACTACCAACTATAGCGGATAGTCTCCACCCAGTCGTCTCATCCTATCTACTCCATCTATTTTGCATGAATCATGAAACGATTTGCTACTCTTGCTAACTAAATTAAACTACCAAGTGCCATTCTGCAATGCTACTTACGATTCTTGTATTGGGATGGGACTCAATGAAATTAGAAAGGGCACCAAATAAGTCTGAGTGAATGTACAATCACATGAATAAAATAGATTCTGAGGAAAGGGCAAAGGATTTTGAGTTTTTACTTACGTCATGCCCATGTCTATACATTTTTAATTGCATGTCATCATTCACTGTGTACATTGTTACGACATCCTACTATAATTAACTCGAGTAGTTGAAATATAGGTAACTACGTCATTTTCATTAAGTTAATACTGTGTCAAATATCTGTAGGTATTTATGTCGCTTGCAAAATTAAAAGTGACATTACTACACTATACATGTATAAAGTAAATATTACATGCATGTACTATTTACCAACAAAAGGATTGACGTAGTCTTTTTCTTTGAGCAGTTGCAGTAGTCCAGGTACAGGAAAAGAAGAAAAGCATTCATAAGTATCTCCGTCCCCAATTTCTTTATTACAGTAACAAAGGAAATTTTCTTGATCATAAACTACATCTTGATAGCCAATTGGACATTTTCTGTGAACTGTATAAGCAAAAACTTAATTACCATCTAGTAAATGTATTTAGTTTGGGGATTGCAATCTTAGAATGGTACACCTTTTTCAGGTTCGCAAGAAATTTGATCCCTTGATTTTGTAAGGCCCGTAGAAGGGTCACATGTGTATTTAATTCCACAGCGATCGATGTAGTGAATTCCGTACGGACATTGCTCTGATGTTTATAAGAAATCCAATTAAACCCTTACAATGTTTTTGCAATTGTAGTACAAATAGGACACGGCTGTAATTTTAGATGACTTATGTGATAGAATATCAATAGAGTCCGAACAACTTTTATTAAATATAACCTACCGGTAACAGTCGTTTTTGGACGGGGCGGTAGTTGTACCACAGTGTGAACTCTTCTAGCTTTCTTCAGATGTACAGTTCTCTGCCGTCCATACGTATCACCGATCATAAATGCTACCAATGTAATCAGAACTAAAACTATACAAGATTTCATTACTGATATAGTACAACTACAAAAAGGCTGTAATAGTATGCAAACAAAATGTGCCTTGTAAATATTTATTGCTTTTCCAGCATATTACTCTCCTTCGTGCCACTATCAAACTATCAACTGATAAGTCTAATGTTGGCGTTAGTAATGTCAGCGTATAAATCCGAGTACAGAGACGTTTGTGAGATAAAATGTAGTTGATCCAACCAAATTGAATTTCCAATGGCGTACATTACATTTTGCATTAGCCCGTATTATATATGTTCTTCGGAGTGTATTTCGTTTTATTGAGTAGTAGTATATGTATTGGGTTTGTCCGAGAATAAATTGGTTGGCAACTGCACTATATCCATGAAAATGAAAGTTAAATGTTATTGCAAAGTAAAGAATGTGGAAAGACTTGCCTATAAATACATAGGTATCTGCAATTTATGTAGGGTACTATAAAAAATAAAAGCCGAGAACAATAGAGCCACAAAATATTTCGTCACATCACGGAACATTGTTCAGTGTTTATTCATGTGTAATAAACAATCAGGTTTGCGTAAGGCGAATAAAGCCACGCCACATGCAGAAGCCATAAACTTGCATGCAGTTAACATACGTATAGGTAGCGCATTGTTTTGTGTTTACAAAACCATTTGATACTAACTGCTCCATTAAAAGTCAACAAAGGTCTAACCCCATAGTTAACTCGGTTAATCACTCTTAACTCCATTGTATTTATTTACAGTGCAATTATTGACTCGCTGTGGCAGAAATAGACACACAGCCTATGTGCAAACATGAGAAACATGAAATAACACACATGTAGCGGTGGAATACTTGTTAAGCCATGCTGATTCCGTTTATTGAGTGAATATAATTCTTATGTAGTTAGACAGTTGCTTTGTTTATCTGTTTAGTTTAGGTTGAGACACAAGTCCTTCAGAAAACAATGTCTGTCAGCAGAAAGCACGAGGAAATACTTACAATTAACAGAGAGCGTAAAGAAATTTTGTGAAATAAGACATCTGATGACTCATGTTTCTATTGACTATGTTTCAGGTCTGCTACCCGAGTATTCATCGTCTTCAGTGTCAACAAGTCACCGAGAGATTCGACGACAGCCAAGAAGCTACAGAGCGGAGAAACATCCGTCACCCGCTCCGATTAGTAGCAACATCGTAGCTCCAATGACAGCACCACGTCCTCCTGACAAACCCGAAGCTCTATTTGCCACGGAGAACTCAACCGTTGTGACGGCACAAATTGGCAGCACGGCCAATCTTCCATGCATTGTCAAGAACGGAGGAAACGGAGTGGTAAGTCTACTCCAGTCACTCATCTTATTCTCACTCCAACTCTCAACACAATATTTATTCTTTATCTGCTGCATCTGTTTTTATTTTACCAATTCTCGAGCAAGATATTTACAGATTATTATCTTACGTAGCATGGCACCGAATAATTTGAAAGCCTCAGGGCTCTGAAGGAATGACAAAGATATCTGTCTAGCAATTTTCAGCTGACAGTTTTAACACTTCAACCTTAGTAGAGATTTTTTACTGAACTTTATTATTCATTGAGTTTGATTGCGTATTCTTACTCATCTCTTTCACAATTCACATAATAACGTCAGTTTGTCAATCATCCTTATAAATTCTAATTAATTCAATGCATTTAATATTGAGCTGTCTCCTATCTAGTCTAGTGTTCAGGGAGCGGATACCTAACTAACTACCTACTCAACTCAATCTCAATATATGATTGCGGGTAACAGAAAATGTCAAATTCTCACGGTTATGGTAAAATTGCTGATGAAGATGATACATGAAGCAGCAATAACTCATGAATAATAATTATAGACTGGATTTGCGGAGTTTTCTGAAACTAAAATATTCTATTTCTCGGAAGACGACATAAATACCTAATTGCCGTTTCTAGCGAATAAATAGTTATATCAAGACTAGTCTCTGAAAGAATGTCAAAAGAAATATCATAAATAGAGAAAGATGAAAGAGGGAATAATATATTTCGGAAATAGAGTAGAAGTATCAAAAGTTTGTGTTCATGGAACTTATACATAAATGGAATTTGGAATGTGATAGAATAGAATGTTATGTTATGAAGCAATATGGAACAAAATGAAGTGGACATGGACAATGGACTATCGTATGAACTTTCTTGTGCGTGTCAGGAAGAAGCGTCGAATACTGTTGCTAGCTGCCTGCAGTAGCAATAGTACTACCAGAATGGCTATCATGTCTAGTCTAATAACTATAACACTTTCCAGATATTGGTATCTCATTTCTTTGCGTCGAACTTCACCGAATACCTAGTCCATAATACAAACAGTCTTACCTGTAGTTACATAACTACAATCTGTAGCTGCAGCTACCATAAGGCAATTTTATTTCTTTTTGCTTGAACAGGAAACAGTTTCACTTTTTCAAACATGTGAAGATATTGTTGAGCTCATGGATTGCGTCGTAGTACAATACCTATGCCCTGCGTATTAGCTCAGGAGCTAACAAAAGTAATCTATCTACTACATATGGTACTGTAGTTTTGTGCGAATAATAATATACCCCTATGCAAGTATTTACTTATAGTGCATATAAATAGGCTGTGAAAGAACTTGGTAATCTCTTACTAGCCGTATAGTGCTAGAGACTGAAATAAAACAGATCGAAGAGAAAAATGAAAAAGTAACAGAAAAATAGTAGAGAAGGTTGTGAATTGTAAAGAAATATAGTTATAGCAAATCAGTACATCAATAAGGGTATTATCAGGAGGAAGGCTTTGTTTAGGTGGGATACCAATGGTGGAAATGGATGTTATTTTAGTTTTTCGTAAAGAAGAGAATTGTGTGCGGAGTGTGGATGTGAGTTGGTATCGTAAGTGAAAGAAAAATGCAAGACAAGGAACCTGCGAACGAAGGAACTATTCCCATGAATCATGTCCTTTCACGCCATTGCCATTAGACTTGGATAATAAATTCTAATGTTTATGAATTTCCAAACCAAACCGCTGTGTGCTATTACTACTGCCACTAATGTGCTACTATTTTCACAATTACTACCAGCAGTCTTCAATGTCGCTTTCACGTGCATCCCTGGCTTTTCCCAATGCTATGTACCTTCCCTACACGTTAATATGGATTTAAGCAAGTCCCATCGTAGTTTTTCTAAATATAGAAATGTTTTAGCAACCATGAAGGTGATCTTAGCACCATAATCCGATAACGATAACAAAGATAGATGGATTGAGGATTTATAGGTGTAATACACAGTATAGAAGCGTTTTCCATTGTGTATTGTATGAAACAAAAATAGCTACTAAGGCTAATAGGTACACAGAAATAACTCCAAATGTAAACGTCAGGTATGCATTTCTGTACTGTATTAGTGTCTAGGTAAGTGCCTAATGTTAATGAAAATTCTAAATAGTTCAGGTTCAATCCAAATAGATTCTTCTAGTTGCTTACAACACGTAATATAAAGTTATGACAAGGATATAGTATTGGTAAATGTATAGGAATAACTCAGAATATTCGTTTCTGAATTACCTGATGTAAAGCATTACTACTCAGTGCCAATTTTGGAGAATAGTGGGCATAAGTAAGAAAGGTATAGACTGAATGACACTAGTTGTAACTTTGAGGTAGAATTATCGGAAGGAAATTGGAAAAGTAGTAAATATATTTAGGAAATGCTGTCTTGCATTAGGTAGACATATCTGCACATTAGGTAGCATAGTATATGAGCCTGTAGTGTGTGGTTGTATTCCAAACTCAGATGTAGTGTTCCGCACACCGCAGGAGCAGCCAGAAACATACCATAAAACAGTTCGGTAGGAGCATGCATAAGAGTACTAGGAGCCAGAACAGATTTTCGGTTTATTTTATAGTCCCGCCTCACTATTTTCACTCAAGTATGTAATAAAGTCCACCATAATAGACTCTAAGGATGCCAAAACTGCGAGAGGAAAAAATAAATGACGATTTTCTAACTGAGTGCTTTGCTTATGGCAGAAACGAAAGAAAGTAAAGAAATGAACATCGCATATAGTGCCACAAATAACCACAGGACAGATACATACACAACACAAGTTATTCTAGCAGTTTCCTTCCATTATAATACTATATCCCTGATCCAAACTCACACAACCTACCGATTTCATTGCAACAAAATATAACGAATACCGTAAAGTCTATATTTATAGACCACTGAGTTGTAATATGGTAACCTGTGATCGAATTTCATGGATTCAAATACTAACATTTGCATGATGCACTACTGACATACTAGCTACTGAGTATCTATACAATATTATCGACATTGTGCCAGTAGCACAGTAGCACCTAATTGCAATTAGGTGTTGGTTATTACTCTAAAATTGTAGATTATTATGCCCGGAATGAAATGCTTGATGTTTAAAACAGTTCTCAGTTTTTAAAGCGCATTGCTACATGTGTAGTTGCATTTTTCCGATTTAGATCCTTTTAAGAACGATGGAGTTCCGTTTAAGCATGAGGTAGTAGGAGGATTTTTACGGCAGATAGGTAAGTAGTATTGAATACCTTTGTAGAGATAAAACTCTTTAGTGGGAGTGTGGCGTGGCTTATATGTTGTTTTCTTCCCTACCATTTTTCACTCTTTTCCAGCTGTACGTTGTTTTTACTCAGAAACACACTCAAAACATAGCAAGTCAGTTTAGACGGTCTGGTCTACAAATCCCAATCCATTTCTTACACCAACAACGTGTTTTCCTTCAAGTAAAGTAAATTATCTACACATGCAGAGATAGGTAGCCAGCTACTTACGTAAAATGAATACCTGACTTGAAACCTTGAGTTATGAGACTGCTTAATTTTTTGTGATGTTATCTGTAGTTCTTTCTGTGCTTGTGCTATCTATCTGTTTGTCACCAAGGCTAATCGATTATTTGATCTTCGAAGGAAAAGCAACACACTATCTTTCTGTATACTGTTTATTTCTGTTTTCTAACGGTTTCATGATTGCAGTGTGACTATACTTCCTATCTTAATACCACTAATCCTACGTCAATTCACTACAACAAAACTTGGAGGCTTCTCTTCACATTGCTTTACTGCTTACTTTACTTGAGATTAACTTTCCTTCAGCCAAAGCAAACTTTAAGCACGGACTACCTTTCATTCTGCTCTAACTAAATTGCTTTCTTTTTAATTACGTTTGAATAATTGTAAGCCTTAGATTCATTCACCAGACTTCGCAAGTTTCAGCATTTTCATGTGACATAACTATGTCTTTTGTAACTATGATCTTCAAGTATTGTATGCAAGGTTTGCCTGTTACTTCTAAATTCTAGCAAAGCTCCATGAAATAAATAAATTGAACATTTGCAATCACTTCATGAAGAAAAGCTTTTTTTTTGTTCGTATAACATTCCCTAGATACCACATACTAAATGGGCTAAGCTTATTCTCATATTATCTTTTTTGTAGACAAAATATACAGTATCACGACTATCACGTGCATTTACTTTACTAAACTTCACTATTAGTATCGATTGATATGATATTCAAAATCTGTTTTTATTTCAAAACCTGCAGAATTTGTGTTATATAGTCGAATAAATTGAATGACGGAGTTTGTGGAGAATTCTTAATAAAATTTTGGTTTTGCTCTTATCAAATTTCGACCATCAGCCAATAGACGACCTTCGCTGAGTAGTCTAAGTAATTCGATTGTTTAAACTAAATTACGCACTCGGGATAAGTTGGGTAACTTGGTTCTTGCTTGACAATGTTGTGTAAGAAATGATTTACAAGGTACTTGTCTAACATTCATTGGGATTGACTCCCTCAATTACTGTAGAAAGTGTACCTTGTAGAGTGTACTATTATTGGTGCTGTATTTTGGGTATAATATCATCTTGCATGTATTGTAAACTTATACCAGGTTATTACCTGTAAAGTTTAGAGTGTACTGAGTGAGGTCCAAGTCTACTGTACTGTAGCTATATGCTCAGTGTAAGTTGCAGTGTATTGTAGTAGTTGACTTCAGTTTTGGAAGTCCCATTTCTGACAATTCATTTTACACTTAACCTCATTCTCTGTCTTCTATTTAGCCATATTTTCAAATGGCACGTAGTGCACCTTGTGCATATAAATGGGAAACTGATGCAAAATACAGAAGTATTTATGTATTTTTGGTGAAGTGAATGCCTTGACTGGAGTACATGATGTAAATTGAACCGACTACATACTCCAGCTAAATCCCACATCATACTTACCAAGCTACGTGTAGATTGCATGTCTCCTCTACCTGCATCATCTCCTCCTTATTGTACACAAATACTTATAGTAACATAACTGCAGATAGATTCAAATAAATGGTCTTATCCAACAAAATATTTTTACCATGCTTTATAAGGTAAGGGAAGTGATATATTATTGGAGAAAGTCTGTATAACTCTTGGAAATATTACTCAACTCAACTTTCATAAACTTTATGGAAGGATTGAATTATTACCAATTTTATTGGGGCAATTGGTCAAACTTTTGCTTAAAGAGTTTACTCAAGGTTTAGAAAGCATGTTCTGGAAGGAAACTATTCGTTATCGCGAACCAACTCAGACAAAGCAAAGTTCGAAAATGTGTCATCACAGGGCAGAGCAGAATACTGATACGGCCCAATAATGTAAGTAACATGGAAATTAGTGTAGCAATAAATATTATTTAGGTAATAGTACTAGTAGTAGCAATTCATGAATAAAGCCATATTATTTGTTCTCCCTGTGGAGATTTTAAGATATTATTGGTACACATTTCGGCTAGAAAATGTAGAAGTCTCTATTTCATTTATAAACAAATTTATAAAATATTAATGACATAGCATAAACAGACAATGGCTGGACAATGAAATGGTATTTGATAAAAATTCAATATGGAAGATTAGAACTGAGAGTATTTTAGTGTTTTATATTTCGTATATTTGTGCTACACAAAGTAACATGTCAACATACTGGAAGAGTGCATGTGTAGAGAAAACTAAAAGCAGTCCCAAAAAGTAAAAGTAGATTTACACAAATTGTGAATTTAATGCATAGTAATTTCAGAAGCAGAAGGAGGGCTGTCAATTCCAAGAAAACTCTGTAAGTGACGCTGGGGAAATGAGATGAGCATATAGTGGAAGTAATACATCATGTAAATTAACGCACATATAAATTATATATATACATGAACATATCCTTATGTATTGATGTGTGTGTAGTACTTTGTACACATGTATAAATAGTGCATAATATGTACAGGGATTGTCAGGAATCCTACTTCTTCCAAGTTTGTGTCATGTCAGTAGAAAGTTTGCTACGCTTATGATAGAAACTCAATTGGAGTTTTTGTAAAGAAAAATTCTTTTGCCCAATTAGAGTCTATCCATAAAAATACGCTTAATTTAATTTTTCGGAAAGGGCTTTCTCCTGCAACAATCCATTAGACACCTCTTAAGTAGGCATTGGATGTAATCCTTATCAATAATATTATTGCATCTTATTGTCGAGTTGATGTGTAAAAAGTAAAGCCCGGCTGAGGGACTCGAACCCCCGCCCTTCCCGGTTAACGCGACCGATGCTCTTCCAACTGAGCTAAGCACGAGCTTATTACCTTCTTACACAATCAACAAGCCTAGCCTATCCTCGAGACTTCCAAGTCTCACATTATACCAACACCGCGACAACTTCCCATTTTTATTCAGAGTGCTTCCACGCACTCACCCGCTCCTCCTATGAGAAAATACGGGGACCGAAAACCCATCTCCACCATGTCGAGTTGATGTGTAAAAAGTAAAGCCCGGCTGAGGGACTCGAACCCCCGCCCTTCCCGGTTAACGCGACCGATGCTCTTCCAACTGAGCTAAGCACGAGCTTATTACCTTCTTACACAATCAACAAGCCTAGCCTATCCTCGAGACTTCCAAGTCTCACATTATACCAACACCGCGACATTATGTGTAGGAGGATACATAATTCTCAATGTTTTGTGAAATGCCCTGTATAGAAATAAATTTAGAGCAGAGCAGCCATATGGAGATGTAACATGCTGTTGTGCAAAACTTTTGCCAAACATCTACACTTGTAGAAACGTAGTATTGTAAATTATGTACGTACATGAGCATGCATATTACGTATGCTGTCTTCATTCTGGATGTAATAAAAAAATTCTTATTGTTTGCAACAGTTCTTATTTTTGTAGCTTAACAATGTATTTACTAGACTGGGTACCTAGGCGTGTAAGTATGTATTTGTAATTTTGTAAATTGCATTATTATGCCTGTCAGGGCTGTCCTTGTGTACGTCTTCTGTTTGGGTCCTTCTGTCAAGAGACACTAGAGTAGGCGCTCCAAGTTTTTTCGCGACAACTCCAACGCAACGCGTCGTGCTCTCCTACTACTATATTTTGACTTGCCTGTCGCTGTCAAGTGGGTTGCTTCTCTCTGCTATCAAGAGTATTATGCTTATTCCTTTATGAAGGAAAGACAGAGAGAGGTAACTCAGGAGAGGGACGACGCATGTAATAATAAACTAGTGCTCGCAGTTGTACCTACTCCGTTTCCTGCAACAGTCCAATAATAACAAGTATGTTAGTTGGAGATACGTTTCCCTAGATAGGTTTGCAATCTTTACACTTCATCTTCATATTGCTCTACATTAAAATTACATTTGTTTCACATTTTTCTGCCACTCACGTCTGCTTTCTTCGCAGTGTTCCTAGAATACTTAATGAATAGGTACAGCATATTTATATTTTATGGGGGTATACATACTAATGTAAGCATATACATGACTGTTGTGTTTCAAGGCTTAGCTATCAGCAGCCGTGAGTAGTATGTGCCCAAATTTTATCAGAGGGTTACAAAGAGATTCGGCTATGCCTATCTAAATAATAGTACCTACGGCCCTATTATTTATTTATACCCAAACATGTCAAAGGAAGTAAGTTATTTTTTAACTCTCTCTCTTATTCAACGCGATGTGCAATGTTTTAATGCCCTTTGCGCAACCTACATAGTACATAACACCTATGTTTACTAAGTGCTGGTGGGTGTGTATTTGTTGCTTGATGGCATTTTTGGAAGCATAATAATATTTTATGTCAGATATTTAATGTAAAACAGACTATAGTTTAGTGGAAACGCGCAATGACTTTAAATTACACAAAGAGGGAATTGAGATGGCTTTACATAGAGTAGATGGCTTTACAGAGTGGATTATCTTTCTCACTGTTATTAAGGCATTGTGGATTTGCAGAGATGTGTTTTAATTATAATGTCCAAATCATAATAGTCTAAAGGGTCCATAAACCTGCACTTATCATTTACTACTAGAATATCTCGGTCATTATACTTTGTTTAGATAATGTAAAAATATCTCCTGAAGGCAAAAAATGTATCTTGCATGATGTGCAATATACGTAATGTGCATTATATTATTACATTTTTAGCGAAATCGTCAATATTCATTTTTAGCACTCTGTGGAATGAAAGTCGTGGTCTGTTCCACTCCACGCAATGCATTGAAGCGTTTTCGGTTTCGCTTACTACATAATTTACTGGTAGGATGTAGGGAAGTACTAGTTCTACTTCTAACGATCTAACACATCGTCTGTAAGTGCTACTAGGTATTCCATTACAATTTGCTTGCTCCACAACATGAGCTAACCACGGCGTCTACAGGCTCTACCACACAAGTGGTTATGTCAAGCTGCTATTTGACTCTACTTATTTATTCAGAGTACACTACGGTTCACTTTCTCTCCACTCAGTCCAGCATCAGTTCACTTGCTCTGCTTTTCGTTCGTGTTTGGCATTTGGCACTCACAATCAGCCCTAGTAAATTATGTGGCTGTCTGTAATACAAGTAGAGTTGTAGTTTAATAGGTTAGATGATGTGCTACTAACCAGTTTTCTCCGTAAAGAGAGAATATCTGCATACTAATGTAAGTGAAAGTGGACTGGGGAGTTGGATCCGATACCTATGCACAAATACCACTAATAATATTTCATTTCGATTTCCAGCGGCGAAACGAACCGAACCGCACAAATATATGTTATTTTGAATTAGTTATGATATGCTAAAGTAGATAGGCAGCTTATCATTTCCTACAGCCTACTAGTATTTGATAGCTGTCTACTATAACACTCCAAAGATATTCCCAGCAGCACAACGTCGACACTTTCCTTCCAGTCTCAATATTTCCCAGCTCGTTCTCATTTTGCCGCAGAAGACAAAATTCTGATTTGCAGTCTCGTCCAAATTTAGATTCCGATGCCCTAGAATGGATTGAATTTCTCCCTGCCAGAGATTGTAAGATGAGATGACGGGATTGAAGAATGAGAGAGAGAGATTGAAGTGAATGGATGAGATGAGACTGTATTCCATTTTATTCCATATACTCTCTATATCATTTTGGATACATGACTCACTTTACACTATACTACCAAGGTGAATAACAAAAACTATGCAGATACGACATCCGTATACCTTTTCTTCCTGTTTACTCTAACATCTATAAACAGTTACTTTCTTCCTTCCAGCCTCCTCTTTCATTTTTTTCTGTTTATTATCACTATTTTTCACTTCGTAAAAAATATTTGAGAGAAAAGGGTATAATTATTTAGGACTGATTAAAATACAAAAATTTGCAGCTGATCTTGCATTAATTACGGCGATACGATTCAGTTTTGAAGCAATTTTGTTTTCCTTGCATTTCTACGTGATTACCCACATTCACAAACTTTTAGTGAACTCATGCATTATTTTGTGTAGAAAGTCACTTCATTTAAATAAACATTACCAATTTCTGATTACTCGGTAAGGGTCATCTGCAAAACTATATTTTGTGCCAAATTAATACCACATCAAGTCACAGTATGGCCAATTCGTGACTTGAGCAATTTATTCACTTTTTTAAGCAATTCGTTGTTTGGCATTGAATTTATAAGCAAACACTTGTACGTTTACGATTATATTAAGTAAATGGATAAATGGATGAATAATTTATCCCAGAAATATATATAAGTCGCAGCAACTACATTATTATTGCTAGGAGAATATTTTTAGTCTTCAGTTCAGTAGAGCAGCTAGAAAATGTAGGGCATGCTATCTTCTAAGTGAAATACTTTAAGCTGAGCAAACTCCAAAGGGTGCGGTTAGGATTTAGAAAGTTTTTTGTTTAGGTTTTCCATTGACAGTAGTTGGGTTGGGTGGGTTCGTTTCGCTATAGATTTATGTAATATCAGCATTTGTTCATGTAAGTAAGTTTTTGGTTCGTCTTTCTTGTGTTTTGGTTTGAGTTGGCTTGGTTCAATTCGTCCGAAGGTTAACCCACCGTTAGTACAACTGCCAAATATAAAAGGAACATCGAGCAATCCTTTTTACGTTCAGACAATGAACACATGGACTCTTTCTCCTCCTACTCCTCCTGTGTCCCTGCCTTATATTATTACTCTTATTAAGCTCCATATAGAGTTCTCCTTGTCGGTGGTTTGGAATGAAAGAACCTTGTTCGATCAAAGTGTGTATTTAGATATAGTGGTGTGGTGTCTTCTTTTTCTCTGGCCAAAGAAGATGAGTTGAGGAGGCTTTCAGTGTGATACGTGAGTCTTCTGGTTTGCTTTCAGGGAGGATAGCTCTTTCTTCCTATTATCGCGCCTCGTAATCTCCTGCCTGTCGGCCCAATATTGATGATGATCCTGAGTAGAGCCAAATAAGACTGCGAGGTGTGACGAGGTCGACCTGTGTCCTAGGTTCAAAAACTAGATATCGATCGATCCGCCAAACTATTTCAACTCTTGATAGCGCTTGATAGAAACTACACTCCCTTCTCCCTAAAATGCTCAACCCCTTAACTGCAGTCGTAAATGTCGACGAAAGTAAAAAAAAATCTTTGCACCGCAAAATACATAGCAAATGGCAAATGGTATCCCCCTCTAACGCTCAGTGGGTACCACTACTCTATGGATTCATGATTATGATTTTACATGATAATATCAGATGCAACTGTTTTTCACGCTTGCTTAAATTCTCGGCATTTAAACGTTTTCATTGTTAATATATTTCTTTTCATCAATAGGTTATTCAACCATTGAGAAATGCTGTACAACAATTGTACTACTTGCAGTAGATCATGACTCTCTAGACGAATAGTAACTCTTGAGCGGATGATTAAAATATGAAATGCAGTTTATTTGCTATTAGAATTCTTGGAGGCATGATGAGAAATAATTCAAGTACCTACTTCCTCCCATAACCATTATGTATGAGTAAGTCTCATGTTGTGAGCTAAGCGTAAAGAAAATTCCTGTTAAGCCACATTGCTAATAACAGTATGCAGTTAGTTATTGGATGCATCCAAGTAGTATTAAATAATCTGGAAATTAATGCTATAACTAATGAATTTGCGTCCACTATTAGTATTCAAAGTTAAAATGCTAGTCACAGATTGGTATAAGAATACTTAAACTGATGGTGACGATGGTGGTATGCGTTTAGTAGTAGAGGGACTGTGATTAATTGTATCGATTTTGTAAACACCTTGATAATAAATGATACTTATTGTTAGCTGGAAGGAAATGAGATGAAAGTGTGGATTTAAACTGGGAACTTTGTGTAATGTGCATGATGTTTCAAAGACGGGCGTTATTAGCTAGCTCTTGAATGGATGCTAATATAATACTTGGAATGCATAATGTAATGGTAATGCAAGGCACGACAAGAGTTTGATGAGAATTGAAAAGGATTAGCGAAGATACGGGGATGATTACAGTGCTTATCTATGATGATGAGATGTAGTAAAGGAACTAACGAAAGTGAAAGCTAAATCCTCATAAGGGAAACTGGAGCAAAGGGAAGGAACGAAATTCAAGTGAATGCAAATAGTGAAAGCAGTCAGGCTTTCACCAAACCGACAGAGAGACGTAAAGAGACAACATTTCTTCATTTCGTCCTTTCACATTCTCATAGGAGACTAGAGCCATTCATTCATTCCCATCCATGCCATTACATTACATTCTATTATGTCGACTGCATACTGTTTTGCATAGGATTAACCCTATTCATGCCATAGGTAGACAGACAGATCAGATACGTATCTGTAACGCATTAGGTGAGATACATTCAGAGTCCCTAACTTCCTCTGGCCGGTCCTGATCTTTCCAATGCTTCCCTTCTCTGGCACAATCCTACACCTTACCTACTTATTTCATTCCAACTCCATTTCATTCGATTCAATTTTATTTCCATGTGCTTTAAGTTCTATTCACTTGTAAATCCTTTGCTAAGCTTTATGTCAAACATTTCTGATCTGATGCTTCTTCTTTCTCTCTAATATCTTTCAGACATTTAGGATTACCGCCCACATTCCCATTACATTTACGAATATCCGAATGTAAATAATATTATTGTATATATCTGTGAATGGATTTTATTTGTATTTCGTTGCATTTAATGCAAAAAATAATGTTTTTCAAAGATGCGCCTAGCTCTCTTATACTTTTACTATTTACTATGTATACGTATTGACTAAATTCTTTATCATCAATTGAAGTCGCTAGACATTCAAGCTCCACTGCTCACTTTCACTAAGTATTCCAACTCTCTTGGCTGAACAAAACTAGAATGCAGTACAGAGCTAGTACTACATTCAGTTTGGTTCATAGAAAATCTACATTAGTTTCAACCCAGTTTTCCCTTGGTTTGACTTCATTTCCTTTGCTTAGCCCTCATCATTCACCAAAGCACACGGAAACCACTCTTTAGAAATGAAACCTGAAGATATTTTACATTAGTTTCCTAAAGGCTATCGATCGCGGTCGACAGTTCTACTATTCCCTGTCGTTGTCATACTGCATTCAAGTTAAACCTCTTCCTTTTCCAATTTCAATAGTTTCTTTATTACACTAGGTCATTGCTGCTAATTATTCGTGCAAGTTGTAATTAAAAGCTAGTAGGACAGGGAGAGAGCGCAGTCAGCGGAACACGTATTAGCCATTAGGCACATTATATGTGCAGTAATTAAACAAACGCAAATTAAATTCTCTGCCATAAGTAAGTATATGCTACTACTGGATATGGATATCTAAATCTGATAGAGCGCATTCCATTTATATTACTACTCCCTTCCCCTAGCAGTAGTATCTGTATCTGTGAATTCGATTTCATGCAAACATATGCTAATAGTAAACTACATAATATTTAGGTTGAGTGAACCAACCTATATTGCTTGTTCTCAGGTAGTTTGGCTTCGCGACGACCTGTCATCATGTCCTTTAGTGCACACACTGAATTACTACTGCTCCACTCTGTCCCTATTCTGTACTTTATAGCTACCTATATGCTTATGGTAATATTTAAATACAGAGAAAGTATATTAGCATATACCGCGTTGTAATTTGTGCGAGCAAGCAGTGTTTAGCTGGGAAAAGTAGTGACCTGCATATTAAGGCAGGTGTTTGAGTACACATTGCGTGAGAAGTCGACTGGTTGTTGGACGAGAACTGGTTTACTACTATTGACGTAGTACTATTGGTGTGTATTAAGTACTTCGTATGGGCATTAGATACCTACTAGGGAAGTACTTATTTACTGTAGGGCATGTTGACGTTGTCTTCAATTATCCACCTATTTATTTGTGTCAGGAGTTTTTCGTTTAATTATAGGTAACAACATAACAGTATTAGTGCTTTCCTGGTCCTCACGTCTCATGTTCCTTAAGAATTTCACTGCATCGTCCGTCATTCGCTGGAACATGTGTTGAGTGAGTATATTGGCCAATTGCATTATAGCCTACCTATAAAAAACTGTACGCAGGAGTAGTAAGTGGTAACTGAAAGCACGAGCATTGAGTTCAATCAGTCAGAAGTCTTTCATTGTTCAATTCGTGTTGTCAACTTTAATTTTGTGTAGTTAGTATGTGCTATCTATTTGTAGTACACTAATACCCCGAGGCTGCTCGTACAATCAGAAAAGAACACATCACGAAGTACTTTTACTACGACGGCAGCAGGACTACTCCCACGGCATATTTGATTCTAGACTTTAATTGCCCATGTTAGACAGAAACGAGAGACTAACATTAAACTACCTCATTCCCTCTCTAATTTCGGCTTGCAATTTTTCTTTTAGTATTCCCCTTTACTGCCAAATACTTCAACACTGACGAAATGAACAAGACTTTCATCATGTACAGTTAATGGCGTGGTAGTTTCCTGTCTTTATTTTCCTCTCCTATGTCTAATCCGAAGTTGGTAGGTAGATAATAAGGTAATTTCTATTTGTAAAGTAGCTCATTATTAGTTCGTTACTAGATCAGATTTCTTATCTCTAATTCCCCATTAGAATGAATGACTATTTAAGTTTTGCCCAAAAGAAGAATGACATAATTATAAAAACCATGAATTAAATCCTGAAATAGTATTAAGAAGGTTTGTTCACATTTACACGCATTTAAATTGTGTACAAACATAAAAAGACGGTACACGTTGGAGAAAAGTACCTAAAAGTCTAGTAATTGTGTCTGAAAGTGGACCAAGCTTGCTATTATCATTTGTTTGCAATAGTTAGGTACGTAGCGAGACGATTTTTGAACAACTTCCAGGAGAAAACTAAAATTGAGAAATGGAGCGAATACATTCTCATACTTGGTATATAGAAATGAGAGTAGGGAAATGATTTGATTTATAAGTTGAATATACTGTAGCATAGTAATACTTAAGACTCTAAGATGAATTCTAGTATTTATCTGTTGAGTTTAATGGCTGCAAAGATAAACTACGTAGTTAAGCATAGGAAGAAGAATGTTTCGAAATAATTTTTTCTTACGAATGTAACTCAGCTTTGTATAGCCATCATAGTAGGCATCGTAATGGGGACTTGTATTATGATAGCTAAAGGTTCCTGTTCTGCCGTAAGAAAAATGAAAAGATAAACCTTGAAGAATTTTGATGGAGCAACTCAATCACAATCATCCTAGTAAACAGAGACAACTCAATCAAAATTGTGTGGAAAGTCTCCGGGATACAAATACAAAGTTCCTTGAAGAGTAATGTTATAAAGATGTTTTCTGTAAACTTAACTTTAGGTCCATGGAAAGAGATGCCAGGCTGAAAAGTGTAAGTTTTTGTATGTACAGCACACTACGTTTACCTAAGTAACGCTAAATTCGAGAAACGACTACTAGGTATGTATTCTGCGTCGGGGAAAGTAGAGAAATGTTCTATTTCTTTCTCCGACTCTGACACAACATCACATCACATATCTGTTTTCATGAGGTTCGAGCAAACCTCTTCTGACAGTTGTGACGACAATCTTTAACGACTTTTCTAGCTCAAGTTTCAAGACTTAAAGTTATTTTATCATATTATGAACAAGACTTGAAAGAAAATCAAAAGTTGAATTGGATTTGTACAAAACAACCTATGGTTAGAGTAACGTAGTGAAGAAGGGAGACAGATAGTCCCTATTGCACTTTCTTAGATACATGATAATGTATTTTTACATGCATACTTAGAACCTTATAGTCGTATACTATCACAGCACATCTACACACGGAAACGAGCGGAACTCCTCTGCCTTACCGTCTTTCTGTTCTGTTGATGACAAAATATAATGGAGCCACTATAATGCATTCCGGTTGTCGCACTAAGGCAAAAAATCATAAATCATAACTTTCACCGCCGTCACTACTCAACTGAAGTTTAACTGGAATTGCTACAGTTTCTCTACTCTTTAACTTTGCTTTTTTCCGTCGCTTTCCATACCCCCTTGCTTATCATTAGCTTATGTCGTGAACATGACTTTGTTCAAACAGTTTTACTACCTACTCAACTTTTATTTACATATGTATGAGTTCTGAGTTAGTAAGGCACTAGGTAATGCAGGAGCATATCCACATAATAGGTAATTTATTATTTTACTGCAAACGCAAGGACAAACTATCCCTTCTAACTTACAAAAGTAGATATGTGGAGCAACATGCGTGTGGATGTGAGACTAGCAATAGTGTTTCGGACACGTGCTTCTGTGTATGTAGAATATTAATAAACGTGGCACAGAAATTGGCATGATTTGTGGGTCTGGGAAGTAGTAATGCAATTAGAATACACAATGCTTTCTATACTTTAGTTAGCATGTCAAGTTCCGAGGATAGTTATTTTCTAATAAATAAGAAACGCTGACAACAAATGAACTGGAGAACACAATGAAAATTCGTAGACTTTCCTTTATTTGTTTTAGAATACCCAGATATGTTGAGATATGTATGTACGCAGTCACAATTGTATTTCTTGCAGAAACTACTACGTTGCTCCCGAAGACATGCAACTCCATACTCAAGAAAAGACTATATCTATCAGTACGTGCACAAGTGAACTGCAAGAATTAAAAGTGCCTATGCGAAAAGGTTCCAAGAGTATCTCATGAATTTTCGCAATGCTTACGAATTAAATGAGGGTCTTTGTTGTTCCATTGCTTCGGATGACTCCACCTACCTCAGAGAATGTACCAACTTCTTTCTTTGTACTATATTGGAATGTAATCTATATAAGGGTTCTTCAGTGAGAAAATGTTTCTTCATTAACTATCTTCTTTTAAAGAGTGAAAGTCTTGGAGAAAGTATTATAGGGGCAGCGCATAGTTAAGGGTTCTTAGGGTAAGTACGGGAAGGGGCTCAGTGGTTATATGTTTAGTGTGTGATGATTCACTTTGGCATAGTATATATAACAAATGAAACCACATTGTGTTCCAACTTTCCAACTTTAATTATCACTTCCTGTCACCCAAAGTTTGGAGGATATAGTGTCAAATCGCTGGCTGTATGCAATGGCAGTGGTGATAGTATTAAAGTACGTTTTGTTTGTGAAGCTTGCTCTGGATGGCTTCTTGAATTCAGTTCAGTTGGGTTCACTCACCATCACTCTAGTCCGGTTGTCCTGTAGTTAGTTACTTGCCTAACTCTGAATTTAACTTTGTTCAAAAAACTTTGAGAGTGCCCCTTGAGGGTTTAAGGAGGAAATGGAGAAATCCTAGTCGAAATCTGTAGGTACTTGCTTTCTTTGCTTTCACTATTACCGTACCGACGTATTTATATAGTGATGCATAGGACAACGACTAAACTCACTCAGTCCTCCTCTAATTCATACTCTTTCCCTTTAGCCTTTCTTTTCCCTGTCTCTGGAGCGAGGATCTCACTTGGCTTTCACTTTCCGTTTCCCTTCACAAGCTCAAATCAAATGTAAACTACACTAGAAGTACCTACATTGGGAAACCAAGGCAAACGAAACTTTGTCAGTTCAACTAAACGCCAAACCCAACCAAAGTCTGTTTTGTGTATTTACTGTGCCCTGTCCTGTTCCTATTTTCTAACTCTTGTATACAATATAACTACCTAAGTACACACAAATTACTACAATAGTTAAGAATAAACAAAGTAGGATCTTCACCATGGATTGGATGGGATGAGTACATAACGTCACAGCCAAGTTGAGAATAAATACATTCAGTTGACTTGAAACCAGAGGAAATCAAAGCAAGCCAAGACAAGATAAGGAAAGGCGAAGAAAGGAAAACTGTGGTAGACATGCTCTAAATCTGCTTAATTCTGAACAAACAATGAGGGCTAAGCTACATCTGCACTAAATCTTCAAAAACTCTTATAAATTCAACGAATTAAACTTTTGTGCTCAACTCTTAATAAAATAAATGTAATGCAGTTTCAGGTCTTGTCAAATCATGGCTTACAACTGTAAACACTTCGCCTCAACACACCAGAATTTTTCCTCCTTTCATATTAAATGTGATTATATAACTTTTCCATTACACATATTACTTTTGTTATCTTCTTTGGAATTATTTTTGCGGGTTAGGACTTGTTAAATGTCATTCTTTGAGTATAAATAGTGCATTTGTATTATTATGGCCACAATAGCTTGGAAAAACAACCAAAAGGTAAATGGCAGAACGTGAAACTCAGTCTGACAATGTTGAATTCTTTATGAAGCAAAGAGCATGACGTGTAATGAAACAGAAGATATATTTTAAATTCTGATGTTTCCAAGTCTGTATAGTAAGTCCGAAAGCAAAATTCAATTTTGCTCTTTATCTAATCGATGCCTACAGTTGGACTTGGTTGGGTTTGCAAAATATCAATGCATGAGTATGTGACACCAAACGTCACGTTTTCGGTCATATTATTTTCACGTGCAGCTGTGGTGCAAAAACGGGCATCAATATTTGAACATGGAGGAAAGATTTTATGCTTTAAAGCATAAAATGCAGAATGTGAAACCAAGTTTTATTAATTTTGAGATTGCACATCATACAAAAATAAGCGTGTTTACATGCTGGAATTATGCAAGGTTGTTTTGATAGTTATTTGAATTCATTTTCTCACATTTAGGAAGTTTTCGAGGCATAGGGTGGTTGAAAGTATATGATTGTAGTTCTTAGCATGATACCAGATCATGGAATGAATAAACCAGTGTAAAATCGAAGCCGAGTGTGTGCCTTACATGTAAAAAGGAGTAGCATATTTTAGTAGTGATATATTCACACAATCTACTTTTCTTACTTGCGCTTTTATTCTGTTGATGTTCTAAGTATCTCAAAATGTAGGATAATATAGGGTTTAAAGAGAGATACGTTAGTTGCTCCTGTCTACGTGTTTTATACCGGTGACATACTACCTTTGGTAGCTTGCACGTTCTATTCTGAGTTCTGTACAACAGTCACGGCAGGAATGGAACACAGAGCTCTTTTTGTTTAAATATTCATGAGCATTGAGACTACATATCGATCTTAAGTAAAATCCTAGAGGCATTGCATTGCATCCCAGCCTAGTTAACATGAAATAGCTAGCATACTTATTCTAATGTAAGTTATACAGTGATGTGCAGAAATATGTAGGGTGCTTACAATACAATAGAATTCAGCGAAATATGTACTTACTTGGCCAGTACATACTTACACAGAGGGAAAGATTTCGTATGACACTACCTACCTATTATTCTACATAGACTGACTTCCGAGCTGAAAGAAATAAACGTCATCAGAATACAATATGGACTTACTTAGGACGGTGCTATTCATTGTGTGTGTTTCTTACGAAGTGTGCACAACGGCAGTTCAGACCAAGAGCTGCTTATGCATATTTTAACTGCATGTTATGTTCTGCTGTTCAGTTAGAGGATGTTCTATTTACCAACTTCCTAAATGCACTCTACGAGTAATATACTCCTATCTCAGAACAAATGTCTTCTCTCTGTGTAAATTTGCATGTTCGTAGTCCATAAGCCCAAATGTCATCGCTCAAATTACTCAATTCACCTACCTGGCTGGGCATGCAGCAATTATTAATGCTTTAAAGCTAGTTGTTATATTTTACCTAGGTCAGTACACCTACTGCTGTATAAATACGACAGAGCAACTAACTGTTATGTATTTAAACTGCGTTATGTAAATTGTACGAAATGTGATTCTACCTTTTAACAGAGAATTGTCACGGCAAGTTTATGCTAGGGCAATTCTGCCATGGTGTCTCTTCATCTCATCGGTGCACACAGAATTAACTTTATTCATACCTTATTACTTACTTCCTTCTGTACTATGATGTGTATGGTACGTGCTCTAAAGTTTATGGTGCATATTTATTGCATAGTTTTCTAAGGGGATATTCAAATGTAAATTGCAGGTTTTATTAACTATTTTAAATAGTCGCCTTTGCATTTACTACTATACATTTAATGATTCTTGGCTCTTATGAAATACTAGAAAATAGATAGGTACCAATAATGAACTATGGCATTAGCTCTGCTAATTTCAGTAATTTTTATATGCTGCTGAAACGATTGCTAATTTGATGTAATTGTTGCCCAAAATATGACAAATGTTCAGTTCTTTGGGTGGGATTACGTAAATTACGTTCCTATTCCCAGTCCAGGTGCTGCAAGGGTCCATTAAAATAATTTAGGGAATCTTATTCTTTGTTGGCCATTGTAATTAGCATGTTGTGGGTAAATCTCAATTACGACTGTTTTAAATGCACAGGTGAATATGAGGTGGATTTCTCTGTGGACTAAATTGTGTTTTATTATTAATTATTATTTTATAGCACTGAACCTCATATCTTAAACCCATGTTTCTACATATGCATATATTTTCCAAGGTCAATGTACACACCAAAATTGTGTAGCGAGAATTTTACAAGGTACATTAACTAATTTTGGAAGGATACATGTTATTTAGGTCACGTTATTCTACAATTAATTGCTAATATTATGTTTCTTCTCATATTATTACTGTTACTTAAAAATTAAAATCAATTTTCTTATTTCGGTTACTTTGTGGTTTTCAGGGATCGTGGATTCGACGGAGAGACTACCATCTCCTTACTGCCGGTATGGGAACATATAGTAACGATGAAAGATTCTTCGTATCGCACACTCGGCCCAATCAAGTAATTATTTATTTTGCCTTATTGCTAACCAATACTAAAATGTGCAAATAGAACAAAATTGTCGGTTTTATTTACTAGTAATTCAGAATTTGCACGTGCGCAGCAAACCATGGTGTGAATTAACAAACAATCTAACCTCGCAATATTATTAAGTAGTTTGGAAATGAACACACATTTGTTTTACAAAATAACACCCACTTCTAATGTCCCGTTTGACCAATGAAGTGGTAAGTTTGAATTATTAATACGTACGTATGTGCCTATGACATATGCATAAGTAACAGAGAAGGTTAATGTACTAAAGTTGCGATTTGCAAAACCATGCGCTTTAAACTGAACACTTACTTTGAAAGTTTTATTTGCCTTTTACGACAGAACCTATGTCAATCAGATACTTAATAAGTGCTTGAGTTCCTTCCCCTACTTACTTGCCTAAACTATGGAGAAAATTCTGCAGATATTAATAGAGTTATGAGACCTCAATGTTTCCTAGAATGTGTTTTCATTTCAGAATAGAATATAAATAGCATTTAGTGTCACTAGTGGCAGAAGGATACTATAATTGCATACAAATACTCACAAATTATGTGTTATGTTTCAAGTGTATTGATTTTGCTGTCTGTAGTTGACAGTTTGTTTGTTTACGCGAGTGTTATGATTTCCTAATTCCATTTGTAAAATTTTGCCATCGTAAAATGAACGTTTTATGTCTTGGGCATAGCAATTAGTACACAAGAGTGGAAATTGTTGAAGACGAATAAAATGGGACTGTTGTAAAGTTTTATAATTTGTAAGACAGTGAGTAAAGTGAGATTCTAATAATTTTGGCAGTATATTGACATGTATTCTATTAATACCAGTGTATGTCAATCCTTATCCTTTACTGCATAATAACCAGGGATAACTTTAATTCGATCTAAGCAAAGAAAAATAATTCGTTTTCGAGGGCACTGGGCAATTCTTATACCATGGTATTATTAGAAATTCTTACCTATAGCAGGCAATATAATTTATGCGATAGAAAACTCATGGGTGACTTCAGAAACTTTAAAATTCGACAATAATATTTTTGTATTGCGCAACAAAATGTTTTTATTATTTAGGTATGACTATGGACCTCAAATCCCTTACATATCATAGCATCTCAAATAAATCTAAAGACTAGAAACTGTACGTATAGGCACACAGGACATTATAAGTATGGAGGTATGAGTTGGGGTGCATTATTGAAAACATTAATTTCAGAATGTAGTTTATTGTTTTATGCAATATATATTGCATAAGCGCTTGCGCATTTAAGCTCTCCTTACCAGACATACATATATAGAGATAAAGTCTACGATTATAATGTAGAGATATTATCACTTACCTTACTAGTGCAGTGGGTTATTTGTATGGTTACAATACTAACGGTATAATTTGCATGCAACACATTCTGCATTTTGCAGAATTCAGTATAATTGAATGAAGAATTTTTAAGATTATTTTTTTGCAAAACGAAGTAGTAATCGATAAAGGGTAATTAACTGCAAAGACATCAAAACAGCTTAACGCAAGTACAACAACCTACTTATTGTTACATAAGCATTAGATAGAAGCAATCTTCGAATCACACTCCGAGGCACACCAGATTACATAGGATCGTATTGATTAATAATTCATATTCATGATTAACAGTCAATTCCAAGAACCAATATTATTGGCTGCTTGGATTAGCAAGTTGGCATTATTGTAATGTGACTCAATCCCGGATAATAGTAGCACACAGATATATTTGTTCTGTAAGAGGGATTTAATGCTTGTTATCAATGTGCAACTGCATAGGATGAAAATGAAATAGTAATCCTGGATTCTTACTTACAACAAACCTTTTTCTTTCTTTTAGAATTGGGAATTGCACATCAGAAATGTTAAGTTACAAGATGAAGGGATTTACGAATGCCAAATATCATCTCATCCCCCTTCCAGCATTTTCATCAAGTTAAGAGTTGTCGGTAAGTACTTCGTGCTCTTCCTTGGGCTTTCATTTAATTACCTAAATGGCTTTTTTAATAACAAATATCCTCCTGGCTTTTCTTGACTATTGACAACAAAGAGTTAATGCTACGTGGTCGTTTGTTTGTTATGAAAACATCAGAATATCTCTACTACCTAGAGGGTAAAAGTGAAAAAGCCATACAATAATTTATATGAAACGGACCTACTGTTTAGTAAATCCATGTATAAGCCCGTCATGGATTCTCAATGTGCACATAACTATCAGTCCACTTTCAGTATTTTATTATCCACCAGAACACAAGTGGTAGCAGTTACTGACAATATAATGTGCCTGTACTGAACAACTGAACTACTACCTAAATTGCCCAAGTGGTTGAGTCCTTTGAAACAAGTTTTATGTCAAATATCCATTTACGCAGTTACCTTATTATGCAACTTGCACTTGATAAAGTTTAAAAAGTTTCTTTATGATAAAGCCTGAAAATATTAAACATTGCACTCACTAATTGTTAAAGTGGGGCACTAGTAAAATTAGCTGGAATGAAAGATTACAGATGCATTTGCAAATGCTTCCTAAGCTCTTTAAAGCCAACTTGGGAATGGCGAAAAACTTTTAAATGAGTATAGTAATGATAATAACATGACTAAAAGCTTGTCTGCGCGAGTGCATTTACAGAGAGGGAAGTTTTATTTCATCTTTCTTTGTGCTAATGTAATTTTGCAAACTTAAATTATTAAATATAGTTGATACTAATGCGTTTTATGTGCAAAACCACTTAATAGAACTTAGACTTCATGTTCCAAGCAAAAATCAGTTTCATATTCATACCTAAGTTACATACATAAAAATATATATTCTCATAGCAAAATGGTAAACATAATAATCGAACCCTTCGATCTTATTGTAGATTGTAGTAATCCACAATAATCTCCAATTGAGATTTGTTTCGTATCTAATTTTAATTTTAAGATTTTCAGAAATATACATCAAAAATCACCGAGCTCTTATAGCTAATTGACACGATCGATAAGCATAATGTATGCAGTTAAACGTATAGATATTTGAGACAAGATTGAGATTTATTCAACATTAGTAAATGCCCTTTCATGGGCATTAAGTAGCTGGTTTTAATATTGTTGCAGTTTTTCTATGCTTAGGTTACAATGCCTACAATTTGGCCTATAATTTCTGGTTTACTTTGTTTACACTTAGTGAAGAGAAACAAATTGGAAATAATGTTAAGAGTAAACAAAAGTTTAGACTCCGTTTCGAGTAGAGCCAAGTTCTTAGCTATGCAGCAAAGTGAAAAGAAAATTAAAGAAAATCGGATGGAATACATAGAAAGTTGCATTAGCCAAGTCGTGGCAGTGGAGTATCCGCCTGCAATAATGTGTTCTAATACTTCGGTGCTATTACCAATTCTAATGTTGAAGACTAATGCTCCAGAAAATTTGAATTTCTCCAAGCAAATAACACAGACATTCCTATTGTTCTTGTGTTCTTTCTCTTCTCCTTCATTTCTTCAAGAATAGTAGAGCAGAATCGTGTAGAGGAAAGCTCATCCTAGTAGAGAATAAGTAGTAAGCCAAGAAAGAGAGAGTTGGATAACAGACAGACAGACAACAGCGCTCCAAACAAAACAACTGACATGAAAGGAGAGTGAAATGATTATACTTTCTACGAGTTTAGTGACAGAGTATTAGTATGAAGGTCAGATCGGATTAGTTTATTTGTAGAATGCTTACTTCGTGTACAAACAGAAAGTATACGATTATAAGAAGACAGTAACTACCTCCAAATAATGCATTAGGCTTACTCTGCAAATCTTATTTAGGAATTAGAGAGAAAATTCTCTAAGTAAGCATACATAATGAAATCTGTGCAAATCTGTGTCACAAAACCTATTGATTATTATTCTGACATATACTGCTACACTAATTGAAAGGCATACTGTCGAACACATTTTATTTGAGTGACCTACTTGGCTATACCGTCTTTGGTGTCTTCAGACAGATATATCAACAGATTTAATAGAAGGAACCCTAAATGCCAAAGTAACAAGGTAAAGCTATTTGCAGTGTAAGTTAATTGAGAGTTTCCCAATTCGCCTACATATCACATTATTTTGCAAACTCTTGCAAAGATAATAACTTCTCTTTCTAAATGGGTATATACTCACAATATCAATATAGTGCGTACAGATAGTTCAAGTTTGCTTTAGCCATACGGAGGCTGTATTTACTTTGCTGTAAGTACAAGGTCCCTACTTCAGATTGTCTTGTGCGTGAAAGCTTAATATACGAATAAGATTATTCATATGGACAGTGATCCCATAGAGCCCTTTCTTGAGTAGATGGCTGATAATCTTTCCTCATTTATTTAACTAACGAAATGTGGGAAACAGATAGTTTTCCTAAAAGCCTTAATTGAGTCTACCCATTTCTGCTTTGCTATACAAAATCTTTTGGCTCCCACAAAGTTTTTGCACAATGGTGCCACTACTTCACTTTGATAGAGAACATTAGTGGGAATCATTGAGAGAGTATCAAATCCCTTTCTCTTGCACGCGTAACCCCATTACCTATAGAGTGAACAGTGATCAAACACAAACACACTTCTATCTATATGTAGCACAAATTCACAGACAAGTTTGACTAAACAAGTTGTAAACAATAAACAAGTATTATTTTTATTAACATGTACTATCATATATATCACATGAGTATTTTTGCTAAAAATAAAAGTATCATTTTATTAGTAGTCTATAATGTGTATAGGTTGAATGTGATGTAAATAATAAGCTGATTTACAATGTATCCTTCCCCTTCCTCAAGCAGTTCAGCTTCTATGTTTGCACAATAAGATAGATGTAGTGTAAGTGAAGATGGTAAGTTTAGAATTCAAACAGTGTAGATATATATAATGGTCTAGGTGCATTGTGTAGGCTGATACATGATAGTGTTTACACGTATGTGGACAAAGGAGGAAGTGCTATATGAACTGTGTGCATTTGAGCTATTACGTGTGCATTGTAAGTAGATGTTTCTTCGTTTCGTAACATCTGTTTATGTTTGCGTTCTTAAAAGGGTTCTATAGAATTCCAGCATGTCGAAGACGGTTTATTGTATTTTAATGTATGTACATAAAGAGGGATTGGGAGAGATTGTATGGAAAGAGGATATCTATGTCAATGTCTACCTGAAATACATGTATAAGTCAGGGAGTTCCACCAAGTGATATGGACTCAATGGACCTACAGTGCACTAGTTTATTGCTAAATCGGTATTCTGTTCTTTGCTGTCGTGATGGGATGGGAACTAAATTAAAGTACATACGTATCTCAACGAGTCTTCAGCAAAGGATTTCAGTCGACTAGTAAGGACGAGACCTTTAAGTGCGCTATTGCGTTGTGTTGCCACACGAATAAATTATTCAATGCATAACAGGCCATTAGTAGATCGTAAATGGTGCTTAACATCATCCTCTCACTTGCATATTGATTCCCTGACTCTCTTCTGTAAGTGATAGTGCTCGAGAAATTCACCAAGCAAAGCGCCTGGTTCAACTGCATCAGTTAGAGAGTGACTCAACCAAGTCACTCACATAGAAAGATAGATGTTCGTGGAGGATAGCTAGAGTCGATAGAGACGAGACATGGCATAGTCAAAACTTTTCTTAGCCTTCTGGATACTCTTCACAGTCATCAAAATCAGCAGACTTGTGTGTCTACATGCAGACCTTCTCTTCGCGCGTCTGTACTTATAACTACGTGGGTGAAAGTAAGCACATACAAAGAAGCTGTGCTTTCACTATCAGGAATTCTTCTTTGATCGTCTGCGACATGTGTGTGACACTTTAGTGTGTATGTATATACACATTACACGCTCTGTGATATGTCCCTATGGATCTCTCTTGGTTAATTATATGTTCGTTAAATACGACAGAAACTCTATTTGAGACGTTTATAATAAGTATGCCATATATACTATATATTATGTGCCCAAGTATCCAATCTTTCAATCCGTGTTTCATTTTCTGATTTTATGTTTCATGCCTCACTGACTTAGTAGATTTGTCAAGTCGTCGAGAAAGTTTTCTGGCTTTTTCACTTTCCCAAAAGAAATGCTTGAATTGTAATTTAAGTAATGAATTTTACAGACTCGTTTCTCCTTAGCAGGCGATGAAAATTCCCTGGCCTTTACTATAATTATTGTAGGTATTCTGACTTATTTGCGTTACGCATTCAAAAGGTTCAGAGGAACATAACATGTTATGAATTAATGACCTTGAATTGTGACACAATTCACAAAGCAAAATAATATTTAGTCTGTAAGTAGGAAATAGGGAAGTCTACCGATTATGTTATTTGTACAGGCTTCCTTGTAATTTAGGTTTAAATCGATAGTTTATGACATTTATGTACAACTGCATCTGAAATCCATCATTAGGCATTGCATAGTGTACTGATGATGTAATCTGAGTAAATGTATATTATTAGGATAAACATAGCTTGTTTACTTTATCGGATTGTAAAATAACATGTTCATGGAAGTAAGTGAGGTAGCTGAAGCGGTTGACGCTGATCTGATCGGCCGATGTGTCCTTGCCTCGATTTTCTAGCAAACTTCACTGCACATTGTATATGTAATATATAGTTGAGTTGCTTAAACGACGTAACTCCAAGGGTGGTCGGAAAATTAAACGTAGGTAATTGTTCAGTTAGATGTCAGATATAATGGAAAAATATTGAGAATGTCATAATAGTATTTAGTAGGTATTACTTATTTATTTTACTCATTTCACAAGCTACTAGATTTTGCCTGGAGAGCACAAAGAGCCGTACATTGAGTAGTCATTCCGAAAAAATGCATTTCATTTTGTCAAAATCAGCTTCGTGGCTTACTTAAATTCTTAGATACCCAAAGGGGTATTTCTGACCTGATTTTCTGCACAAAATAAATCTTCTCGCCGTTATATACTGAATGTGCTTAAAGTTGCCACTTGACTCGTTTACTTATTGCATCAGTCCGTGTGATCGTGTATGGAGGAATTCTTTTTACTATCAAAATTAGTTTTTAATGCAGTTTTTAACTCCACGTCCAAATTCTTAATATCTAACAAATCATTAATCACACTGATTCCAAATAAATTGATTGGTCAGTTTTTATCAAAAAGTTAACAACCTGAGATATATTTTTCTGGTTATTTGGTGATGCTATAACCTCAAATACGTTTAGTATTAGGGATGTAAAGCACTACTACCAGTAGCTCCCGTCTCCAGTAATTACCTAGGAAGAATTATTTTGGGTGTACGATGTAAAGAAGCCGCCGAAGGAACATACTATAGAGTTTACCTACACCCAATTGAATTGTTTTTGTAGTGTGAAGGTAAGGTGACATGGAAAGGAGCAGTGAAAGCAAAGAAAGCTAAGGAAAGCAAAGCAAGGACGCGGAGAAAAGAAAACTTGTCTGAAATTGAAAGGACAAAGAAAAGAGAAATGACAAATGGCCCTCCACGCTGTTTTTCACATTAACCCAAGGCTTTCTTCAGTTCAGTTGTACCCTAAGCAAGCAACTTACGCTTTACTCTAGTCACTGTAGTCAGTGAGATTCAGTCTGCTTGGGTTTGCTCCTTTCTCCAGCAGTATTGTACTTACTCATAATGTAATAATGTGTACACAGCAGAAACGGAATACATATACATAAATTTATCACTGAGTCAGTCAAGTTATTTATAACTCCACTGAGTGGCTAAAGTTTAATACGCAGGTGTGACAATATAATATTCTCTGACTCTCTTGAGATATAACTCGTTTCCTCATAAGTAGTAATAAATATGGCATGCTCTGTTTATACTTAATGTGTGTACTATACTATAGTTAATAATTTTTATAACTGTTGATAAATCTTTATACAACAACTACAATGAAATTATTTTATTTTATTACCGAGATAGGCGTTCTAGAAAAAGTTGATAGTAATATATTAAGTATCACACGTATTATTTATTTAGAAATATCTACTAGCTATAGGTATGTCTGTACTATATGACTCCATCTCTTTCTGATTCTTGTTTCTGTGTTGTGCATTGCGTAAGCAATTAATCTTGATCAAGATGCAGTACCATTCTTTTGATTTAGCTTTTACTTACTCACCTACTCATATTCCCTCTTCCTCTCGGAATCTTTCTGTCAAAAGTAAGAATGAACTTGGCTCCTTCGTGGAAAACTTGTGAAGATTATTACCTACCTAGATTGAGTTATGTATATACTTGTATGTACTTGTTTATTATATAAATAACAAAGTATATGACTCTCCAGGGATAAGTTTCTTAGGCATTCTTTTTTCTCGCCATCCTCCAACGTACGACTTGACTTACTGACAGACTTATGATATTCAAAAGAAAAGCCTTACGGAGAATCTTCAGTGGATGGAGATAGTTAATATGAAATGTGTGCTAATGACTTTGATGATTTTGCAGAAGCGAAGGCGGAAATCCTCGGAGAGCCTGATAAACATGTGAGAAGTGGGAGTACATTCGAGCTCGTGTGTGTCTTACGTGACAGTACAGAGCCACCAGTTTATGTCTTCTGGTACCATAATGACCGCATGATCAATTACGACAACGTTCGAGGTGTTGTTGTCAACAGTGATCCGGAGAAAAGCATTCTTACCATTCAAGAAGCACAAAAAACAGACTCGGGAAACTACACTTGTGTACCTTCCAATGCTCGGCCAACGAGTATTTCAGTTCATATCTTAAATGGTAAGTAAAAGTTTTTTATCGGTACTTTTCAAGTATAAATTCATTTAGCCATTATATATGTGTCTCCTCTATGGAATTGCGTATTGGAATAGAGTTCAGTGATTCGTAAATCTTTGCATTATTTAAGTTGAGATTTCAGTTCCATAATTTATAAATTGCATACAGTAATTTATTCCACCTAATCCAACATAACAATCAGTATTCGTTCCTAGAAATAATGCATATGTGTCACTTACGTCACAAAACATACAATTTGAAATCTTAGTCTGAACTATACATTTTGGAGAAAATAGGGCATTGATATCGATGAATACTTAATGCGTGTAAATGTGACAGAAATGAGCTTAAGAGTCAATATCCTTAAAATTCATTTAACTGGGAAATCTGGATATTCGAACCGTTGATTAACTTGCCAAGAAATAGATAGGGACATTGCCTAATTGTTGGAAAAGTTTTCTTAGAATTAAGATTTTAAGTAATCATAGTTGTCAAAATGTCAACCATTTACAGTGAGAAAATTTGTAGAAGTAAGTAGACTAAGGAAAATACGATTAGTTGGTCGTACTCATTCAAACTTAGTACTTTGTCGTAAACCTTTAGGTAGAAAGTTTTGTTAATACCCTGAAACATCATTCATGGAAATGCAAAGTTTGCCATTTCTCAGAGTTTCATGTTTTTATTAAGTAAATAAATGTGTTGGTGACTATTATTACGTATCATATTTATACCTTTCTGCTTTTAATACAATTATTATGCCTGTAGTAAAGCTGCAAGGTATTAGAAAATTAACATTTAAACAATGATGAAATGTGCTCTTTGTCTATGTTATTTTCGCTTGATAATAAATGTTTAGGCTTGAGTTGCTAATTTAACTTTACCTTGGCTTTCACAATTTTCTGGGAATGTTGATTCTCTCTCACTTTGCACTTTCTCCGGTGTATATTAAAGTTTGGATCGTTAATGTTGTTCCAGGAATTTTCCAAATTGAACCTAGAGCCTTTTGAAAGTAACGTGAACAAGTTCATTAGGTTAATACACATTTATTTTTAATATTTTGTAATGTTTACTTTGCCAATTAGTCTAATATAAATTAGTAACGTCCTGTGTATGAATTGTGATTATTTTGCAAAATTTCTGCTTTGGTTCACATTTTGTATAAAGTGTGCAGTTCAAGAATACGTTAGGTTGTAATTTGCAAAAGTCTTTATTACTTCCACCTGGACGCACCTTCTAACTGGTCTGGAGTTTTTGGCCAAGTCTATTCATTATTAGCCATTGTGACAGTGCATAGCGGGTCCAGGTCAGGTGGAGCAATAAAATAAACTGCTTTGTAGATATGTAATATAATGGGCTAAAGAAATGTGAACACGCCAGAGTGCATACATTTATTATCATTGTAGCGAAGATGTAGTGTTTCTTTCCGCCTATTATGTTAGTTAGTGTGTATTTCAACGGTTCACTGCCCTGCCCCGCGCAATAATTTTAAAGCATTATTGTACTCCTATGCCTCACTCTCTCCTCGTCTCTACTCAGACTCCCTATCGTAAAATAAAACTGAGAGGGTGAACTATATTGTAACAATGCCTATTGATTTATATTTGCCAACTTTGCACAAAGCAATGCAAAGAAAGTCAGTTAATTGATGTAGGCAGCATTACCTACTTGTTTACTCAAGCTAGTCAGCCAACCCAGGTTTATCTGACCCAACTAGCTGAAGTAAATTAAACCAAAGTGAAGCACTCAGCCTGCAATAAAATGACTAACAAGACGATGCAAACATGAGCAGCAATGGTATCATTATATTATTAGCTAATGATATCATTTTCAGAACTTTGCATATACACACATTAGGTAAATATGAAGATATCTATCTGTAAGCAATGTATTTTAATTTACATTTCAGATAGTAAGCAAAATGAATAAATTGGTTTTATAGTATCGAAAAATGAATACGAAATTGGTGAAATGGTAACACAACACTGCCAGTGTGTCAATCCATTCAATCTAATTTCTGCCAACTAGGTATTATTAAATGGATTTGTTTGACTTCACCTTTTTACCAAATTAATAGTCATGTCACTTATGTTAGTTACGTACGTTGCAAGTGCACATTAGTTTCAAAAGGGAAAGGACGAAATTTTAAAACCATCAATAACTTTCTTTCCCTTTGTTTTGTGTAAGGTTGGCATGTCGGTAATTGTATATCAATGAGAACTGGAACTGTACAGCTATGTCATTCACTTTGTATTAAATTTTAGTTATGCTTTTGCACATATAGTAGTGCCACTCTGTCACTATAGCTGTCAAGTGTTACATTTATATTACAAAATTATGACAATCGCTTGAGCTTTTGAATGTTTAGAGTTTACTGCTTCATCGTTCAGTTGACATCACTTTTGGAATAGAACAAAACTGCTACACTTGAATTTAGTCTTATTTTTCCTCTATTTCTTTTTGCCATTATTTATGGAATAAAGCTTATACATTAGAATGACAGGGTAAAAGTAAACTCTCATTATTAAACCCTGATGGTTTGAATGAGTAAGTAATTATTGTTTTAATTTTTAGTGTAAATATTGGTAAAAGCTATAATACTTATCATCAATTGCTTGTAGTGCTAACAATTTAATGTACTTATCATGTCAGAATTACCGCTACTGTACTACAGCCTAGTGTGGATACAATGGTAAGCAATTCTAGTGGTTGGTAGAAATTGGTGGGATATTAAGTATGTAAATACAAATCTGCAAACAAGTAGGCGACTAGCTCTGTTCTACCAAAAAGTTATACTGACAGTGACAGTTGAGTCGGATGGTAGCCTAAAAGTTGGGACTTATAGGTACATACATGTTGGTAAGTAATACTAAACTGACAATGTAAGCCTACACATTATGTGAATTAGTTGACAGGGCTGTCTTAGTCTTGTGATGACAAGTTAGTACAATGAAGAGTGTTTGATGAAACATAAGTAGCAGAAACTAGACATTTGCTTGAAGCAAATTTTGCACTAATCTGCTCCCATTCCAGCATATATTGTAGAAAAAATGAAGCCCGATTTAGTCTTTCCCATAGGAATTCACACTGCACAAATATGGTACTCACTTATTTGAATTAAACATTAAGCACTCGCTTAAAATTGCCAATATTTACGTATTAAATAGTACAGAGTGTGTTTAGATCGATGCATCATGACTTTTACCATATAAGCCTAAAATTCATATAAAATTTTCGTCATTTCATATTTATATAGTTTAGTTCTCAAAAAGGAAATTGATTCACACGGAGAAAGTTATACATAAAAAATCTAGGAACTCGACTTTCACCAAGCCTAAACTTCATATAAAATTTTCGCCATCTCATATTTACATTCTATATAGTCAAGTTGACAAAATATCATTCACACGGAGAAAGTTATACAAATAAAATGTAGGACCTCTCTCGACAAATGGAAAAAATCTACTACTCGTTAACAATTATAAGTAATACAGATATCTTAATTTTTACGTACTAACGTACTTACTATTTACATCCTACTTTCACTTTTTACGCTAACTTCATACAAAACTTTCACCGAGAAGTTTTAAATGATCCTTTTTAAAAACTACTTTTGCACCAATTTCGCACAAAAATTTAGTGTAAGCTGTAGGACGTAGCTTTGCACTGGTAAAAATTTTATATCGAGTTAGCACAAGAGATAAGAAAACGTTATGGACATTACCTGCTTTACTCCACACTGTATATGAAATTATGACATTTGGTTAATAGTTTGTTTATGTCTGTAAATAATAACAATCAACTAGCAAAAAACAAAAACCTTTAGTGTAGTCCACAGACAGGCAATCGGAACATTCTTAACTGTGAAAATAGTTAATACCACTACCTATATATCTCTGAGTAATACACTCATGGTTGATTACTCTAAGATGTATTGTAAGTTGTAGCGTGTTGCGATGTGGCAAGGAAATTGGATTTGGACCACTAACTCGTGAATCTATATATGTAATAGCTCTTGTTCTGAATTGAGATACTTACTACCCGGGCGGGCGCACAGAAGAGTCCAACAACAATGCTACTCTAGCTAAAGTAACTGGCTAAGATTAAGTAGTGGAATGAAAGTTGTTTGGGTTGGTGTTTTTGGTGAAGTTGCAGGCGAATTAAAAAGTTAGCCTTTCACTGGGGCCAAACCCAACCATGAACTCACTTAGAGTCTCTACAGGCAGGAATGTCTAACAATAACAGACAGTTAAATTAACAAGTGTAGGTATATTATTATACTGTACACAGCTTTAGCGTTCCCAATCTGAAAACTATTGCTAAAACTGAGAGAAAAGTATTTGTGTGTATTTTATTTATCGTCTTGTATTTTTAGTTTACTTGGCAGTATTGGAGTACACTCTTGTCTTGTAATACTATTCTTTCATGCAGAATATTTTGCAACTGATTACACTACTAGTTTGTTTTTCTCTACATATTATGCTGTTCTGTAGTATAAATATTTTCTGAAGACCACATACCTATAACATACATAGTGGAGGAAATCTGCTTATGTATAGAATGTAGTAGCATTATTAGGTATGTGAACAGATAACTGTTTGAAGGGAAGAAGGGCATAAAAGTAGGAAGAGGAAGGAACGAGTGAGAATTGCTAATGAGGACGAACAGGACGAATCCAGTCAAATGGGAAGGAAGTGGTGAAGCAAGAGCAATATCCAGTTCACACTCACTCACCATGGTTTAATTATCAAAGCTTGTTTTGAATAATAAGCTAACTTTCATTTCAACGAGCGAAACTAAGCTCTCCACTTCTTGACTTACTTAGCTAGCTGTAATCTATATCTATACAAAACACTAGTAAAAAGGTTTGACTTCTTTCCTTGCTTAACTTTCCTTTGGTTTTCAAATTTGAACCAATAAAAAAGTTTCGCCCAGTTTTCGTTGTTACTGTAATACATGCATACAAACTGGTACTTAAAGTTTTCACTGGGCAAAGGTGGCTACAGTTTAGCTACAAAGAACTTATTATACTTTTAAGTATTTTGGACAAGAACTGTATAGATGTGTTCTATAGCTCTGGTTCTTTGTATATATGCCCTTTTTGTGGAGAATGGGGAAAAATGTTAGGATGGAAGACTAAAATAGATGAGTATTAGAGTAAAAAGGACATCGTGGTTTATTTACTCGTCCTATGTCTATCCCTTTTGCTGTAATGTAGTGCATGGCCCTGACACAATGTCAACATTTGCAGATTGCGAATTTTGTCTTACCGTCAGGAATTTTGTGCTTTGATGAACATGTCTGTATAGATGTTTCATCTTCTTTGACATGAATTGTAGACCTTTAGAAAGAATGCTTTTATTGTACTCATCTAAAATAAGTTTTAGCATAATAATATGATTACACAGTCATGATTTACTAGAAAGTTCCTTGGCAGACTCTCCTTGCCTTCGTTTAGTAGTGTTTTTATTTTATTTGGCGCAGTCTTGTTCAGTTGGCCTTGTACATTCATTCCATTCTATTGACTAAAATTATCATGTATGATGATACCGACCTCTTCTACTTACTTTATAGTAACTAAAAGAGTTGAAACTCTAATCTAATAACACCAAGTAATACTCAAAGTTAATTTGTGTACAAGTAACGGCAGATTTTATATTATCAGTATGCCTAACTGAATCCTATATTAATTTACGCATATTGAACCAGATCTGAAAGGTAGAGGATTTCCAAGTTTTTTGATGTCCTTCGGGTATTAGCTTGCAAAAGACACTGTAAAGTCTATAGTGAATAATTTGCATCTTTTTTATATAAAAGCGTGTTAAACTTACACGCATAAGTTCCCCCGGTACCTATATAGTCATGTATAACTTGATTATATATTATTAGAAGTCCCTATTGGTACGTGTTCATATAGATAGATATGTAAATATATGTATGTATTCTTGAGATTGTGTGTAGTACTAATTAAATTTCCTAGTGCCTTGAATTAAAATTTTTGTTTCCTTATGTAGTAGCACGTAATTATATTTTATCTACATGCATGGTTATTGTAATACATTTTATTATTCCTTGTGAGATTGTGTGTCGCTATACCATAGTTATTCATTGGTTGAGTAGGAAGAAAGGAAAGCATTAGGTTGCCTTGTCAAATGAAGACATGCTATGTAAGATAACGATGACAAGGGAAGAGAGCTTAATTGCAAAAAAGTTTCCATGGCCGAACTGAAAGTTCCGCTCGAAGGAAAACTTTTCTTGCAGATTTGCTGTTACTTTATTTTAGTTACATTTTACATTGCATCATGGTGACTTGCGTTCAGTTCAGTCAGCAGCTCTTTTATCTTCAATTCTATCTGTAGGTGTTATGTTACGTTACGGACGTTAAGTTTGGCTCAATTCATTTACTTCTATAAATGAAGAGAAAGGTGGGCTTTATTTAACTTTTAATACAAAAGGGCGTACAGTACGAAGACTAATGCACGGATGGAAGACAAAGCCTACATTGTGAAATCACCATGAAAATTAATAAAGTGGGTCACAGACTCAGATAGAAAGGTTAATTTTTTTCAACTTCATCATCGTAAAACTTTTGTCTCTTTGTCTACCAACTCCACGGTTCATTTAGAAATTAGAGGCATAGTTTGAATCAGAATTCGAATTATCAGTGCATTACTTCATTATACTTTCATGCAGTCTTATAATTGTATCACCATCCTTTAAAGTAATATATCTTCAGTAGCTACTACAATTAGTACAGATTCACACCATATATGGAGCTGGTGGTAAGTAGTGTTGCCAAATAATGGATGTATCTGCAGTTACCATTTGTGAACGAAAGTTAACCTACCCTACCATTTTTTTGAAAATATAAACTATGAACCATAAATTGCTACTTCTATTCAGCGGATATTGTACTAAATAAAATTATAGCAATATTAAATGAAAACATGCTAACCGAATCATTTTTAGGATTTCGAAGAGTGTTTTAATGTTAGTTATTGGTTAACCTAATTTACATTGACATTTCTTATTACTAATCTCATCCTTTGGAAAATCTAATTTATGGGAAGATTGGAAATGAAGTTTTGTATTTAGTTTACACATACCTACATAAGGTAATACATAAGGTAATATGATTTTTCTTATGTAACTACCATTCTGCAAGTGAATTTTGCCTTTGCTAAAATAAGGAGACTACAAAGTTACATAAATAGATAAATCTTCTGCTGACTATTTCTCCATGTGTATAGTAAGTGAATGATGCGATGGCAAGAAGTTTGGATGTAGGATAAGTCTCCGCGGAGCTGAATGTTTTTCTATTAGATTCCTGAAGAAGGGAGAGTCATGAGCACAATTTAAAATTTTATAAAGGTTCTGCATTCTAAAACGTAGGTTGAGTTTTGTAAGCAAACTTACCAGGCAGGGACGAGGTATACAAAGTTGATTTACGGAATTCGGTCAATCAAATCCGTCAGTCCAGTTTCTTTTAGCTCCCTACTTTACAATTCTTTGTCCTATTTTCAAAGTTGCTGTCTTATATTTACAAAGTGAAGCGTTATGGTTTGTTTAGCGTCATTCATTTATCAAGGACAAAATATTTAAGAAGAACGTGGAGCCAGATGATAAAATATGGATGTGTTAGTGTTGTCATCCTCTTTCTTGTATTCTGTCTCTGACTGAATTGGGTTGAACTCTGCAGAATAGTTATAGTAGGCACAGTTAAACTTACTATGCTCTTTAGCTCGACCTCCAGTTTTAATTCTACGGCATTCGGATAAAGATTGGGGTGTGTTGGAAAGTTTGACCTACTCTTATCTGATATCTCCGCTGCAAATTGCATTTCCTTGTCTGTAGATAACACTCATGTGCAATGGCATAATCAAAACAGAAGCTTGGAAATCTACATTTAAATATTAGTTTTTTGTAACACTGCTAGCAGCACATCAACTTTGATTTATTGTTGGAATTGACTGGATAAAAATTTTCACCATTGCCGTTAAATGTATGTTGTTGTACACAAGGCTTATTTATAGCACGATTATAATTTTTTGACGCATTAGAAGCTATTATTAGTTTAGCTGTAGTAAACCTGTATGTGAATAGTTGTATTGAAGTAGTAATTCCTGGTCTGTTTTCAAGAAGATCAGTAGTCACAATCTGGCGGACGACATAATTCCGGGAGTAGGAAGAAAAGAAAACATTTATTACAAAGTATGAAGTTTTGCTTTTATTCTCTGTTATTGTTGAAGGTAGACGAGGAGAATAAGCTCAGTTGTTAGTTCCTTCCCTATAGTCAAAGTAGCCAAGTTGATGGTATGAATGTGCTATTGTTTCAAGTTAGTGGTGCATAGCATGTCATTAAGGTTCCTGTCCTATGTCGTTACCTTATCTAAATGTTTGATCTTGCATCCAGTTCTCGAGTAATTCACAACGTAATATCAAAAGAAAGAGAATAGCTGCGATCTGTAGCGACAAGAAAGAAAGTTTGGTTTCGTCTCCTGCAATGTAAAGCTAAATAGAAGCTCTGTTCTGTATTCCACGATTCTTTCAGACTTCCAGATAAGAAATGTGCGATACGAAGGAACTAAATGACATCCACAAATTTACCCTCACATACATTCACTGTCACAACTCTGTACATATATTTCTATATTGCGGCAAGGATAGATGTGATATAAATACATAGACATCTACCTGGCTCTGTCTACCTTCGTGAAGTACAACTTAAGGGGAGTCAGGATTGAAAGTGCAAACAAACTGAAAAAGCAGGTCTGTATATTTATTGTTTGAGCACAGAGATAGACATGCATGGCATGGCATATGTTTCTTGTCTTTTGGCTTTGTATTAGTAGCATAATAAACTTTGCTTTTGCTAGCTTGACTCGCATCGAAAATTTCTAATGCATTTGCCTTTAGAGTAGTAGTGCAGTGAACTGCAATCATTGTTCTGCTGCAAAATTTAAGACTGTCTTGGCATACGTATATGCATGCAAAAACTGAAAGGAAGTCAAAAATAGGGAAATCCTGCCTGCCATGTCAGGTATTGTGTATATTGGCTAAAAGAAAAGTAAACCAAAACACAAAGGTAATTCCGAGTAAAGAAAATTCATGTGACAATGCCGAAGCAAACTATTCACAAAAGAAAGGAGAATAGTAGGTTGTCTGGCAATACGAGTTATGTCATGGGCATGGCATGGAATTCGAAATAATAAAGAGATTGTCAGTGTATCAGTACCTACATAGAGAATTTTTAGTAGCTATGTGTCTTCCTCATATAGATAAGAATATTATCTGCAGATAAATAAGTGACAGTTACATATACTTGTGTACACAATGCTGTCTTCAAACATGCTACCATGTTCCATAGTAGTAAATATATTGCACAAAGATTTTTCCTTTTGTTTCTCAGTTTTTAGATGGACAGGAGTACTATATAATGTAATGAAATATACCAATATGGGTAATAGAGTCACTGTACTAGTAGGCATATATAGATAGTAGAGTATGTCTTCAAATGAGAGACAGAGAGTATGAGATTTGTACCCGAATCGTATAAGGAAGAGTATGTCGGATGTATGTATGTGTGCAATTCTGATGGAGGAAATCATTTATTTTCATTAACAGGAGAAAAGCCAGCTGCGATGCAGCACGGCAGTCGGAATCATTCCCCGAGACAAGTTTCGTCCTCCTTGTGTCTGCTTTTTGTCTCGGCTGTTGCCGTTTTCGTCGTGACAACTTGGCTCGCCACACCACCTCCACCAGGAACGGAAAACTTGCAAAAAGTCTCGGAGCAGCACCAGTGTCAGCCCCATCATCATCATCCACACACCCAGAGTCCCCACCAACACATTCAACTGTTTCAACTCGAACAAGTCGAGCCACACGAAAATCGTCTCAATCTGAGCCAGAAAGCAAAGCTCCCAGTTGATGTTCAGCTTCAAGTTGAAGTTGACATTAGAGTTGAAGTGGAACTTGAAGTCAAGACGAATTTCCTCCCATCTGAGCGATTCCCGCAGAAGAAGAATCACAGCAGCCGGGAGCAGGAGACTCATCTTGTGAAAATGGACGACAAAGGGAAATCTCTTTGCGAATTCCAGTCTCAGTCTCAAACAGAAGCTTTTTCTCTCAAAAAAATTACTAGTAGTTTACTCTCTTTCTTTCCTTGGGCAGATGTACATTTACTAACTCTAGAGCTAAACGCACTAGACACAAAACGCTCTCCATCATCAATGTCAATGTCGTTCACACTCTACCCTGTATATCTTTTTAGTGCTAAGAAGCCCATCACGAGATGAAACTCAGCTTAATTACTTTATTATCCATAAATTAATACGATATACTGATATACCTACATTTAGCTACCGATATGATATTCTATTCACTAATCTTGTATAGTTAGTATAGCATCATTGTATCAATTATTGGAACAGAGAATTGTTTTTCGTCTATGTATATATCTCTATAATTACATAATCATTACTAAGGATATACTATATACTCAGATGCAAATCCATTCACTTGACAAAAACAAATGGCAATTTTTATTAAGAAACCAAAAATCGAAACAAAGGGATACTAACTAATCTAATTAAACTATCGAGGCGTAGTTATATATACATACAGATACATATAGCATATTATTATGTATAATAGTAGTACTTAAGATACTACACTACTTAGTTATATAGTATGCCATGTGTAATAATGTAAGTAAATATCACAGTGAGGAAGAAGCCGGTTCATTCGTTCGTAACAAATTACATTAACCAAATCATACCAAAAACCAATCCAATCAAACCAAAACAATTCAAAAGCAGAGAACTGCGATGATATTCTTCTCGTCGAATTTTCTACTTTTTAGTCTAACAAATTATTTAAGAAATATACATAGTACTAAAATAGTAGGTTACTTGTGTAACTTACTGCGACTGAACTGATGCTAATGACGAGTCATGTCTATAGACTATATTACTCTTAGTAATAGTTTAAGTAAATAAATTAACGTTAATAATAGCTATTATAAGTGATTGGTGAGAAGTGTAATTAAAATAAGAGTAAGAAATATATTATTACCACACAATGTACATAGTAGTGAGATAAATGCGGTCAGCAGCTACAATATTCGATTATGTAAACTAAAAGTAAGTTACGCAATGTAAGGTAGTTAGACAGTAGAGGCTGACAAATTATAAGACAACCACTATTTAGATTGCCTATAGATTAATGGTAATTACATGTTTTGGAAAGGAGAAATGAATGGTTGGAAAATGTTGAATTGAATAATTCTAAGTCCATGTAAACGAATGCTAAGATAATATAATATGCAGTTTGTAGTTACTGTATTGTATGTGGATGAACTTACATTTAGTTAAGTGTACAGTGTATAGGAGATAGTAGAGATAGTTTAATAAAGTACCTACATGATATGTCAGTATTTATTCATCCTTAAGAATTTTCAACATGAGTGAACTAACAATAAGACGTTGACTATAATGAAATACTCCCGTGCAAAGATACTTCCCCGAACAGTATACTAAGACTACTCTGAGTGAACGAGTGACTCCTGAAAGAGAAAATAAACAGTGCAATTAGGTAGCTAAGCTGACGTATTTATACAGAGCAAGATCAACATTGAACCGAGTTTTCAAATTATATAGCACGCAAAATTGTTTTGGCATATTCCCGTCGTGAATCAAATGTAGTGTGCTCTCGTGCAGCGTCCCATCGACAAGGCCATGAAGTCGAGCACAGTAGAATAAAAGTGAAACCCAAACCTACCCGAACAATTTATTTATCTATCTATAATTTTATTGTCAGGAAAGTGGTTGACGATCAATACGAAATATAGCTATCAGAAACACAAACTGCACTGTCGTATACAAGACCCATGAACTACAGCAATTTCCGTCAAGTATGAATGAGACTTTTCCCAGTGTCCTTCAATTCCATTCAACGTACCGAACTGAAGTGGACGTCTACTGAAAAGGAGTGTTACCCATTGTTGAGAAATCCAATCGGGTGAACCAAAATACATAAAGTTATGTAATGTTGTGATGGCTCATGATGAATGGGTGACAAATTATACGGTATAACCACTGAATCCACTCTTTATTTATTTAAAACAGTGTATTCATGCCATTTTACTATTTCTAACCGTGAATACAACCTCTCCAAATAATCCGATAAATATAATATTTATGCCTGTCTGTACACTCTATTATAAACAAATTTTGTGCTACTCTAAAATAATAATAGTGCTATCAGTTACACAGGTGTAAGGGTATGCAGCATTGTGCGTGTATGTAACTATTCCATTGGCACAAAAGATATAGCAAAATGTATGTACATAGAAAGAAGTCAATATTTATAATACAAAAGTAAGTAAACATATTAGCACATTAATTGAGTACAAGTAATAAAATGTTAGGATGAATTATTGCACAGATTGAACAGTTTTATTGTTTTGTGTGTGGAAAATAATGTTCGTCGAGTGAGATATGGGAAAATGCACAAATAAGTTAATTTGATCAAGTCCTATACACTTTAATGAGAATCCAGCATAAACCAACACTGTGAGATTCGCGTGAAATAATACATAAAATAATGTAACATCTACTACGTATTATAATGCCCCTACTCTGTTATTTCTTACGTGTGTAAGTTATCTATCTGAATAACAATTTATATGTAGAATGTGTGTGTATTTAAATAAGAGTCAGCTGTAGTTAAACTAAATTAATTATATATAAACTAGGATACAGTAATAAATGTGTAACTATTGTAATTGTACTACCTCCTGATTATGTCTGTTGTATCTTGTAAGTATGGTTGTACAGTAAATTAAACGGATCTACTGATACTATAAATTACAGTAAACATCGTTTGATCTTTGTCTAGTAGTTTCTTACAGCCACTTTACCATAGACCTATTCTGATCTGTTGACCTTGTAGTAGTAAGCTTGTCAATATCAGCCATTATTCACCTCTTTCAAACGAGTCTATCTTCAAGAGAAATTCACAGTGAAAGCTCTATAGGCAAATGGAATTTGACTTCGAATACTTGCTGCCCTCCTTACCTTGAAGTATCTTGGAATTAGGTATTTAATACAGATACATGCTATATTCTATACAAATAAGCATATCGATCTTACCCGCCTATATGTAACTGTTTCTCTTAATTAGTTTCGTGATGTTTCATTTAGCTTTTACCACAATAACTGCTAATGGTAGAGAAGCATCCGAGGCCACAAGTTGTGAAGTCATAGCAAGTTCATTCATTCAAGCAAAGCGAGACGTGAGAGCACTTCTTGGAGTTTAGTTAGATGACTTCATTAGGTTCCCACCTACAACATTCCTACTTGCTATTTTGCTATACAAAGTGTAAAAGGAACTAATTTATGGTTGGCCGATTCATTCATATGTGTAGGTGTTCGTTATTCAAATTCCCTTGAGAGAGGAACCATTTACTCGCGTGTGATAATTTCTCACACATGACATGATTGAACATCAGCTACATTAACTCATGAGCTAATGTGTACTGAATATGTTGTCATTTTACGTCAATATTTCGTTTTGCCATTAAACAATTTTAGAAATGAACTTAAAAATGAACAAAAATTGCATATCTACAAATACTAATCTCTCCTCGAATTGACGCAACAACAGTAATAAGTATGGAACCCAATTGAGCGTCTAGCATTTGTCTATCAATAAATTAATTAAAAAATACTAGTATGGGCACGTTCTGCTTTTATACGGTAATAATTGAAACCTTGTGAAGTTTTTAATAAAAATAGTTTGTTATATAGCCAAGTATATTACTGAGAGTAAAAGTATGTTTCCTGTCTGGGTTGCAGACAAGTAGAATAGGAGACTGGTAATGTACATAGATCACAGGTAGACTGAGAGGGCTCCCCTGAGATGTCAAAGTTTTTATTAATTTAAACAAAAATCAAATGTGAGAAATTGTGATTCTCCTAGTGCGAAGAGGAAAGGGAGGGATTTTCTCTTTTCTACAACTAATATTTACTTTTGAATTTTCCAGTAGTAAAATACACAAAGCTCAGAGTAGGTATTTGCAGTTAGACAAGAATTTTCGTTTTAGAACAAGATAATATACTAGTTATATTGATGATTGTGTTCATGGCCCTATAGTTGAAGAGACTACTAGAAATGGCCTTTACTTAAAAAGAGAAAGAAGAAGTAGAGACATGACAGGACAGGAAAACATTATCTCATTATCGTGAGTTCTTTGTCAGTGAAGAATGGCATTCTATTCTGTTCTCTCTTAATTTTGGTTGGGAAAGAAAAGCACAACAGAGCAAATAGCCAAGCAATGTAGTGCAACTGCGAAATGAAAAGGGAACCATCATAGTGTAGTACAAGCAAACCAAGTCAAGTCAGGCAAGAAACCAGTTGCAAGAAACTTACACATGAACTAAGAAGACACAATGTAAAGCTGAATTTCTAAAATTCGAAAAAGACTCTCCGTGCTTGGCCCACGGAGCAGAGAAAATACAAACTCCGAGATGATGATGTGAAGTACCTCCGTTATGTGTACATATACTACTTACTAGGAGTGATGGTGCAGGGCACCCGCTATAGGCGTTGAACTGAATGAGCATCCATAGAGTAGTCAAACTCAAATCATCTTGATTCTGATGCTGGTTTCCCTTCAAGTTGTTTCTACTATTCTGTTCCTTTTCTTATTGTTGGTTGAAAAGTTCAACTGTGGAGAAAGTTAAGCTAAGAATTGACTGAACTTGAATTGAGTTGAACTACGACACGAAGGAAAACTCTGTAAAAATGTTCTTTCTTTTCTAAAGTTCTAGCTCGTTATTCGGAATTGTGCCGATGGGGGAATTGAATTTCATTTAACTTACAGAGGTCAAACAGAACGAGGAACATTACACAATTTAATACCATTCTACCACACGTGAAAATGTTTTACCATATACTCGCTAAACTTAATTATATGTTTACTTATAATGTTTCAATTATGTAATACAATGTATTGTTACAACAATTTTAAACTTTCAAGGGGACTAAAAATGCATACAAAAGAGACGTGCTGAAAAAAATTCATATACAAATAACACATATAGCCAGGAACACGTATATAAAAATTGTTTATAATTATATAAGAGAACTGCTGCAAAATTGTATACAAACATCATAAGTTTAAGTAAATAAGCTAGATAAATGTGGAGTTACCACCCAAATACTTAATAGTCCAGTCAGTCAATTTTGACTTGTATTTTAATGTAATAGTGAGAGTAAGTAAACGTAATGCATTGGCAGAATCTTCCTACTTCGGGCCAAAATATTGTATTGACTAGCACCATTTTAACAACGCCACATCAAGTAACAAGGATGGCTATATTCTATTTATATATTCTATGTAACTCATTTTCTTATAAATCAGATAAATGGCTACAACACTAGTTTAAACGTGAGACTGCTTTTGTGCTGAGAATCTGAACTGTACATTTCTTTTTCACTTTCGTTAGTTGGGTATCTGATTAAAAAGTATATGCAACTTTCATGAAAATGAAAGTTAGTAATTACGCCATATTTTCCTAACGTATAATATGCGTATCTTATGCTAAGGAAAACATACGCATGTAAACTCCCATTATTACATCATTAGAGAGGTACATGTACATAACTAGCGATAACGAGTTTCGTTAAGAATAAAGTTGTATAATTCTGGTTGTATGATTTAATGATCTACAAACAGGGTGCTTTAAACTACAGAAATGCGAGCATTAATGAATGAAAGAAGATGATAAAATTCCCTATTAAACTACGGAGGAGTCCACAATATTCTTCGGTATATATTTAGCATGTTGGTATGTACTTATTTACAGCTGAACAACAAGAATGCACAAATTGTTATTACACTTGCGTTTTGGCATGAGACAAAGAAAGAAAAGAGAGATAGGGAGCGGTAAAAAGCAAGATAGTAATGGTTTACATTGCTACATGTTCAGAGTATAAAGTTTTCCTTACGTTATGAAACAACTAGAATGTCTACCCTCATTATATTTCTCCCCAAATGCTCTCCTCCTTCTGTTTTAAAGAACAAAACGCGTAGTGTTTGTCTCGACAGTCGCAATTGGCCAAATTGTGTTGTACCAGCAATAATGTACGCATGATGCATCATCTAAGAAATAGGTATTACTGTGTTTATTTTACAATATAGAATTTAACAGTGATTACAAAAACTGTAATTTACATTGACAATGGAGTAGTAATAGGGAATAAATGAGTGTTAATGTTGCAAATAGACGCTACAACATTGTAGTATGATTTCCAAAAGAATGTATTTCTTTCTTCGCATATTATGGTGTTAAGTACCTACATGACTGTTTAAGACACGCCGTTTGGTAGCTGGCTGCCAGAGCGAAGATTCTCTATAGTTATTATTCAACTTGGGGATAATGTACACTATTGTACTTATCATTGTTGTAAGGATCCACTATGATGTGAGGGTATACTTAAGGAGCCGATGGTGTTGGAAACGGTGAAAGAAGTTGTAGTGGGTTGATAGTGGGCATATAATATAAATAAAGAGTTGGCAAGTATACAAAAAATAAAGCATTATGTGAGCTCATATTTTATATGAGAGTGGAGGAGAAAACATATTTCTTGACTAATCTCTCTCATCATCACAAGAAAAAGAGACATAAAAGAGCAGTGTATATTCTAGCGTGTCATTTATTTATTACAGCTATTATTACTTCTTCTCAGCTTCTTTCCTCTCGTATAGTCAGCCTGTCTCTTCTATGAACTCATCTGTAGTTTCTGCTGCAGTCGCGGAAGATTTTTTGGAAAACTTATTACGCCAACTCTATCTTTCCAAAACCATTCCATAATAGGTACTAGTCACTATATGTTCTTTGGTTTTCCTGTCTTGTTTCGTTTATTCCACGATTGATATGGCAGTAAGGCTATCTACATGCTTATTACTTATCTACTTCTACTACTATATTGGTCAAAATACAAAACAACGTCTTAAACTGTACTATATTACAGGTTACTCAACTATATCATTTTGTTTATTCTATATCTATAGCTTACCTAAGTCTTTGGATCTTTGTTCTGCAGGTATTCCATGCTACATATTGTGAGAAACACTGCTACATATGTCGTAGGACATGTGAGGTCGTACAAATACAGCGTTAGCCTTAGCCTGGGAATAGAATTCAGTTAAATAGTAACTACGCATAAAGTCTTGTATTCTCGAGCGTCTCGAGAGATAGTACCACAAAAAAGGTTTTCATGCATTTTACAGTTGGAAGATTAACCCTTTGGTTGAATAATTAGGCATTGCCAATGTCACCCTAAAGAAAATAGTTTTGAGCACAGAAAGCTCAAATTTTTTGGTACTCTATGCAGCGGTGTAGTCCTGCAGTCCTTTGACACTACAGTCCAATCAGCTCAGAGTGGTACAATGTCATACTACCATATAGTGAGCTCCAAACTCGTAGAAAGAATCGCTTATAAGTGCAGTAATTTTTGGTTGAGCCTACTGTTACTGAAGACAGTCCAAATGCTAGAGGCAATTTGCTTAGTTGTTCTCGTTTTCATATGGTATTATTTTATAGGAGCCGGCCTCGCAAGATTAGTAGAAACTAAACTGTGCAATATTTACTTACATCAACGTAAATATTGCATGCATAAAATAATGCGTACTTTCAACTAGTACTTTCACGCAGTTTGTGTCTACATACTAAATGACAACCATAAGAGTATATTATCTGAGACCAACGTTCTTTTCTCATATTTTCTATCGTCGCTTGTTCTGCTTAGCAGTTAGCATTAGCATGGATGAGATGGGTAATTAGCATTTTCTAGCACATATTTAAAGTGACTATTAATGCTGTGCGATTTCTGCGTATGTTGTCCCACATTGCTGTATCTACTAAAGTAGGTATATTTATATGTCTACAGCTACCCAATGAATAATGAACATGTATCTTAAAGAATGTCTTAATTTTTTGATATGGCTGAATCAACCCGTGGCAGATCCCCATGGAAAAATGAAAAAATGAAAAGTGGGTGGGAAAGCTCGCCAATTGACGTCATTGGCGAGTGTGTATTTAAATTGAGATCCCCAAGTGGGGGAAATTAGGGATCGGCTGTAGTCATGTAAATTTTCCACACATTTTCACTTGTTCCGAACCCCCAATAAATCGAATAATCTGCCATTCCTTTTCTATAATATTATATTCTATATTCCTTGTGGCTGAATTTAACATTTGTTTTTCTTGCATTGAACCTTATTAAGGTTTTAGTTCACACCTGCATAGCAACCACAAGGGACTATCAAAAATGCATGTTAAAAAATGTTTTACATTGGCTATTATTTCTCCCGGAGGATCAGTCCGATTTTTATGAGACCTACATTTTTGGAACCGTGGACTATCAAGGAACAAAAGGTGGCTTTCGGAATGTTGATATAGTTGCTTTAAATGGACCAAAAACATCAACGTTTTATGAAAAACTAAAAATGACTCATTTATTTTGGGAATTTGATTTTTTAAATGCATTTAAAACAACTATATCAAAATTCCGAAAGCCACCTTTTGTTCCTGGATAGTCCACGGTTCCAAAAATGTAGGTCCCATAAAAATCGGACTGATCCTCCGGAAGAAATAGTAGCCGATGTAAAACATTTTTTAACATACATTTAGATAGGCCCGGTTGCTATGAAGGCTTCCGTGATGAGCCTCCTTAAGTACATTATTACTTATATACAGTGTTTGGCCTGAGATATGTGATTATGATTATTTGGTGAAACATAATATGACGACGAAGGATGTCAGAACTAGCATTATGTATTGTAGGATGAGGCACTCTGTGCCACCTATTCTTGATTTTGTTGCACTTGTGTTTTCTGGAATAATTATGTTTTGTGCGACTATTTTATAATATGCCAACTCATTTTGTGTAAACCAATAGAATGTGAGTTGTGGCCGTTGAGCTTAAAAGTAAGCGTCCTTTTTGTGTGTCTGCCATAATCCTTAAGTGTGAATGTTAGAGCAGTCAGTCAGAGCATGAGTCTCGTGGAAGCTCGTTGCATTGTGTCTTGTTGGTCTGTTGTCCTGAGTTGTAATAAAATTGACAATAGTTTTGACCCTTGACCACTCGTTTTTGATATTTATTATATCGAAGTTAGATTCATTTGTCACCCCTAATCCTAGCGTTTGAATTATTACTTTCGGATCGAACATCCTGGCGCCCCTGGTTAGGATTCGGGGTAAGTGATAAGTGACATCAAATAAGTTGACTGTTGTAAGTGTCATTGTCAGTGATCCTACGTTGAGGAGCTTGGAGAAACCTAGTCGGTCAGACATTCGTGTTTATTTTTTGTTGCTGTTTTAACGTCTGTCGTTTTATTCGGAACCATGGAGGATCTGAAGCGAGACCAAGGACTTTTAAGGACCAAGTTCAAGGAGCTGACAAGTGAGTTGCAAGCGGATCTAGAGAAAGATGAATATTTTATCCGTGATGTGAAAACGACTTACAACAAAATTGAAGATAAATTCCAGAGACTCTGTGATGTCAATGAGAAAATATTAGAAAAAATGAGGCAAGAAAAGGCCACAGATGACGATTATGGAAATGAATTTGACCTCGCTGAGGAAGATCGTGATCTGATGGGAAGCTGTCGAGTGCTATTTGAATCCGAGCTGAACTCAAGTAAGACGACCCAAGATGTTGATGAATCTGCAAGTCAGGTGGGCCACAACCACTCAAAAAGAAAATTTGAATTGCCGAAGATTGAGTGGAAACGATTTTCCGGTGACCCGAAAGACTGGCTTGGATTCTGGGGTCAGTTCCAGAAGATAGATGAAGATGAGGCGATGGATGGAGCCGACAAGTTCCAGTATCTCTTGCAAGCTGTTGAAAAGGGGTCCAGGGCAGGTGATTTAGTAGAAAGTTTTCCCCCCAGTTCATCCTGTTACCCAAAGGCCATTGATAGCTTGAAGAATCGTTTCGGCCGTGAAGATATCCTCGTCGAAGTCTATGTCAGGGAGTTGCTACGGTTAGTGCTACAGAATGCCCAGAATAGTAAGCAAAAGATTTTATTGTCTAATTTGTATGACAAATTAGAAACTTATTTGAGGGCCCTAGAGACTTTGAACGTGACTAGTGATAAGTATGCATCTATGCTATACCCTATGGTGGAGTCATGTTTGCCTGAAGATGTGATGCGAGCGTGGGAGAGAAATAGGATTCAGTTGATAACTTCTACTGTGGCCGCCGGAAGTCCCCCAATGAATCAGTTGACTCAGCTGATGTCATTTTTGCGTACCGAAGTTGAAGGAAGAAAGGATTTCGATGGCACGTAAGGGTTTTGGTTTTGAAGAGAAAGAAAATACACCAAGACTAAAGTAGAAGAATTTTGTTCTGACGTCCCCACCGCCGCAGGTCTTTTTAGTGGTCAGTCAAATCAGAAGAAAGACAAAATATACAGTGTGACTTGTATATTTTGTGACAAGAATCACCCTAGCCAAGATTGCTTCACTGCACAGAAAATGAATCTCGAAGAGAAGAAGAAAATTCTTGGTGAGAAGAAAGGATGTTTTCGTTGTCTGAAAAAAGGTCACAGTTCAAAATCTTGTAAATCAAGAATTCAGTGTCAGTTGTGTAATAGTCACAGCCACTATATTATGATGTGTCCAGATTTAACGATGTATAAGGAAAAGAAGAATAAAAATGAATCTGGAAGCAGTACTGATGGCAACAATGGAAATGTAAGTACCAATAATATGTGTGCTCATCAGTCATGCACATCTGAAGTCCTAATGCAAACACTTATGGTGAGGCTTCAAAATAATGGAAAGGAGATGATTGTAAGAGCCGTAATTGACTCTGGTTCTCAACGTTCCTACATCAAAGAAGATGCAGCCAAAGCTATTGGCTATCCTAGCCAAGGAGAAGAGAAAGTGAAACATAATCTCTTTGGAGGAAATTGTTCAGAAACGAAGGTCCATCAGAAGTATCGCATTTATTTAAGTAGTATGGACAGAAAATTTAAGTGCGATTTTGAAGTCTTGGATGAGCCAAAAATTTGTGGAGCTACCTAGAACTAGAAGTGGTCCTTGGATGCAAGAACTGAAAAAATTGGGAATTCAATTAAGTGATTATGGACCGAATTGCCCGGAAGTTCAGTTATTGATTGGCATCGATGTGTGCAAGAAGCTAGAAACGGGTAAGAAATTCGATTTTAAGTGTGGCCCTTCAGCTGTCGAGACACGTTTAGGATGGACACTTTGTGGCAAGGCCCCGGGACAGGCTCCAAGATCAGATAGCACTCTGATGGTCACTTCAATGTTTGTCAAAGATGCAGAAATTCAAGATTTATGGAAATTAGATACCATAGGCATACTGGATCCCGCAGAAAGCAAATCCCGTGAGGAGCTGCAAGAAGCAGCAATGAAGTACTTTCTGGAGACAGTGAAAAAGGATTCAGATGGTCGTTATGAAGTATCATTACCTTGGATTGCTGGTCATCGTGAATTACCAAACAATAAAATGTTGGCTGAAAGACGTTTGGTAGCTTCTACAAAGAAGATTAAGAAGGAGGGATTTATGAAGGCTTATCAGAAAATATTCGATACATGGGAGGAGAATGGAGTGATAGAGGAAGTTCCTGTTGGCGAGAGGAGTCAGTTTGGACATTATTTACCGCACAGGGCTGTTCTCAAACCCAGTAGTGAAACCACTCCAGTGCGCCCTGTATTCGACGCGTCAGCTAAAGAGAAATATTTCCCGTCCCTAAATGATTGCCTGGAAAAAGGGCCTAATTTATTGGAACTAATCGTTGATATTTTTATTCGGTTCCGCTTGGAGAAGATTGGCGTTGTGAGTGATATAGAAAAAGCTTTTCTTCAGATAGGAATTCGTGAAGAAGATAGGGATTTTCTCCGTTTTTTGTGGTGGGAGAAATCCGAAGAAACTGAAAATTCAGATTTGTTAATGTCGAACTGTCGTCCCACTGGTGGAGAAGCCGAGTCGATGAAGGAGTTTCGTCATCGTCGTGTAGTATTCGGCGTTTCATCAAGTCCGTTCCTGTTAGGGGCAACTATTAATTTGCATTTGGATCAAGCCCCGCCTCATCTGCAGCAGACTGCGAGTAAACTGAAAACTTCGTTCTACGTGGACAATTGTGTGACAAGTTTGAGGTCCTTAGAAGAATTCCGCAAGTTTCAGGGAGACTCAACTGAGCTGATGTCTACTGCCAAGTTTAATTTGAGGGGATGGATCACCAGTGAGGAGCAGAACGAAAAATCTTATCCTGTGCTTGGACTTACGTGGAATTTAGAGGGAGATAATTTGTGCTGCGATTTAAGAGGACTCTCTCCAGATGTTGAAGTTCCAGTTACCAAGCGAAAAATGTTATCGGTGGCTCATGGTGTTTTCGATCCTATAGGATTTACGTGTCCAGTTACCCTCCTTCCGAAGAAATTATTACAGGAGGCATGGCACTTGAAGGTTGGATGGGACGAAGAATTACCTGAAGCGATATCGAGTAAGTTTTTACTGTGGGCACAGTCCCTACCTGTTTTGAAAAATGTTCAGATTCCTAGATGGCTGTTTGAATCTGACTGTAATGAAGAAAAGAAAACCCTACATGTCTTTGTCGATGCAAGTAAGGATGCATATGCTTCCTGTGTGTATGTACGAGGAGAGTCGCCTTACGGTGTATCCGTGCAGTTAGTATTAGCCAAATCCAGAGTGGCCCCTGTGAAGCCTATATCTATACCACGGCTGGAGTTGTTGGCATGCTGTATTGGAGCTCGTTTAGCGGAGTCAGTCAAGAAAATTATGGATAAGGATATCCAAACCCGGTATTGGACTGATTCTTCGAATGCACTCTCTTGGATCCGGAAAGAAGAGCAGTGGGCCACGTTCGTAGCAAACCGTGTCAAGGAGATACGATCATTAAGTGATTATCGAATGTGGAATCATGTGCCTGGAAATTTAAATCCTGCTGACTTACCTTCCCGTGGTTGTGATCCGAAAAAATTGTTAGCATCGGCATGGTGGGAGGGACCTGATTGGTTAAAAGAACCTGAAGAACTCTGGCCTAAGAGTAAATGTAATCCTGATGAAGATGTCCTGAATGCAGAGAAAAGGAAAACTGTTGCATCTCATCTGGTATGTCATGCTGGAGATAATTTGTCGGAGAGATTAATGAATCGAACATTGAATTATGGAAAAATCCTCCGAATCATGGCCTACATCCGTAGGTATTGTTTCAACTGTAAAAGAAAAGTAGCTGACAGGAAATCTATGCAGTTGGAAGTAAGAAAAATACAGAATGAGCAATTGGATGTCTGTGAAATTAATGAAGCTGAGATGACCGTTGTACACATCATTCAGAAGGAATCAATCTTAAAGGAGACTGACATTAAATGTGTGCAGCTATTTAAGGATGAAACTGGTTTATATCGAGTGAAAACCAAGTTGCAATATAGAGATGATCATCCAGATTTCAAGAATCCAATTGTATTGCCGTCGAAACACCCTCTGGTCAAGCAGATGATTATGTATAAGCACGAAGAATTAAGCCATGCTGGTGTCCAGATAATTCAAAGTGCGTTTCGACAGAGATTTTGGATAATGCGAGCTAAGAAGACCATTCGGGAGGTTGTTCGAGGTTGTGTCAAATGTAGAAGATTTGATGCAAATCGTTTGGAGACTGTTCCTGCGCCACTCCCAATGGATCGAGTTCGTGATGCTGCAGTTTTTGAAATAACTGGAGTCGACCTTGCTGGACCTCTATATTTGAAGGGAGGAGAGAAGACGTGGATTGTATTATTTACATGTGCAGTTTACCGTGCTGTGCATTTGGAGCTCGTCAATTCTCTCTCCACGGAAGCCTTTCTGTGTGCATTCCGAAGATTTATTTCGCGAAGAGGCCGGCCGGTGACAGTGTATAGTGATAACGGAACCAACTTTGTCGGTGCCGTTAATTTGTTCCGTGGATTAAACTGGGAGTTAGTGGAATCTACTGCTGCCCTTAAGAGGATCCAATGGAAGTTCATACCCCCCACTGGGGCTTGGTGGGGTGGTTGGTGGGAGCGGTTGGTCCAATCTGTTAAAAGAATTTTAAGAAGAGTTCTGGGACGCGCTGCCTTGACCTATGAAGAACTATTAACCATTTTGTGCGACTGCGAGAGCGTCTTAAACAGTCGTCCACTTACCTATGTATCTGAAGACGTAGAAGATCTCACTCCGTTGTGCCCAGCAATGTTTTTGCAAGAAATGAAAGAAGTGGGAGTCGGAGATGTAGACATTTTGGATGGAGCAGGATTAAACCGCAGAGCTAAGTATCAGCAGACTTTAAGAGAAGATCTGAGAAAACGTTTCAGAGTGGAATACTTAGGGATGTTGGCTGGAAGTGGAAAAGCTCCAAAGAAAACTGATGGCGTTCGTGTTGGAGAAGTCGTTCTCATCGGAGACGACAACCACAAACGTCTTGACTGGAATTTAGCGAGGGTTACCGAAGTATTTCCTGGCCGTGATGGAGTCGTCAGAGTCGTTCGATTGAAGACTGCCAAAGGCGAAGTGACTCGTCCGGTACAGCGGCTGTACCCTTTAGAAGTGTCGGATGATGGACGAAAAGAAATCATCAAAGAAATTCCGGAATTTGTGACCCGAAGTGGCCGTAAAGTGAAAGTGCCAGGAAGATTTAATGATTAATTTGTGCTGTTTTGTATTCTCCTGTGCATTTCTAATTAATTTGATATGTATGATTGTCATGTGTATAATCCGTGTTTGGTAAGCGCCTCGGCGTGTTTAATTAATTAAGATTATCTTACATTTGATTTAGGTATCAGTTAAGATAATATTTTATGCTAGTTTTTTGGGATTAAGTTCTCCTTCGTTAACTTAATGGTGGGAGTTATGTCAGAACTAGCATTATGTATTGTAGGATGAGGCACTCTGTGCCACCTATTCTTGATTTTGTTGCACTTGTGTTTTCTGGAATAATTATGTTTTGTGCGACTATTTTATAATATGCCAACTCATTTTGTGTAAACCAATAGAATGTGAGTTGTGGCCGTTGAGCTTAAAAGTAAGCGTCCTTTTTGTGTGTCTGCCATAATCCTTAAGTGTGAATGTTAGAGCAGTCAGTCAGAGCATGAGTCTCGTGGAAGCTCGTTGCATTGTGTCTTGTTGGTCTGTTGTCCTGAGTTGTAATAAAATTGACAATAGTTTTGACCCTTGACCACTCGTTTTTGATATTTATTATATCGAAGTTAGATTCATTTGTCACCCCTAATCCTAGCGTTTGAATTATTACTTTCGGATCGAACAAAGGAGATTAAGTTTTTTAATTCAGTGCAACACAACTCCATGTACATTAGTGTGTCTATATTTCGTGGAAGGTTTTTGTTTCTTTTTTGTGATTTTCTTGTGGCTTATTGATAACTGTCAAGTCTAGACATATGTTTCCGTTGAAAACACAAAGTAATTGTTCCTGGTGTTCTATAAATCATAGAAGATTTTGAAAGGGATGCTGTGTCTCTGTCTGCAACTGTCTGTAGATTTGTCCTTGTTTCATTAACTTCGATGTATTAGCAGTGGGATGAAATAAGATTCTCGAACAAATCTCAGGTTATCATTAATTTGTAAATGTCACTAATACTTTTGATAATAAAATATCAAGATGAGTGGAACCCCACAATCAAGGATTGCTATCTAGCCAGCCTTGTAGATTCTCCCCTCCTCCTTCCACAGCAGAATTAAACTAATAAACAGGCCCACTCTACTTGCCTCCAGCTGTAATAAGTTACTATGTAGTTTACAATGTATTAAATGGATATTTTCTATTTTCATTTACATTCTTAGCTCCCTTTCCATATACCGAGAAAGACGGGAGTTATAGGGGAATTGGAGACGTAAGGGGATGAGGATATGGAATCGAATCTCAGGAAGACAACCAGCTGCGAATTTATTTCCAAGGAGTGAGCACTAATCCATCTGTTTCACGCACAGAGAGGCCCAATTAATTTCACACATAAAGTCCTACTCCGCGTGCACACACACTACACGTAATAACAATACTGACATGCCTGACATGAGAAGTAACATAAGAGGGGGCGAAAACTCACATCACACAAGATGTCTCATGCCAATAATTTGACAACTTCATAAATGCCTATTTTGTATATACTTACTAATAGGGCTCCTTTTCCATACACACATACTTTATAGATATAGACAGAAAAGACTGGAGACATTTCAGACAAGCTTAGTTGTTACATCATTATTATCTACATGGCATATTCTAGTACTAATATCAAAAACTACATCAAATGTCCCTGTCGTTTGTATAAAAACAGTTCTCATCTCAGTCAACATTACAACAAAATTTTGAAAAAAGAAAAACATTTACAAGAAGCAAATGAAATAATCATCAAAATATTTCCACTTCCGAGACGCTGGAAATGGAAGCCTACGTAATGGCATTTCTTGTAAAGATAATAATTGTGCTTTGCACATTGGGGGTTAGTTTTTAACGACTTTTATACAGACATAATTATACAGTCTTTGACATTTATAGCTCAAAATATTCGCAAATTGAAAAACATTTGAGGACCATTGGCCTACCTATTGGAAGAAAGACTCATGTGATATTTAAATGCAGTTTTTATATCAGCTTGAGCAAGTTATTGCGTGGAAAATTTTATCTAAACAGTTTTTCCTCTTCCGGGGATTCCCATCTTTATTATCACCACATCACGGGTAGCAATAATATATGTTTGTGCAGTTAGATTTTTCTTTGGTTGGGGATTTAATGAGTGCGTTTCTCATTGTCACATCCCCTCCACATTCTATAATGCATTTCACCACCCTCATGCGCATCATGTCTTATATTTATTAGTAATTTCACACTTTGTTAAAGTATATCAAGCAGTGGAGATATATTCACAGAAATTGTATACTGGTTAACTCAGTGGAAAAGGAAGTTGGGGGAGTTCAGAGAAGATACGTACTAGTGCATAGTAGTACATACCTAAGAAAAATAATTACAGCAGAGATAATTACTTCGTGAAACTCGAGCAAGCGAAGAAGACATGTTCTTGGCTAAAAAATTAATTGAACCTCAGGAGGGTACCGGGTGTTTTTGAAAGGGTGTCTCAGGGGAACTTCGGTCGGGACATTTTTTCACACACATTTTAATCACACAATAAAGTGCATTTATTTAACATACGGAGCTAACCTAAATCTCTCCATAATTGCACTTGCATCACGCTTGCTTTGAAGTGGTAATTAGGACGCGAGTTTGAGGCGAGGAATGTTCCCAATCTTCATAACAATAAAGATAACAGATAAATCTTTTATGAATAGTAAATCTTATAAGACTGAAAGAAATATTTCGTTATTTGGTATTCATTTCTGAGAGTTTGAGTAGTAAATCATTAGCTTAATGTTGCTGTCATTGTTTTAGTTTATCAGTGAATCACAATGCAAGGACACGAGAGTGCATTTTACAGTCTAGCAAGTGCATTATCGATACACAAGACAATTTCTTCCCTTGTCAAGTTTCTTCTGGTTGTGTTATTGGACCCTTTGTCTTTTCTCACCACAACTCCAGGAAAAGACTGGAGAAGAGGGGGAAACTTTGTACATCATTAAGAAACTCTTGGCATTCCAGAGATGAAAGAGAGACACTTGCTCTTCCTTGTTTTCTGAATGTGTAACTACGCACTGACTCCATCCCCAATGCTAAAACTCCGTCAGGGTTCCTTATTACGAATTGAATTCTTTCTCGCTTCCCTTTTCAGTTTTTTCACTTCCAACCATATTACATTTCATATTGCTTACATACCTAAATTACATGAATGTAATATGCTGCTGGCACTATCGAGTGAAGAATTATGCGTCCAATGCTAGATATACGAAGATTATGTACTTATAAGGGAACAGCAGATCCTTCCCATCGACATCCAATCCAATCCCGTTTAGTTTTTCGTTATTCTTGATTCCTGCCTTCCCTTTCTCAGATAATAATATGAAAATGATGAGCATCATTCCATTCTTTGCCATCCCGAGCAAAGTCAACCCACCCAGTGCTTATCCGTCCTACTACCCATAGGAAATATGAAGTTCTATTGCACACGTTTCTATGAGTATTTTCGTACAGGTGTACTAAAATACTAGAGAATTCGAGTATAAACAAACATTTGGAAAAATGCCAACTTGTATTTTAGAACACGTTCTAAAATACTAGTAACTATAGGAATAAAAGAACTAGTTCTAATCAACTAGTTTTCACTCGTATTTTAGTACATTACGAGTTTTATTACTAAACTTTGTATCCCCTGTCTACTAGATTGGTAAAGTAGCTAGGTGGTAGGCAGTGGGGACTTTGGTGGAAGTTGGCGGGAAATCGGTTGTCCCCCCCTGGATTTTTTTTCCAAAATTGATGTTCATTTTTTGCCTTTGTTTCCTGGTGAATTAAAATTAGTTTTTACTTGTATATTAGTACTAGTACTAAAATACGACTCAACGTCCCATAAATACTAGTTCTATTATACTAGTAAATACGAGTCGTTTAGTACTCGTACTCGGCAGTAGAATTTTTCCCTATGGGTACGTAACTACTTTTAGCAGTTGATGTCTAGCCAAAGCTACTCTATAAGAAAGAAAGTCAGCCACGCATGCAGACAGCAGTTAACTTGAAGTTAAATAACTCCGAACCGTCTTTCTCACCAAAACTTCCCCTTGCCTCTCCTTTCCATCATCAGCCCTGTAACACTGCACGCAAGTCTTAGCTCTCAAATCTCATACTTACTTTGGAAGACGTATAGAGGAAGACGTTTCATATAAGCAGAAAATGGGTACATTAGGAATAGGTAACAGAAGGAGTCGATGTACTTACAGCTCCCTATATAAAACTGCAAGTCATATTTAATACGGTGGGCTAAAAATTGAGGGATATAATTTTTCCACATCGCCACTTTTCTGCATCCAACACGTTATTGAAGTTAATGTAGCAAAAATTGTTGTTATCTCCCTTAAAATGTACTTTATTATGTAAAATCTACAATATCCTGCTGCCTATGAGATTTGGCACTAAAAGTTCAACTAGAAATTTCAATTTAGTACACTCAACTTATTTTACAAAGTTTATTCAGCAATGTACTTTTTTGTCATGATACACATTTCGTGTTTTTCAAACTAACTTCATAATAAAATACTTTTTGCTACTTTTCTGATTCTTTTGGTTTCTCTCACAGCCAACTTAAAACTTGTTTATTCATATATCATCATGTCTAAAAAATTTAGAACCACAAGTAGACCTGAGTTTGTTTCGATTTTTTTATTGTTAGGTGCATGTGCATGGTGCATTGTAAACTCTTGTAGGGCTTTACTTTTAAACTAAACTTCAATAGTCATAACACTCAGTACCCAATATTTATTCCAATTTCAACTTTCTAAATAATGTTAAAAGTTTCAATGTCCATCAATCATAATCCTTTTCCTGACAATTCCTCGATTCATGGGGAGAGGACAAGTTGCTAAAGTTAGTCAAAACTCTTTTTAGGAACAGTGCTAGATATTATCCTGCCACAATTGGGTGGCCTATTGTTCTGCCACAATTTCTTCACACCTCACTGCTTCGCCAGCCAAGAACAAAGGACCAATTGATAGAATTAAAAATGGGCTGGAAAAGATGGGTTGATAGAGCAATACAAGGGCAATACACATTACATTTAGAGGACCAAAACTTCCCCCGGGTGGGGATAATTTTCCAAAGTTGATTATAAAGTCATTCCCCCCTCATTTATCTAGAGAACCTAGAAAAAAACGGTTTCAAATGGAGGAATTATTAAACAATTCTGGAAGATTACCCAAATCTTTCAGAATCTTACTTCTTTCAAACCTTTTGTGTTTAATAGACACATAATACAATGCTAAAAGCTTTTAGTTCGAAACAGGTAACCTTCTTACCTTACAAATTAGGAATTTTATTCCATGTTAAAAAATAAATGGTTAATAATAAATATGCCCCGATGTCATCCGATTCAATAATTGACCTGCGTTAATTATGGTTTCCCCCATGCCTATTATTGCGAAAAAAGTTTTGAAGCTGCAAAATCTTCTATGGGTCAACTATTTCTAGGGGAATTGAATTGAGTTATACTTACGGTATAATATAAGTCTCAATCAGCATTATTGTTAGGGGGCAATGGAGGTTTATATTTACTGAATCACTGTGACCATTCCTATTGCTACATTTATTTGCTGGAGAAAACTTTGGTCTTATGTGGGTTAGATGTTTAACTTCGTAAAAAGAACCGTGTCTAGTGCAAAACTACAATATATAGTAGCAGTTGTTTCACTAAATTGTAACTATATGAAAGTAAGACCCACATTCCCACACATCACCTATAGCACATAATATTACATACACCCTTCCTTCCTAATTGTTGGTTTGCTCTTTTTCTTGACGCTAACCACCGCGCACCGGCGAGTACAGAAGTACTAATGTCTATGTTCAATTTACAAGCAACTAACTCACGAGTATAGCAGTTTTGAAAGATCGGAAAAAAGAGAAAGCAAGACCATATGTGTTAATTCTGTGTATATATGCCACTTGTATGTACTACTGGAGGATATATAGATATACCGCCATATTTGTCTAAGTACCAAAGTGCGGTGAGAAGAAAATGTGGAGAACGGAATAGACAGTTAATTTCATTCCATGCCATTGGCTCCCAGAACGGAAACTTTTGCAATTAAAAGTTCTCTTGCAGTTTTTCGATATACAAATCTAGGTCACTCTTCATTACCCTCCTCAATACATTATAATGAATACCGATGAAACTCTGCTGAAGAACTGAAAGGAATAGAGTGCTAATTAGAAACGTTTCTCTTTATGCATTCACTTGCATTTAATTGCTCACTTAATCAATACTCTAACTATAATGTTTACCCCACATTCATTCTACACATTCGACTGTATTAAATCTCTCATTTAGTCTGCAGAGGATGGATGTCTTCATCATTATAACTATGAATTTCTATGCTACTTTTATCCCTGAAATTATGAAACTATCACCGTGAATAATGGTTGGTGTAATTCAGTCGAACTAGGAGATCATTAAAGATCGAGATAATATATTAGTAGTAATCAAAAGTAAAATCGAATCGGATTTGATTTAGATTCAGATTGAAGAAAATGGATCAAATCCAACATAGCTTTTGAGTGCTCTGATTAAAATAATTTGACAACTATGACGATTCAATAACAAAAGTAATGATATTTTACAGCTTAGCCAAGGTGAGTAAAATTGTCATGGTAATTTTCCCCATAACAATTTCACTCACCTTGAGCTTAGCTAAAAAAGTGTGGTTGTCCCCATAACAACCTGCGATTTTCCAACCAAAATCTTTCTAATCCGAATCTAAATCGTCCCAGGAGACGATTCAAAAAATTCCGATGAGAACGATACGATTTTCTTGTTCGCGCATGAGCAGACGCAGTTTGGATGCAAAAAAGTAAATCAAATCGGATTCGATTCTACTTTTGATTACTACTATATATTAGTAGTAATCAAAAGTAAAATCGAATCGGATTTGATTTAGATTCAGATTGAAGAAAATGGATCAAATCCAACATAGCTTTTGAGTGCTCTGATTAAAATAATTTGACAACTATGACAATTCAATAACAAAAGTAATGATATTCTACAGCTTAGCCAAGGTGAGTGAAATTGTCATGGTAATTGTCCCCATAACAATTTCACTCACCTTGAGTTTAGCTAAAAAGTGTTAGGCTGATTTCGCACTTTAACACTACAACCTGCGATTTTCCAACCAAAATCTTTCTAATCCGAATCTAAATCGTCCCAGGAGACGATTCGAAAAATTCCGATGAGAACGATACGATTTTCTTGTTCGCGCATGAGCAGACGCAGTTTTGATGCAAAAAAGTAAATCAAATCGGATTCGATTCTACTTTTGATTACTACTATTATATCACAACGCAAATATGAATTAGACACAATTTTTGAATGCAAAAAACATATCTGTAACTAAATCGGTTAAGGTTCAAATCTTTCTTTTTTAGGGCAGATGTCAATTGATCAATCAATACGTCAGATACTGGTGTGGCTTATTTTGCATTGGTAAGAAATTAAACGCAGATTAAAATGGAAAAGATATTGAATTAAACATAGTTTTAATCTACTCACGTCATCTCATTGAATTTGCTCCCCATATACTTTATACATTTCCACCTTCTGTACCTCCTTCCGAAATGTCACTCGAACCGGGAAAAATATAAAATATTTCTCCCTTGCTCCACTTTTTTAATACCCACCCAATCACCCAACTATAACTCCTCCTATGAACTGGATAAAAAATCTCCAATTTTATATCATTCCTCCCCCAAACAGTATTCACAATTTTATTTTTTATACTATTATCCCCATTTCGCCAATAATCTTCCCTCCCCTAAACCGGTTTTCATTAGCTTCATTTCTACACCACAGAACACTTCCTATTGTTGTGAGACTTTGTTCGTAAGGAAAGATCAACTTCAAAAATCTCCTTATGTGCATTTAACTCCGCCTCCCCCACATTTGCACCTATCAGAAAACTAGCCACCCAACTACTCTTGCCTTTTTCACTCCTTAAAACATGATCTTGCCAGCCAACATATTATGTTGGCTCGTTTTAAACAAAGCTTTCATTTAATCTTCTGTTCCATCTCTCCGCCTCCCCAAACAGGGAAAAACAAACTACTGCCTGACTGCCTCCAGTGTCTCCTACAGTGTGCGTATATAGGCTTGATGTGGATTTCTCCATATAAAACTTTCACAAGAATGAAATTACTTTATATTGAGTTAGGTTTACATTGTGAAAGTTATACGAAGCGTTACTTAATGCGTACTCTGTACATTGCAAATAGAATAACAGTTAATTTCCATCAAGCTATACGGGTATGTTACACAAACAGACCGAAATGGAAAGTGGACAAACAACAGATGGTCTATTTATTTATGATTTGCAAATCTAAAATGCAGATGTCTTATGCAACACACTCTACTAAAGTACTTGTAGCTATATACTATTGTGTTAGTGCCATGTTCGTGTTACGGTGACATATCACTCAAGTTCAAGTTAGCGACATTGTTATAAAGACATTGTATCTATACCTACACCACAGTCATAAAATATTCTGATGGGAATTTGATGGTTCATATTTCTGGGCAGACTGCTGGATTCAACAGAAGTTTCTTTTCTATAAAAATATGCAATGTAAGGTACATATAGAGAGTGATATGCAATGAGATAGTATGGAGACTAACAGTCCTTACTCAAACCTTCTTCACATCCTCTTTTCACTCAAAAACTTTTTGTTGTGAAAAGAATGGAAGTAGATTTATTAAAACTTGGAATGATTGAAGACATGTCAAACACCCATGACACTTGAATACAACTTCCACATTCTCTTGACTGAAATCTACGGAGATATTTCTTGGAGGGGCAACAGAGTCCACTGGTGTAAATACTGTTCCATAAACAAGGGGGACCTCGCCGGAATACGTCGGAAAATCTCCCGTACTAGAAAATCTCCCCTATTGGAAAATCTCCCCGTTGGACAATCTCCCTATTGGAAAATCTCCCCGTTAGACAATCTCCCTATTGGAAAATCTCCCTGTTAGACAATCTCCCTATTAGAAAATCTCCCCGTTAGACCAGCTAATCTCCCCGCTATGAGAAATAAGGAGAAACGACAGAAACATATTATTATCAAGTAATTAATAGTAGTGACCAATCTCGTTTATACCATTTTTTCTTATCCTAGTTCCTTCCTTTACTAACAATTTGGGGCGGGCAGCAAATATATTACTTTTTGTGCATTAGTTTTGGTATTTATTAATAGCAAATACAAATAATAATTGGATGTAAGTATTTTTGAAACAGTAGAAGGACAAACAGTTTACTTCAAGTACAGGTAAACAATGTGCAGTTTTCCATTACATTATTGGAATCTCATAGTTCCATCATTCCCATGTCCGATCCACCTCTATGTCTCAAATTACTAAGTTTTATAGTTTCGATTTTCGTTCTGTCGTTTCTCCTTATTTCTCATACCGGGGAGATTAGCTGGTCTAACGGGGAGATTTTCTAATAGGGAGATTGTTTAACGGGGAGATTTTCAAATAGGGAGATTGTCTAACGGGGAGATTTTCCAATAGGGAGATTGTCCAACGGGGAGATTTTCCAATAGGGGAGATTTTCTAGTACGGGAGATTATCTGCTGATACCACCTCGCCGATGCCCCCGAGGCTACACCCCAGTATGTTATTGAATTTTTCAATTCAATTCAAGTATAGTAGTTAATGTTTTCAAATAATGCATACAAGCAATAACAATGCAGCAGAAAAAGAGTTAAAAATTGTATGCATTTAGTTTTATATATTGCAGTACATTCTGTATAGTATAATTGCAATTACAAATGAAATGATAACAATGGAATTCAGTACAGCATTCTATATATTATATCAAAACTTTGGAGTCCAATAGTTTCCTACTCCTTACACCAAGTAGCATTTGTCATCATTCGCTGAACCCACTGCCGCATTTCTGTAGAAAAGAATAGAATATTAATATTATTATTATTAATAGAAGCTTGGCTTTCGAGAGATTATCTGGGGTTTTTGGCACCATAATTGCAGTTGCTCCGCAATCAGGGCATTTATTCGCTCGCTCATTGGTGGAGGAATGGGTCAAAGCAATTAACCCTTCAAAGTCACTTTGCAACTAAAAGTGCCATGTTTGTGAGATAACGTTTGATGTATTGAAATTATTGCATGAAAATTGTTAAAAAGCAATTTTTCATCCATAATCTCAGTTAATTATTATAAATAAAAAGTAAGGTGTTTTGTTTGGGGCTGTAATGTTTTTTTACCTCCGATGTTTCCGTAAACTCCCAGTCTTTTCTTTCGGGCGCAACCTATAGAAATTTAAGAGGTAGCAAAAAGACTGTTCTTATCCGAAGACAAAAGTACACATTCGTTATTCAAAGTGGACAATTTTAAGCTATCGCTCCATTGAATTTGAATTCGCAACACAGATATTAGAAATAAAGTTGAGACAAACATTAAATAGGTCAGGATCATTTAGCATCATTTAGATTTCAGTGGATTATTTTCGTTTGAAAAAGTGTGTTCTTCCAGAACACACATAAACCATTTTTATCTTTTTGTAATATACTAAACATCTGAGCTAAAGTATATACAAAGTATTATACCTTGACCCCAAGAAACAACTCCTATTTGTTTGTATCTTCCGTTGCTTTGTACAATGCTATATTACAAGATACATTTATTAATTTGTTAATTACTTATCCCATGTAGGTATTACACCTTAAAATTTTAAAGAAACCATTGGAAGAAACGCAATTGGACACCAATGCTATATAAGAATGTTACCTAATAGGACCTCCGGAATCCCCCTGTGGATAATTTTTTTATGTTTAGTCTGATATTTTTGCAAATTTTGAATGAATAGGAATGACAAGGAAGCTCAATTACCACACATGCATCTCTAGACCCTTCTATATATCCTCCACATATCATTCTGGGTGTAATATCTACTCTGTTAAGCTGGGTACACTTTTGGTTAGTAAACATGGGGATATCTAATTTCTGCAGAAGTCGTGTGGTGCCTCCAGCCTTCTCATGAGCTAATCCCCATCCAGAAACTATTGCTGTTTGGCCATTATATTCCGTGTTGTCCGTCCAAGAAGCGATGCAATTAGCCCCTACATCTGCTCTACTTAGGTCAAGCTTAGCAGCGAACTTCAATAAAGATACATCGTAATCAATTCTATAAATAGCCAAAATATCATTTTGAAAATCATTTCTCGAATGCTGTTACTGGTTCCTGAAACGACGTTGAATAATCTTGACATGATTAAGGCGCTATACTTACGCTTCACCATCGTAAAGAGGATGTACAATAATTTCTTCCACTTTAATGCGAATGGAGTTTTCATCTTCATCTTTTTTCGCTCGCTCTTTGTAACCAGGACCTTGAATTGATCCAGATTGTCTGTGTAATATATTTTTTAAATTAGTTTCTAGCATTTGGCAATGGTAAAATGCTTAACTTGCATTCTCATGTATAGTAATAAATCTTAACCCTAAAGCTACATCTTTCCATCCAGCTTGCAAGGTTTGGTCCAAGAGATGGGCATGAGCTACCAATTCGATCTCTTCCGGTTTTGTAGTTGGGTCAGAAAAACAATGGGCAGCACATATCTTTTAAATAAATAAACAAGTAATAAAAATAAATAAAATAAGTATATATAAAACTGTTAAAGGACTTGTTATTTCATTTAGATATATCACCACATATAAATCTTTGTTTGTCTAAATATTCATTTCAGTTATAATTTTTGTGATCTCACAGATGCCTTTGGATTAATAAAGGATACCGTTTAGACACAATTTTATGATATATTCCCACACAATAGCTTAATAAATTTAATACACACATAAAGTACTTATAACATACAGCATACTGATCGTTAATGATTGCTGCACCACACGAAGGGGTACGTGTACCAGGGAATACCACTCCCAACTGCCAAGGAAATTCAAAGGGAACGGCCGTTTCCCCTCCAACAATTCGTCCCTGGGTTTTCTTGTGGACTCCACAGGCTTCAAGCAACAAATAATTGCGATTACAAAGGACTTATAATATCGACGATATTGTCATCTAAGCCAGAATTTAGCATTACAAAAGATGCCCATGGTCACAACTTACTACAACCGTTGTCAGTTTTCGGTTTCAAATCACTTTTGACCTTAAGAGGCTCTGCAATCCCAAAATTGTATTGGTTAAAATTTATTTAACAGTCAGAAAATAGGTTAATCAACAATTATAAATGAGGGTATCAAATTCACTTACCAGCAGAACCCGCGTCACACGTTGCTTTACATTTGGTATCAGGACTTTTCCCTTTGTACCTTACATACAAATCATAACCATTCTGGCTAGACTTTTTGCTCTTCCCAAATTTCATTGTGCCGCACATGACAAGGTCACCTCCCAAACCATCTGACACTTGAAAGTATTCATTTTCACAATTCGTTGACTTTTTTAAATTTACATCAGCACAGGTTAGTTGAACGACACATTTTTGCAGTTTTGAACCCTAAAATTGATATCATGTTTAGCATCTTGGCTTTTCCATGCGGTCATGGTTGAAAATGGTCTTGAACAAACAATATATAACCAATATGCATAATGAATGTTAGGGGGTATGTATCATACAATTAGATTTATTTGATATTCCTGATCTTTGGTGAGTGAAAATAAATACGTTTTCAATTTTGCAATGTCCTTTGAAGTTTGCTTGATCCCTGAAATAAGTTTCAGCTTGTATGGTTATTTATTGGTAATATAAAGAGTAAATTATTGGCAGTTATTAATATTGACAAACTGGAAGACGAGTAAGAGAATCCAGACCAAAATTTTCTCATCTCAGGGGCATCACTTTCCGAAATGGGTTCAGGATCTGCTACTGTTCCCTCTTTAATGTCATCGCCATGATGCGCCCCTTCACCTGGTACCGCCTTCCTGGTATTGGTAGTCATTGGAAGAGGATCGCACTGGGCCTTAAACATTAAACTTTGGCTAGTTAATAAATAGATACAAAAACTAATGCAATTCATGAAAGTAAAGGAGACCTGAGTTGACTATGCGTCTACAGCACAACTATTACTCTTTATGTACAATTAATCTTAATTAATTAATAATATAATTAAACTTATTAATACAATTAATAAGTTAGTCTAAATGTTTATTAATATTTAATAGAATAATAATAGTGAAATCATATCTTACTAAACGTAAATGGCTGTATCCACATAGTAGTAAAAACAACGAAAAGAAACGTTTTGAGCACATCTATAATATGGTATTTCTTTTGACGTATTGAATACTAAGTAAACTATATTTTATTACTTTTATATCCCTAGTTTCTAAATACAAGTCTGGTTATCAATTACTGATTACGCACAATTTTTTTTTAGACATGGGCAATAATGCATAAATCGAATTACAATGGTATACAATTATATCTGATATACAGGAAATTGAATATTAGTATTAATATTTTATTGTGTCCTAGTGCCATTTCATGCATGTAAAGTTTTATCGCTTCGGCTTAGAACAAACCCAGGAAGGCTATTACAATTAAACATATTTTTGTTACATTCAATTCAATTGACACTAAGTAGGGTTTAAATAAAAATAGGTCAGTAAATGTAAATAGTTGATGCTCCAATTGATTTAAGTATAGCTGCTCAACAGTGCCCTTGTGTACACCAAACGCTATGATTTATTGTTACCTGTGATTTGCATTAAACCGTTGTATCAAGTGACTGTACTGGTGTACGTATTACGATACGAAAGACGATGACAGAGTAGGTGCACAAATTACATCTTTCCATCGTGCAAAAAACCTATCAATGTTTTTAAGGCATAAATGAGATTTGTCATAATTTGTACAAAATGTTTGCATACAAAATTTTGAATTTATATGATTAAAGGCCATCTTCATCTTAGGCTTCTGTTTAGCAAATTTTTCATTCCTTGGACTGTATAGAAAATATAATTTGAGTAAAAGAGTAAACGAAACTCGCCCCAAGTAAGGGAATGGAGTACGTCTCAACCTGAAAGATTCTGTATAGACTCTTGACGCAACCATTGCATTGCAAAAATAAATGCAGGTATACTTCCATGCAGCAGCAACCGTTGCAATCAGTTCAAACACCTACCCAAGCAACCCTTTAAAGAGATTTAGCACAGAAGGATACACAGACGCAATGACATTACATTCATATTTCCATAAACAATCCTAAGACTGATAAGTGAAATCCACAAACATGAGCAATACATTTGCATTCATGTAAACCCTGCTTGCATGTTCTGTATGCAAAAAATCTGTAGACAAACTGACATTCGGGATACATTATGGTGATGTTCTCTATGAGTACGCAATTTTGTAACTGATTTACATAAGTTGGATTATTTGGTATTTAACAACAACATTTAACATGGTCAAGTACAGCATAATATACTATATTCATAGCAATCTTCAAAGTGAATGCATGCAATATTGTTTGTATTCAAATTAATGATCTAGTCAAAATTATCTGTTTACCATTTTACTTTTTGTCGCAAAATTGATTTACATAACGTCTGATAAGGTATAGCTCTTCATTTAAGAATGTTCATATTCTGCTCTAGCAATCACTGAGCTAATTTGTAGGCAATATGCAATTTTACTTCAATGACCTCCTGAGTTCCTGAAAACCTGCCAGTCAGACATTTCTTTTTCTTTCAATTGACTCACAGTGCACAAAATAGCTTTTTAAGTTTTAAAACAACTTAGGAGTTGTGCGCCAAGCTTTACACGCCACCACAGTTTTACGGAGTTCCATTGTTCTTGGCACATCAGTTTTTTATTAATTTTTATTAAACATTTTTTTAATTCATACTATTAAAACAGTAATAGTAAGCAATGGGTGTAACCTCTCATCCGATAGTAAGTGAAAGATTTAATTTATTATATATGTAATCTAATACAATTTTAAAATATAAACAATATTGCTGAAAAATTGGTATTGTGATATCATAGGACCGAAATGGAACATGGCATTACCCTTGGTGGTTTTTTAGTACGGCAAGATACAACCCAGGAGGACCAGCTTGGTATGGGGCTACCATTCGGATGCCAGCTACTCTTTACGTGCAAAGGACGATTTTAGAAGTCATTATAGCTGCGTTGACATTTATTATCGTCTTGTGTGTCATTATTCCGACCATCAAACACCGACTGCACACTTTCATCGCGGTTCGATGCTTACTAATTATTGGTGTATCAATCAATGCTGATTTTAGAATGATTGTGTTTACTTGGTTAACATTTACAGGCAATGAATTCCTTATCATTGGGGTTAGTCATAGCTCTGTGCATGCTGTGTCCAGAATGGCTGAGTGGTCATGGAGTAATCCGAACGGCAATGGATTATCATCATCCTAAGGTGGCAATTCAATTACTTTCCTATTGCTGCTTAGATTAAAACGAATATTTCCCAGTTGTAACTAATATTTGAGATGTCATTCTAATTTGTTCTTCTCAAAAGATGATCTAGTAATTCATGTATGGTATATACTTTTGATTGTAGTGTATCTGTATCTGGAATGTATCAAACTATCGTAAATGATTTTTTAATATTATTCAAGGTATACGACCTGGCTTTAGGGATCCATGTAGGCCTAGCTGCTTTTAATGTAACTCTAATGCCGTCGGTGCTTGATGACCATAGTGCTTCCCTAAATCGTTCCAGTTCCAAACCGAAGATGTCCAAGTTTTACTACAATGAAGAGGTAATCTAAGTAACACAATTTCGACATAACAAAAATCTAAGACATGTTTTTACTTAACAAATTCCTAAATGTTCATAAAAAATTATGTAAAATTGTGAGCAACAGGTGAAAATGTATTATCCGGAGCTTATGGAGGGAGTGATGAGTGAGGCATTGGAGAGAGGGCTACCAATTCCAATTTTGGATGTCTACGGCTGCCTTACTTCATCGCAATTGGGATTCGAATGGTCACATCGAATAATCGAGTCAGGCTACCACTGCTATTTAATTCTGGCATTTGCTCTCTCAGGATGGGTCGCTAATCAAGTTTTGATCGCTGCCATTCCACGGTACAGCAGCTACGCATTTATTTCTATTGGTACCATGATGTTCTCGACAAGCGTCATCTACTTCTATTGGTCGGATGTCGTTATGGCTCTTCCCTGTATGGTCATTTCAGATGTCCTCATTGAACTTAAGTAAAATATTTTTTGTCTTATAATTTTCCCATCTTGCTAAGGATTCATAAATATACCAGCAAGATAATTTCATTTTTATGAAGGTTCGGACCGTGCTTTTGGGCCTGTTTGACTTTTGGGATATGGTCAATTATTTACGGATTTTCTCTGGCTGTTTACGATGTTATTCATCCGGATAAATTCCTGACCGTTTTTGATTTGGATTATGACCATAAAAGAGCTCTGTGTGCAGCCCATAAATTAAATCATTTACCTGTTAATGAAGGATTCAGAGAAAGACCTCCGGAATTTTATCAGTAAGTTTTGTCAGTTGACTTTAGATCCGTAATACTACTTGCTGTATTGTGGCACATAAGATAAGTTCATTTGACATTTTATTACTCTTTCATTTGCAAATCTTCCGTTTGAAAATTTTTATAGATCAACCAAGCTGTGAACGGATTTTTGGGATGAAACCAGACTCTAATTATACTAACTACAAAGTAAACCAACCGGGTTAAACTAAATATGCACAAGAATGAACGCCATAACTGTGTTACTATAAAACATATTTGCTTTAAGTATAAACTACCTATTTACTATTTATATAGATATTTTTCATTAGTTCAGCATAGATGCGAATTGTTAATAGTATTAGAAAACATTAATTTAGTCTAGTATAGTATAAACATGTAATAAATTTTATTTATCAATGTGATCTTGAAATCTTATTAAAAATCGAAATAAATTATTCTCGCTTAAATATCAGCGTTTCAGGAGGAACTGTGTTTGTTTCATTATGCATATAAGTATGAGCCATGTAGAAAATTGAAGCAAAGTCTGTACAAAATGTCCGTAAAATATTAACTAGTAATAGGGTAGGATTGCTTAGGAGTCGTTTCAGTGTCCGTTCATCTCCCGAAATCCTTCCATGTAATCGCGGACACGGAGCATATAATTAATTTTAATGAATGTTACACCAAGTTAGTAAGAGTTCAAACTTACTTTCAAGGAACTTGTGGTTGTGTGCAGTGTTTTATTGCTCAGGTGGTTTAAATAACAGAAAGTCAATAATTTAACAAAATGAGGTAAGATTCCAAAAACAGAATTTACCCAATAATTCGGAAAAATAAAATTTATGAGTAAATGATTTACCATTAACATAACAATCACTGATCAATTTACCACAGTGAATTTCTCGACGGTTCTTCCATTTAAGGGTTGCGTAGACCGGAAATTCTTTTCAAGCCGTACCCCTTCTTCATCATGTACATTCTGAAGAGCCGCTAATTCCAAAACTGAAACTTTGATAGGAGTTTCTGCCATTGTCCAAAGAACTGCTTCAGTGCAATTTGGAGTAGTAAGCGACCCTTCATAGCGGAGAACAGTGTCTCCTTTTTTTGGCAAGAAGAACCCCAAATTAATGGGCTGATTGACTAGCCTGGCAGTAGGGCTATAACTGGTAGGCAGATTCTTGATTATAGGCAGCATTGCAATATCTCCCAAGAGTTGGGTGGGTGAGAAAACGGCATTCTCAAGCCATACTCCTACGACTGCGAGTCCTTTAGGGTCATTTGACGCGGCGGCCGCTGCGACGGAGCCGTACTTTTTTGCATAATGGACTAAGTGCATTTCTCCTGTGAAGTGCTTGCCCCCAAGGGTATGCTCTGATCCTCCTTTCAGGACTCCTCCCCAGTGCAAATGTGCCTGGGCAAATACATAAGGCTCGTTTAATTCGTAGCCATTCATTTCTGCAGAGGAGGTTGCTGTTGGCTGTAGTTGAATTTGCACGGTGTGTCCATTGTCTACCACGTAGAAGGAATTCGAATTGTAGGCGTTGTTGAACGTTAAGGCATGTTTAGGCTGAACAAATCTCTCAAATGCAGCAAGCCATAGGGGAGCAAAACTCACTGGGAAATCAATTGGTGATTGTTTCTTTCCAGATTTGCAGGCTCCAGCCCACTCAGCACTCTTTTCATCGCAGGCTGGGTCGGAGTAACAGAATACCGTAGGCGGGCTTCCAGCAGTCCCCGTACTTACAGTACCACTCTCATTTACAAATCCGACGCTGATAAGAGCAACCAGTAAAATACGTTTCAACATTTCTACTGCCTGTAATTTAATCCAAAAAATTCTCATAGTTCAATTTGTTTGCAAATATTTATAATTAATGTAATAACAATTAGAATACGGCCGTTCACTTACCTATCCGATACCAGTGTAGTGATGAGAATAGATAGGAAGGACAAACACTAATGCTCAAAATTGGACATTTTCGATGTATAAATACAAAACACTGGATTAATAAGGTGACCAAAATCGGGAAAATAAAAAAGGGTTATGATTATTAATATAACTAACTGGTCATGTCAAAAATGGCAGATTTTATATATATTCTAATTCTTAGTTACTGTGTATTCATAAATGTTTGAAATGAGTTGAAAAATTTGATTTTGAAAAATGTAGTGAATTACTCTGGTGTCAATACAAATATAGATAAAATGGGGATTATTGTAGTGATTATTTGAGTAAGGTCACCCTCAAAGTAAGACTGATGTAGCATAAACATTCTACATTTAAATCAAGTAAATGTCAATCGTGATATCGGGAATACCTGAGTAAAAAATTATTCCGTTGCATAATACATGTTTTTGTTCCAAAAGTCAAGTTTATCCGTCCGCAAAATGTTAAAAATAGACCCCACACCCTCACATACCTCAAAAAATGAATTTAAATGAACACTCATATTCTACGTTGTAGAATAGCTTATTATGTATATTAGTACAAGTTCTGAGAATAGAATTACCCCACTCCAATGCCAAGGCCCGATTGGAGTGAACTTATCATTTTGCTTCAATGTACACAAGGTACTTTGTAATCACGGATTTTAAACAAAATAGTTAAAAAGGTCATCATACTACTGCATCCTCAATAAGTACATGGTGGGTGGGTATGAAATGGGACTTTCCAACTAGCTAAGTACATACAAGTGTATTATTGGTTTTGGCCTTTTAGTGAAAGGTTCTAGGATTCTGTCCATTGTATAATTACCTTAGGTATCGGTATCGAGAGGGAATTACTCTTAAAAGACTTTATTCAGACTCCTAAAAGTAGATCATTTCCCAATACCAAGTAACTAAATGTTTTCAATTTATTTAAAACTGTCCATTGAAAAAAGTTATGAGTACCTCTTCGATTGAGTTCACACATAATAATATGTTTAATTTTCAATAAACTTTTAAGCTACCACTAAGCTGATATTATACGACCAAGCTGAGAGTAGCAGTACTTTTGCCTGGCATTAGGAGTAAAATTCCTTTTAGGAGTACGTTCCCTTAGGAGTTATGTCCGAGTAGGAATCAGTCCGTAGTACTTTTATTATTTTATTTTAATTCCTTCATGCATTCATATAACCCTAACTGTACATTCTACATGTGTATACAAGCATGTACATACAAGCCACTGCTTTCAACAAGTCATTATCCAACAGTGGTTTCATATGATTTTTATTGCAATATGCATAGAAAAAGGTACTTTATGTTGAGGTTTCTTCACTGTATGTTAATAAATGTAAATTATAATGCAACCCTACACTCCATTGGATGCTAGAATAGTAGTAAATGTTAATGCTTCTATAAAAACTTTTCTTGTATTTTTGTAAGTGCTAGACTTGTGTGAACTAAACACTATTGGAAAATTACATAATAACAATTATACAAATAGTATTTGAATGAAACGTGTCAATAGCTGATTTGAGATGACAAATAAGAAACTGAAACAATTTTTTATTGTGTGTATAACTGTAGATACTTAATGAATACTTTGTTATATGGAAAAGTACTACAAAAGAAAAAAAATTGAAAAAAAAGAATTACAAGAGAAGCATACTAAGAAAAAGCCATAAATAGTAAACAGCTCAAGTTATTCAAACAGCTCATTCCCAAAATTAAAATATTCATAATTCATCTTGGCACGATCCTTTACAAAAGTTTAGTATTGCAGCTACACGTATTTTTCGGATTTTGTTTCAACTGGAAGGAACTTTAGTGGCAAAACAATTTCTCAATTGTATAAGTATCTCTATTTGTAATAGAGGTACTCATGCAATTACATTAAAATAAAATTATGGATGAATAAAAGATAATTAGTCCATTTCTCCAAGTGTGCGATAGACAGTATGCCCTTTTACCACATTGTGTCTCATTTTCTAATGCAAGTTGTGGCATTCATAAATAGAGGCCAATTTGGAGTGACTCATGTCTTCTTTTGTGTAGTATTCCTTACATCTCTCATAAGGACTACTTAAAGAATGACATGTGTACCAATGGAGAAAATAATAAGTTCATGATCATAAAGGTGTACATGAACATGTAGAAGATGAACTGTCAAAGTCTAATAGCTTATTGTGAGTTTCAATAGGAAGGTCCACGTATCAAGAGTAAGTAGACAATGAAATAGAAATAAACGTATGCCGAAATAGCCAAAGGGGACGAGTGGGCTTCGTTACGTTTGAATTCTTGAGATTCTTTACTCTACAAATAGCCACCACGCACCTGCCTTCATGATACGAGTGAAGTAGCATGAACATCTCTGATATGCAAGAGATACAAATGGACAGATATGATTATAATTGTACACAGGACAATTAATTATTTATACATTTGGTTTCTTTTTGATGGTTCGTTAATACTATTTTGATTCGTCCTGTTAAAGTATATACGAAGTGTTTATTTTTACCAGAGCACACTACAGAGCCATAAGACTCGATGCATTAATTTTAAAACATAATCATGTTACACTTAAATGCGTCTCATTTGAATATAAGACCAAAACCTACCGACGTGCCCGCATGAAATGCCAATACTTCATAATTACTAATCTCACTTTAATAAAAACAATTTATCACAATTGTCGCCGCTGGGCCATTGAATTTGATAAACAAGCATAAGGAAGGTATAAAGAGTAGGTAACAATAAACGTTTTCAATTTTTGTATCCATTGAATATTCCGTCAAAATCAGAGGGGCTTGACTTCAGTTACACTTTAGGTATGACGTGAGATTGATATATTTACTACGTATTCGTTTCGCACTCATGACATGACCATTCATTGTTGTAGCACGCAGAATAGGAAAACGGACGATGCAGTTTAGTTTTAATTTACCAGGATAATATCTATGTACGTGTTGGTATTTATATAACTCATAACAAGCAGCCCATCGTAAAAAGCTACATCTAATTTACCTACATGTTTATCAGCCGTATTTAAATGAGATATTGAACTAGCGAACTCCAAGTCTCAACGATGCTCACAATTGTTATAGGAATACTCTCTCTTCTACCTGTCACAGAGTAAATGTGTTATTGTTTCTTCATGAGTTAGTAACAGGGCCCAATGGACATGATTTGTTATTTGTACCCGAGTGTGCTGTGGAGAATAAATGCATGATGCACTCACTGATACGTAGAAACAAAACGTATTTTAATATCTCATCTGAAGACGTCTGAGACGACAGAGCCGGACTACCGATTATGACTTTTGTACGATAGGGGTACGCTAAAAATGGCTTGGCATTGTGCTCGTCTCGTTTACATCCTCGTTTGAAGAGTTACAAATAGAGAAAATCCTGCTGTGAATAAGAATCTTCGCATACTAGGCTAGCAATGCTTCCGGGATGGATTTCTTTTGTGGGTCATGAGGGAAGGGTCAAAGTTAGAAAAATTATATATAAGCATTTCTTTTATCCGTTTCTTGCACAACATTTTGTTTCTTAATCCAAGCAACACTATCGGTCTCCGTACACAATCTGCTCAATTGTCAATTGGAAACAAATATATATTCTACTACCTGAATAGCATTAAGTTTGGAAATATTGTATTCAAGTACTAGAAGGTACCTTTAGTAGTTTTAAGTAGTAAAGTTCAAGTTTTAAATTGCGAGTTGCAACGAATTTTGTCCAATTTTGTTTTGATTGTTAGCTATGGCCAAATCTAATATTTTCAAGTCATTTGGAAATGGAACCATAAGGATTTTTGCAGTGTGCGTGTTATTTTTCAGTAAAGAAATTCATTGTGATACCCAAAAGTTAACGATTAGCAATGAAATCGGAAATACTGGATCAGCGTCAAGCATTTCTAGTGCCAGTGCTAGTTCTAATGCTATTGGCAATATTAATGGACAACAATACAGGCATTATTATCCAGTGGCTCCTGACGCTGCTCAAAACGCGTGGAATAGAGATTCTTACGCTAACGCTGCTTCTGAGTTTGGGGCTAATAGTTACCAACCTGTACAGCAAGGCTCGACACATTCATCGTCTTTCTTTCCCAGTTCTGACTATGGAGCCGAAGGAAACAGTAATAATAACAAATCTCAAATATGTAAGTGTACATAGAAATGAGCTAAACATTTTCTATTGACTCAGGTTTCGACCTTGACGGCCTTGGACTGGGAGGAGCTGGACTTGGTGGCTTGGGAGGACTTGCAGGCATCTTAGGAATTAAAGGAATTAAAGGTTTAGGCCTTCTAGGTCTTCTCAAATTAGTCGGAATCCCTCTTTTACTCCTCGCTATCCCAGCCATCCTCCTTCTTCCTTTGCTCTTTTTCTTCCTTCCAGTTCCAGTCATCACTTTGCCAGCGGACCCTAATGGAATAAACGGACGAAGTTTCGGAGTTTTTAATTTCGCAGATATAAGTGGGAAAATGACTCATTTGGCAAGAAGCGTCCTTGATAGCGATAAATGCATCGAAAGACTTTCTTGCGAAATGAGCTCTTACAGCAGAGGGTCCTTAATCGACCGAGCGCTTAAGAAGTAAGTAAAAGTGTCATTAAAAGAAGATGAAATTAGAGAATTTGTGTCCAACATGAAAATATCAATTTTTAAATGTTTTTGTGTTACTTAGGGTAATCTACAGATTTGAGAATCGCATGCCACAGTCATTGAAAAGAATGGCTCGGGCTTACATGGAGCAGCCATCATCAGTGTGCAACAAAAAGTACAGCTGCTACCTCGTAGATGAATCCGTCACAAAGAAGTCTACATAAGCAGCATTTGTTTTTAATACGCGGTTATTGTTTTGTGTACAGTTAATTTGTCAGTGTTATCATATCTAATGTTAATTTGTTATGGACATTTATCACGGACGCCTTTGTGACTGCTTAACTAGCTGGACTAGCAATGTACTGAGAGCAAACGACACAAGACGACAAATAAGCGAGACTAATTTCATAGGGACTCTAAAAAACGCTGCTGCTACTCATATGAAAGTTGCATGGAATACTTAATCATTTGCGAAGCTACTACGGTAAAATAATTGGCTATTGTACGAATTAGCATCAGATAGTAGATTTGACTAGATATGGACAGATTATAGGTCACAGATAGCGTAGGGACTGTGCATTTGTTATGGAGATCGGTGAAAGAGTCATGGTGTTATTTTCACACTGTGTGCAGACAATGAGACTTATTTAGCACCGTCATATCTGTAAGCTCTCTATTTCTGTAGTCAATTACAAGATTTCACGGAGATTAGCTGAAAGCTGAACGAAACAATGACAAATACTGACAATCACGCCGATAATGAGGCTGCGCCCACTATTTATTAAGAAACTGACTCAACTGACGATCTCGACATAGTTACATATCATTCAGGTTCGTAAGACTACTCTTCGCATACTGTACAGAGCATTTGACAATGGAGAAAATGTGGAACAATGACTGTGACATTTATTTTGGTTTATCATTTACGCTCTTACCAAACTTACATTCAAACAAATGTACAAACTACACACAATTTATTTCTTATATGACACTGTGCCATGATGCATTTCTTGTTTAGACTATGACCTAACTAAACTGATACTATATCTATAGACTTTATTTCATTGCACTGAGAGACTTCACATGATAATATATGACCTATTATACCTTTGATATGTTTTAATGTACTTATTTACGTTGCTTTAATGTAAATCTAATTTTCTCCTGTTGAAATGATTTAGAAAAATAGTAATTTATGAAAATGCAAGTTCGATGTCTATATCTACATGACTATCACATTCAGAATAAATAAATTGAACTTCATCCAAATATACTTGGTTGACTTGTCCTATGTTGTTCATCAAAAACTAAAATAATTAATTAAAACAAGCGTAAGCGCATATATAATGCCTAGTTAGGTCTTGACATCTGGAAAATCCTAAAATTTTTAAACTTTTAAGTAGATTTAATTGTCTGAAACTAGTTTACTTTCTCACGCAGTCAGCTCTTGTGTGCATAACACTTACGAATTAAAACATTAAAAGTAAATGTGAAATCATTTTTAGATGCAGGTACTATTATATTATGATGAACATGTACCTATATAGAATTTTAACATTATTTTGTTTTAAAAAATGTGCGATGATATGATGAGAAAGAAAGTGTGAGAATATTTAATATGAAAATGAATTAGTTTTCCAATTTTTATTCAGAATTCTTTTACCTGTAAAGATCATACATGTTATGGGAAAATATATACTGTAATAAATTACTATTATACCATGTCAATGAATATTTGTCAATCAGTTGGTTTCTAAAGTATTTTGTCTCTTCTCCGGTTTCGGCACTAATTAAATTGGAACAAGCATTGTATGCTTTCGGTCATTGCATATTCCAATTTTTGGAATAAGTCATTTTACAATGTTGTTACCGTCATTTCAGTTCTAAAGTATTTTTAACTATTTTCTACATGCAGCTTTTTAGTATGGTTGTGATAATTCTGTAAACGGGTAAATTATACGGGGAAATTGCGGCTCCAATAATTACTCAGATTTAATTATAATGTTGCTACTAAAAGTACGCCCCAATTAAGTTGATTTATACTAGCATATAACCTAGAAATTGGTGTATACGTTAAGTTGTAGTACGTGATTTTGCAAAGGATGCGCTGATACCGCTTACAACTAACATTACCCGTACCGTACCTCTATAATCCACAGCCAAATTGTTTCCTAACAATACATATTTCCCATGACTAACATCACCAATGAAGAGGTGTTTAAATATTCTATGTAGGGAATGACTAGCTACACCGTAAATGGGAAGTAAAAAGAAAAACAAGCGAGGAGTGAAAATTACACTTTGAAGGCAATAATTATTTTATGTATAGATAAATAGTACGAGTAGATACAGATACGTGGACAAAATATACAAAACACTGAGTTACTTTATGTACACAAATGGACAGGATCCGACGTTCTTTTTATTTTTAATACCAGAACCGTTTTCGGATGAATTACTCTAATGACAAAAAGCCCAAACAATGTGGACGATGTTACGCTTGTTTACATTCAGGCAAACTTAGAAAATCCATTGAAACGGACTGTATCGACGGTTTCCTGGTTATAGCAGCTAATCTCTGTGTATGAGTTATGGGCTTTTTACAAGGAAAAGGTTCGGAATGAACTTCTTTGGAAATTTCAATGGATTTTGATTCCACATTAACAGCAGAGCGATTGTGCTTAAGATGAGAACGGACCAAATGTCCAGCTGCTAGGGCAGACATCAAGGACAACTCCCCCGCCAGTACCGTTCCACAGACGATTCTAGCAAGAGTACGTGCATTTTCTCCTGGATTCAATGAGTTGGCTCCTTTAACTCCGAGCATCTGTAAGCATGCTGATTGTGGGCCCAAAATTGTTCCTCCACCAACGGTACCAATCTCCATTGAAGGCATGGTACAGGTGATGAATAGATCCTTTCCGTCTACACCCCACGGCTCCATTAATGTCATGCAGTTACTACTACCGACATTTTGGGCTGGGTCCTGACAAAAATAAAAATCATTGTTAAATATTTCAGTGGAAATATCCACGCTTAGGGATTTGAAACAGACAATAATATTTACCTGTCCAGTAGCGATGTAAATAGCAGTAACAATATTAGCAGCATGTGCATTGAATCCCCCAATGGAGCCAGCCATAGCTGATCCCACAAGATTCTTTGCGATGTTTAATTCGACAAGAGCCGATACAGTGGTCTTCAGCACATTTTCAACGATGTGTGATGGTACAATCGCTTCGGCTACGACGCTCTTTCCACGACCTTCAATCCAATTGATAGCAGCAGGTTTTTTGTCAGTACATACGTTTCCACTTAGAGATAATATTTCCATGTCCGTAAATGCAGCTTGCATTGTGTTCAATGCAACTTCAGTCCCTTTCGATATCATGTTCATTCCCATTGCATCTCCCGTCTTGGCAACAAAACGAATGAATAAATGTCGACCAGCAATTCTACAATGAACATTTTGTAGGCGTGCGAATCGACTGGAGGAATCAAAGCTTGTTTTGATCATTGTAAAATTAGCTTCATCAGTTAACCAAAGCATTGCGTCACTTGCTCTTACAGCATTAGGGAATCGGACAATTGGTGCACGAGACATACCATCATGAACAACACGACTTCGAACACCATTTTGAAGAGCTCGGCAGCCTCGGTTCGTGCTGGCTACGAGGCATCTGGGAACACATCATTCACAATAGTCATTAAAATAATTTTTAATTACTATTATTACATGGGTAATGCATTTCATATTTAAAAAATAGGGATTTTACCCTTCTGTAGTAGCCATAGGCACTTGATAGACCTTTCCATCCAGCTTCAGAGGACCGGCAACTCCAACAGGTACGGGAATATATCCAATAACATTCTCACAGCAAGCGCCCATGACTTTAGAATAGTCGTAATTTTTATATGGTAAATCGTCACAGATGCCTTGTGAAATCATCTCATTCGTTTGACCAAGGAGTTTACGCCTGCAATAGAACAGTAAGACCAATTAAAATGTGTTAACCGTAAACCAGTATTGGAGAAAAACTAATTAGTATTACTATATATTATATTGCATTACAATCTAAATTAAGATCTAACCAGGATCTTCCCAAACATGTTTCTATCGATATTCTACCTATCATCGCTAGTCTTAGGAGAAACCTGTCACATTACGAATGAGCTTTCCCATAAACCATAGAAGCGTACCTATACATGAGGTAAATGGTATAAGTACGTACGTAGGTTTGTGACGCACTGTGATCACGGCCTGGATATATGTACTTCTTTTTACTCTTACCTACTTATTTATTTATTCAGCAAAATAAACTGCAATCATATTTTTTTCAATGCACAAAGCACAAAATGTGAATGAAGCAAGATCCAGTTCCAGGATTATCGATAAAAGCTATTTACTACATCCATAACTGACAAACTCTCATGAATAATAATTAAATGCGCAGATTTTATCGGAAAATATATTTAGACATTTGATACCTTATAGCAACACCACGCTCAGCATCATTGACAGCTTTCTCTAACTGATAGGCCGGGATATATTTAGCATTCACCAGGGCAATCACCTCTTCATCCGATAAATGGCTTGCTCCATCCTCAGATTTGTAGATCGTTAAACATTCTTCAATGGTTCTTGCTTTGGACGATTGGTTTAAATTTTGCTTTGAATTCAATAAATTCATTTTGTGAATGATATCCTCTGTCGACTTACGAGATTCCCTGTCGCCCCCCTTTGAGTCGATATCATCACTATCACTATCAGACTCCCCGATATGGAATGAAATCGAGGATGGTACCTTCTCATTCTTTATATTCATTGTGTCAATACTAGGGATTTCTTTGGAAGTAGAGCACGGTAAACTTTGAATTCTTACTAAAGGCATCTTGACGGAAGATATGGTAGATGAAACAGAATGTACTAAAAAAAATTACACAATTTAATTACATACGATTTCATGTACATGTAATTAAGCGTGAATTCCCACAGATTTTGTTCAATATGTGATTATGTCTTTATGTAAAATGAAAAAGGAAATCTTAGACTGAGACTCACTATCGGCAGGACTATCTGTATTTTCCGTATGTAAAACTTCTTTTTCCTTCGTAGCTATATTCAAATCATTTACTGTTGAAATGACCAAGGACGGTGTTGCTGTTTCGATGGACCCTCTATTGTCTGTATCAAGTTTATCCTCAAAGAAGAAATACCTGACAGCTAGGATGGCTGTTAATAGGAAAACAACGAGCTGATCCAAACTGACAGAGATCCATCTGAAAGACAAAGGAAGAATGCGACGCTCATGAAACAAGCCTTCGTTTAAATTAAAAGAATCCTTACGCAATAAAATTCAGATTTTCCACCTTTAGGCAATTATCTATTTATTCCCCTGCTATTTACTTACTTAATTTCGTGTTCGCATGTACTTCATTTCACTATTTATGTATACAATGTACATAATACATGTATTTAGATTATAAATGTCTGATCTGGTTATATGGGGTATAGTATCTGGTTATGTGATTTGATATTTATGCGATGTTATTTACTATGTTGACTAAGTATATGTCTACTGTACCTACATATGTATATGTGTTATGTATTTCTTCATTTAAATCAGCAGAGTAAATTCACCATTTATCCCATGGTCATAATCAAAACGAAGAGGAAGGTTGCTTTAGACACTTCCACGCGTAAGATTTTTTGCCCAGTAATCACAATGTACGGACAGTAGAAAGATTACTATTATCATTATTATTATCCATTTGCTAAATTATTAAGGGTCAGCACTCACTACTACTGAATGGAGTGCAACATTATGGACTATGTAGTGAATAACTCAATCTGCTAAAGTGTTAAAGGTGCTGTGTGGCTGTGCGTGATGATAATTTCTTTAATATGAGTTTCTTTAATTATCTTTGTTATTGCCATTTCATTATGGTATATCCCGTTGATCCACACGTTTACATAGTGTATTTTTGCGTCATTTAGAAGGGAAATACTACACAAATCAAACCATTTAGATCTTGACACTGACATTTACGTACTTCTATTGTCTTATTGATTCAAGAGCAAAGCTAGGTTTATTTACTTTAATTCAATCAAGTGTTCAAAGTTCAAGCTTTGATGTAAACAGCAAAACAAATTTAAAAAATTTAATACGTTTATAAAGACAATACGTTTTTAAAAAAAATTTCCTCCAGTCACGCACGTAATTACGATGTAACATAAGCAATAAAATTTGTTTTGCTTATCAGAACTATATCGTTTTCTAGATATTTCTTAAATGATCATTTTCAGGTGTTTTTGTTCTTTACACATGCAATGCAATTATATGTAATCAATAGTATAACAAAACAGTTATTATCCTATTAGTCAATTATTTACGAAGTTTTCAGTAAGAATAACTTAAATCCCGGTGACGTAGGTCTTTAAGACTTCATCATAAAAGAAAAGACAATGTGGACTGATTTTCAGAACAGGAATTATATTGGTATATAAATCAACTTAGTCAGCAAGGAAAGATTAATGAAAGCGAGCAGTAAATAGATATTTTTAGATACTTACTTCAAAAGGTAATTGTAAGCTTCGGAATCTTTAGAACCATTTGATTGAGTAGGCCGGGTATGAATTTCAGATCTTCCTTGAGGAACCAATATATTAGTGCTGGTCGCAGCAGCAAACGAGTCGCCATTGGAAGCTGCAGCTGCTGAATTTGTGTCCGTGAAATAAGGCCACCGGCTGCAATAGACAAGAGCAATGAGAAGAATTCCTCTCAGAATCACATTTCCAGGCGATGTGGAATTAGCAGCTACGGCTAATGGAGAGCCTCCAGGATTTGTCGTTGAAATTTTCCTTCTTTTATGACCATGTACTTTATTTCGACAATGGTACTCCCTATCTACCCTCTTGGAACACACCAAACCCGGAGATTTTTTCATTGTCACCGAAAACTTTTCAAGACTGTCTTCTTAATCTGATACTTTTGTTTAGTGTATTTGTGTGTAAAAACCGATACTTGAAGTAATGTGGAATATCAAGCTGGAATGGCTAATGAATACGTCTTCCTTCGGCAATGAAATTTTAGTGAATGAACCCAACTGAACTTAAGGCAGACAATTATATATTTATGGAAAATCTAAATCCCTTTCTTGTTAGATGGATTGTCGGGTACAATACAGGACAAGATAGTTTCAAGGAAATAAAAGGGAAACTCAAGGCAAAATGATTGGACACAGGAGCAGTGTCAACCGAATATTATTACGTTGTTAACAAAGTACATGGAACAGACATGCAAACTATTATTGAGGTGGGATAATTGGGAGGGATGGGTGGATTCCTTACAAGTCTTTCTCAACTGTTGCCAGCTAGCAGCAATAAATATTCAAAGAATAGTACGTAAGTATTAACTCATGAATACATCTCGTCGTGGAATAACTAAAGCTATTTTCTATTTCCTTTATTTTCATCCAGTTAGTTTAGCAATGAAGCGACACATAGATAGGTTAGTTTACTTTGTGTCAATTCTCAAAAATTTCTATTTTAAGTATCTGTATATACAGTACAGCGATGTTATGTCAACCCCCTACCCGGTAACGTCAAGTAACTTCATTTTTTTAAGGATGCGGAGTGACAATGGATTTCTAGACCTCGAGATCCGATTACACATCCAGCAAACGAATAATTTCTGTAAGTATGCAACGTACTTACTGGAGTTTTGATGACCTTTCTAGATAATCCCCATTATGTAGAGTCAGTCGAAATGGAGCGAAGAAGAGTCATTTACGTAATAATAGATTTCACACAAAGCAATCAGATACTGTACAGTATACAAGGAATAAATTCACTAGCTGTACTAAATATAGGTACATACACAACACATAACTACATATAGTTTCATAGGCGAAAACTTAAACAACCTAAGTGTTTGTTAGTAATTGTCAATTGAACGAAAGCAATGAACTAAAAGCGTACAGCAATATAACATCTGGTTCTCAGGAAAGGAAAGAAAAGTCTATTAGAAAAAAATATTAAATGTGCATAGTTTCTCATGCTCATTTTTACCACACATGAGGCACACATTTGATTGAAAATGTATTGAGCAGTTAACTGTCACCTAGGTGACTAGTAAGTTAAAAGGCTCAAAATTCATCTTCTATTGGTAATTGGGAAACAACTTTGAATAAATTAGGACAATGAATGAGTTACAAGTGTTACTACAATTTACAAGTATCTGTGACTTGTCAACGAAATTCCTAAAAATTTCATGAAACGCATAAAAGAATTGAGATTGACATGGTCAGCCGAATTTATGTTCGGAATTTTGCAACACCCATGAATTAAGTAAATTATACAGTGTAGTGGACATCTGGTCATCAAAGATTAACTTTGATCATAATTTATTCACAAACATGGCCCATTCGATCTAACATTCGTTGTTTCTGCAGTACAGCAAATTACAATATCTTCGCACAGTTTTTTGGCAAGTGCTCCCTTAATTTTTATTAAAACTTGTTTGCTCGTACTTAATTTACAAAACTACTGTGTAATATGCATAAGCTGTAACAAGTTTTAATGGTTATCACGAATGCTGTAGCCATTAAAACTTTTTGCCAAGTACGGTTACATCATACCCAATACCAATTCTTACATTCCCGTATACTAATACCACTACTATTTACCTCCCTATTCTACTATACGTGCCTTCCGGTTATATCTGTACTACCTTCCAATATGATTGCCTACCAATAGGTTTTTAAAAATACCTGTATAAGGAAAAATAGTAAAAATGAGAGTGGCCACTGTCACTACTTTTGACAACTTGGTAACAGCAATATGTAAGTAAGTAATGTGCGAATAAGTGGCCAAGCGAACAGGCTTCGTTTAACAAAAGTTAATCGCTTCAATTTTCTGTTCTATCGATTCGTATATTCTAGGTTTTGTATCAGGACGTAATATATCGAGAGGTAATAAAGCGGGGAGGTTGTGCGGTTGGTGCCGGGCCTCTAGTTGCCAGTTCTAGACCAGCCATTGTAGCCTTGAACTATTATAATGAAAAAATTAAACTAAATTATTAAAAGAAACACGTAGCATAAATAGTAGTAGCATATTGACGGAGTAGAGTGAGGAATAAGAGTATGTGTGATGTTACAAGCCTATTAGTGAAGGTATGTGTCCCCGGTCTAAATAAATGAGAAGCGAAATTACCAATTATCTTCAAATGAATATCGATATGTCAATTTCTTTTACAGCCCCATAATTGGGTGATGTAATTGATGTATTGTTTTTCAGATAGAAAGTTGAGCAGTGGAAATTCCTCAGTCGGTCAACAGAGTAAAGTGACCATGCAGTTTACATATAACAGCAACAGTATGTTACAATCGTTGTTGGTTTGGTTGAGCTATTTTCAGTAACGTCTTGCATTATACCATTATATACTGTGTGAAAATACTACACCATTATTACTTCCACTATTGCAGCGTATACATAATAGCCTTTAGGTACATACTCGAGTAACACAGATAAGTATAATAGCCATTCCATTGATTACACCCACCTCGGAAATTACGTCTGCGATTGATTGACTTTGGTATATCTGTATAGTAGTACTAGAACTTACTACTATTAAAATTAGTTAATTTTAGAACAAGTCTACATATTTGTAGATTGTATGTTCACATAAAACACGTTCTAGCTACATTGTAAGAAGATATATTTCAGGATAACATATCTAGCCTATTAAACATCAATATAGCAACTACCAACAACAAAGAGACGGATATTGTGTTTTCAGAATGAATAAGTTGCTGATTGACATACATAATGAAAGAGACATACAAATACGCATACCATACAGGCATTAAAACGAACGCCTTAGGCACGGTAAATAACAGTTACTTTTTCTACTGTATTCTGTTGTTCATCTTGAGTAAGGATAATGTTTTAAACTTCTTATTGTAGTCTCACTCTCAAAGCATTCATTTGACACAGTTTTGAGATCTGCACGTCACTATCCACTATTTTGCTTACGCTTTCTACAAATAATTTAACTAATGTGACTTATCTACACCTATTTACGAGTTTATCCGTGTACTAGATATGCGTAGGAATTGCTGTTCTATTGTTAGCAAAAACTTGTGTGCATATACTTAAGCATAAGAAAACAAGTACACATTTTAAATAAGTTACCTACTAAATACTAGTAGGAAAAAGTAGTAATACTTAGCATAAAAGATTGCGATTGGTATTAAATAGGCAGCACAAGATGTGCATATGTGCCTGTCTCCCTATGTGTGTTGTTCCACACAAGTGCGGTATTATGTATATTTGCCTTTTCATTGTATGCTTACAACTACAATTATACCTAGAGTTTAATGAGTCTTTAACTATTTGGCTATATGCAATTGCACCCTGCATCCAACTAACTGTCAATGAAGTTATGAAGCGAAGATTAGAAGGTTTCAGCGTTGTCACCCAATATATAATAAATATTTCAATATTTGTATAGAGTTTTAAGCTGTTTTCAATTCATCGGCTCCTTCAAGCATGTTCAAGCAAAAAAATTCTTTCCATTACGGCACTGTATATGCTTATCACTTACCCAAATGAATGAAATAAGACGAGAGCGACGGCAATGCCTATTTTTGCTCTTTGGAGCATCGTATTGTGTACTTGATAAATGTTTTCTCGAATCGCTGCAATGGACTTCTGAGACGTACTACTAGTTGATGGATTGTTGTCCCGCCTTTGGATTCGGGTTTTGAAAAGCTATATGCAAATAAAACTTTATTATTGAAGTGGCGAGAGTAAGTTTAGCGTAGTTAATTGAACGGGTTTTATCTGCTATCTTCAAGGTAAATGTAAACTTACTTCAAGCAATATATATAGAGATGCCGGATAAACGCTCATGAAAACAATGTAATTGATAATCACTGAAAGGGTTGCGAAAGAACATAAAATCTGCAAGCGTCTGACACCTATTCCAGTCGAATCAAAGAATAAAAGATTAGTATAGACATAACATTTGAGTTATAAATTAGCTAATAGTGCTAAAGGAATTTTAAGTATTGATTGGTAATTCACATTTCTCAATACCAATTACTTTCCCAGCATGGAGTAGATTTTGTAAGTAGAATTGATTGCCTTTAGATCGAAATCTTACCTGATATGGTACCAATACTTAGAACGAATAGCTCCAGGAAAGTATCCAATGTTAGAAGTGGTCCTAAGAGAACAACACCTTCAGCTATATGCGATTCGTAGTTATAGCTTCTTGGCACATTTTTAGCAGTTTTTGAAGAATGCAATGCAATCTTTGCAAATAGACATGCTTTAGGTAGGTCCAAAATCAGGAGGAAGTAGAAAAGGGCTTCCCTGTAATAATTTTTCCTCACATTATTAATGAATTAAAAATAGCCAAAAAGTCAGTCTTTGAAGTCGAAGAGTTTGCTAGCTAGGCTTGTACATAACCTTTCATGAATTATTAATTGACGAATAAAAAAGTGGGATTTCGTGGGTTTCAATTCTAGCATTTATGATCAATATTACTGCTTGTCGAAATATCTGCATTAAGATACTCAGTATCACATCATTATAGTTATTATCAATTATCCATGATCATTATCTTACCTTAGCTCTGCAATCTCTTCATGCAGTAAGTGAATGGCTGAACTAAATGCGAAACCAGAAAATACAGCGAAAATCGTCGTCAGACCTGAAACAGTGCAAAACGTAGTCCAAGGTTCAATAAATTCGAATTACGACACAACGGTTAATATTCAGACAAGGTTTAAAAAATTCTCTGAAGAGATTATTGACAAGGAAGGAAAATATATTATGTTCGTAAAATGAATTTTTCATGGTAATATAAATTTGATATCATATTGAATTTTAAGCGAATTTTCTCTGATCCTCTTCTAGCATCTATACAGTGATATTTATTATCAAATTAACACTTAACCTTACTGGTTACAGTTTGAACCTGTCATCCCTGATGCAAATAACGTGCTACATTAGAGTACTTATGGAGTTTATAATGCTAAAAATATATGCAGTTGATTTTATGATTGATAATAGTTTTTGGATCTAATCTAATATTGCGTCAAAAATAGAGCATGCATATGAAATTAATTTTAAATATACCAGGAAAGTAGAGTTAGCATGGTTGTGTAATAATAGATAATATTCTTTTGTCAGTTAGTTATTTGTATATGTATTTGTAACCTAAATTGGTGCATTATTCCTTTCATGTTGATAACGATCTTTAATGGTTTTCGGAAATGTCTGATAGTATTGTGCTTTTCATTTCATCCGAATAGGGTGAAGAATTGAGATATTTAGAATAGGATTCCTCTTACGAACATGTCATTTGCCATCAGGTCATTTAAAGAATGTATTCAAGGATAGTTTTATGTAAAAGGATATTGCATATTCGTAATATCTTTTAAAAACATTCATGCAAATACCAAAGTGTAATAAACGGAATCGTAGAATAAATTAAGCGTCACTATTGTAGCCGGTTCTTAGAACGGTAATTTTTTGCTGCACAACTCTCAGACACACACCTCTATTCAGCAGATTTTAATATATTAATCATGCATGCACTATACACGTGTCTATTTTTGCACTTACCAAGAAGCACAATATCATTTAAGTGTACGTGAATAAAGTATAAATATTGTTGTTATTTCGATAGCGGTTTCATTGTTTAGATTTGATGCTTAAACGTGTCTTACGTATATTATTCCGTTCATGTGCTCATTTTCATTCTGCACATGCACATAGTGTAAAAAAATTGCTATATTTCACAAGGCATCTACTAATTGTTGTAATATCTTGTATTTACGTAAATGTACTGATACTGATGTATATCGTTTTGCCAGAATGACAAAACAAATCATAATTTATGCAATGTAAAGACCAAGTATTTTCGATCAACAGAATTTTTGTCAAAACAAAATCAAAATACTTAACTAATACTCACTTCCAATACTAATACTTCACTCGTATGTTTACTTCCATTATAAATAGATCAAGTCATATGTATTCATATCAATCACTAATCACTACAAATATCATGTATGAAACTGAGCACTTCGCAAGATCTTTTGTCATTTTTCATTCTACTACTACTACGATACGACTACTACCGAAATACACAAACACACCAGTTGATTCACATATAGGTACATACATACAAATTCTTAAATAAATCTCATTTGAAGATCGCATCATCGTGAACTAAATTCTTTATGCTCACGACCCAATAACCCATTTGCTATTTTAATCTTTATAGACATTGGCAGTTATTAGTTCATAGTAGTTGTTCAAAGTTTCGATAAATGCAATGAAACTATACAACCACAAATGGAATAGTAGATAATTTAAATTATACTAAATATCCTACACTTTTCTACGGATAAATAAAATATCATTCATGTTTTCTACTAGTGATGCATCCAAAATTGTTGACTGATCCCTCATAGTCCACTTTGTTTTTGTCGGGGAGGTAGATTCCCAAGAGTCTCCATTCAATTTGAAATATTACTCAATATTTGGGGACTTTCTCAATAGGAATAGTCAAATAGACTAACTGACTGACCTAAGACTCGTCGTGTTCCCATTCGTTTTAAAGTCCTTAATTGATGGCAGCCATATAGTAAAGCGATGATTCTGATAATCGTCATGCTCAACACATCCCCTGTTTCTGATTCTTGGGTTCTAGATTCACTCTGAAATCATGTTAAATCAATTGACGTAATTATTGACAAAATTCTTTATAATTTTAGATATTCAACTTTGACTATGTCATCAGCTTTTTTGGTGATGAAATAGATTTATGTATTTCATTTCGTCGAAGGTATACCTGAGTTGTAGATGTACAGACGGTAGCAATTGATGGGATACAATTTTGATTGTCTGATTGTTCCAATATAATTGGATTCTGAGTAATTTTAGTCATCATTATCCACTCAGCAGATGATTTCTGCTGAACTCCAGAGATGCTGAAGAGTCCAACCATAATCCCAACACTTGCAGCAACTATCTCCCAAGCATGAAGTGAGCAAAAACGTCCATGACGTAAAAATAAACGGGTAATATTACGATTCATTGTCATCGATTTTGATGACAGTGTTCCCATAAAATACTGCACAATAACCTTCAATTAGATCTTCAGCAGTGGTGGATGTTGTATTCTTTGTATGAGTAATGCGTGGGCAACTCCTTTCTGTATGCTACAAAAATAATAAAAATTGTATCAATGACACAACTTCTTTGTATCTTCTCGCCTTTGTATAGAACTTTAGTCCAAACATAGGATACTTTTTCTTTTCCCATCTCATGTGCAATAATACTAAGAAAGATTATTGCTTTCTACAAGATATCTGTATAATATGTCATTTAATTACCAATCTTTTCAGGCGAATAATGACATTTGCGTCTCATTTCCAATTGCTTACTAGTTACTTTGTTTTATACCATTAGATTTAGTGTTTTTAAACTGCTTGCATTAGAATTTATTAGAACTAGTTGTGAATCTGAAACATACTTCGTTGAACTTTAAGCCAAGTCTCAATTCATTCATTGATAAAAGTGTAATACTGAACGCTTAATTCAAGGACTATACTACATAGCATAATAATATGTAAATAAAAAGTATAATTTGTAAATTATTCTTTTGTGTGTATTTATCTTGAACTGATATATCTCCCTTTTCCTTAATTCAAATCTCAATTCAATTGAATATTTCCCATGAAACTGAACTGAATTGCCCTATGGGTCTAATTAAGTGATACTCATATAAAGTAAACTTATCTCTAATGCCATTCTCTACCAAGTCCTGTTTTGTACTTGTACATGACGTATTTGCTTAATCCAAGCATAGTTATAAGTAAACAATAATTGTTTCCTCAGTAGATTTCATGAATAGAAAATATAATAGTGTGAGACTGTCTGTGTCAGGATACTTTTCCATGAAACTTCATACTTTATTTTTATTTTTACTAAAGAATGTTTACTGGTTTAGGTGTGCAAAACATTTCTGTTGAAACTATTATCCATCTCATTATCCATCCATCTCCATTGTTATCCTAATGTGCAGTGTGCGTAAAAAAAGCACACAAAAATTTCCACGTATAATATACATGCCTATTCTTTGGAAAGCGTAAATATATAACTATAGATTGAAATCCTCCTTTTGTGGTGACAAAATATCATTAGAAAATGTCGACATCAGGAAAATTATAACAATTATAATACAATAAACTGAATTAAGTCGAGAAGTTGTGTATATTTAAAAGAAGTTGCATGTAATAGACAGTTTTTTCCTTATACTAACTTTGAGCCTGACGTAGCGTAAGTCTTTAGGCGATTTTCCTTACGAAATAAACTTACCCTTCAGTTACGTCGAACAGTTAGTGATTTTCCTAAGTATTAAAAAAAGCTCTTATATACACTGATTTGCTTCGTTAGAAACCAATTACACCAGTTGAACATATCTCACTTTCTTTTCATTTTGCGTTGATTAGAATGAAGAAATGTTATGCAAATTCTCCTTTCGGAGTTACAGAAAAGGGAAAACCATTGCATGATGCATAATTTAGTAACACTGGTAAATACAACAGCGGTGGAAAAAAACAGTATCCAAACACCAATATCACCAAGCATCGAACTTGTGGCCGGTGGCCACTCGCCGCAGAGACCAGTACTCCACCACGTGAGCCACAAGTTGCGTATGATGCCGCAAATAAATTATTTTCTAAAAGTTTGAAAGGTACCATTACGAAATAAAAGGCTGGAAGCATCTGAAATTTGAAACCATGAAACCTATGCCGGGTAAAACTTTTAATCAAGCAAAAATTTTAGTAAAAATTGCAATTTTTTTGCGCTTTTAATTTTTGCAGGCAGACTAAATCCTGAGAGTCTTACGTACGATCGTCAGTCTAAAACGAAAAGGTAGCCATTTTTACGCGACATAAGTCGATTTTTTTGGCGTAGGACTCGTACCGAAAAGGGGAGGAGCTTAACGTAAAACTTACGCTAAGTCAAGCTCAAAGTTATAAGGAAAGACTGTCTATATAAAATGTATAAAGATGTCAAGTACTCTAACTTCTCCCTCTCCAGTGCGAATGGTTAAAACATGAATAATATTTTATATTTGGTAGGCTAAGATATGTAATTGACAAAAGTTAATAAATTATATATTACCAAGCATAAAAGATAATTAATTAGAATGAAGAGGATGTACAAATAAGATTTTACTGTATGAATGTTTATACGAAGATTATAATTTAACACGCATTTTTCTTAATAGTTGATTGACAAATATACGTATGTTATGAATGGTTATAATTATACATGAAACTTGTGTGGCAGTCAAGAGGATAGAGTGCGAAGAAAAACTCACCTGTGAGAAGTTGAGTATGTTACGAATATGATTAAAAGATTCTTTTCAATTAATAATCCACACAAGAGTATAGGTTCTACTAGTTTAAAATAGCTAAATAACTACTACAGGACTATCAATGGAAATCATAAGCTACTTGACTCATTAGAAGACATTTAGAAGTTACATTACAGCTAACACGTAAACTCAGTTGAACTACGAAAATTGTAGATATTCGCAGGTATTCAAATTATATTAACTTATATTAGAATTACGATGAACTGTGATTTAACACTTTGGTTATGTATGAGTTATTCCAGGAACTGTACGTAGATTTGTACTATATGTATATATTATCTAGGCTCACATATTATTCATGAGAACAGTTTATAACGACACAAATAGTAACATAATGGTTCGAAACACTGCAAGTATACAATTTAAGATTTGTGTCAAAAGTCAATATAAAATCTGACATTAATTACGTGGTTTAGTCAAGAACTTAGAACAATTAACTGTACATTTTCAAAATATTTTAGATTTTAGGCGAAACTAGTCCGTAGAATATTTGTCTGGATGTGTATATCGGTGTATGATAGCTACTTCCATGTGGATGAGGTCTGCGTAATTAAAGTAGACTGACTAACTAATGGACGATTAGTAGGTGCACCGACATTGACCACTTTTGCTTGTGATGATGAGAGATCTCTTGTCTTTATAAAAAGGAAATGCAAACTGCCTCACTGTTCAAGAAGTAATTTTATGGAATGTGAAGCTTGCAAAAGGAAAGTACATACATACACAGCACAAACGATGCAAATTCCGACAAGAGCAGACCAAACCTAAGTCAAAAGGTGAGATCTGTCGCTCTCACTATTATTTAGAATGAATTGGCCAAGAGTGAGACTCAGACTTGAAAGTGGCAGCATGAGACAAGACGGACGTGAGATCTCTACTACACAGAGTGGAAACGTTCTTTGGACAATAATGCCTAATGAATTTGTCTCGTCATCGTGTCCTGTATCCTTCTTTCTTACTACAGTATGTTTGTATACCAATATACCAATAATATAAGTGATTCAAATATGTAAATATTTATTATCTTATAGGTATACTACTGTATTTTATACTTATACTTACCAGCTACTTCATACTGTCCATATGCACTGTGCTTTGTTTTAATGGCATTTAATAAGGATAACAGGTCTACAGAATCTCTAACTCCGCCAAGATAGACCGCGGCTTGTTGCGTCAGCATATTCTAAACATATTCTTGAACTAAGTAAATACATTAGGTTAATAAATCGAACATCACAATAAATAAAGCTCTTTCCAACTATGTTTCATGTATGTATGTAAGTATGTCTCTATGTAACTGTATTTTATGCCATGTACGCATGGACTTTGCGGCTTTTTGTTGCAATGCGCAAGTGTCTATGGATAATCCCATTCCATTTATTTCGACCACGGAATAATTACAATTTAATTATAATTATAGAAATTTACACAAGATGATTATAGGTGATTGAATGGAAATGATTAGCTAAAGAGGACATTTCATAATGATCGTAATGTGCGTAGTAACTACCATTTCAAAACTTCTTAACCAAATCATTTATGCTATATCCACAAACTTATTTAGCATTTTAAGTAGAGCTGGCGTTCTCCTTATAAATACTGCCCCCTTGATTTCTTTGTGCCAGTTTGCACACCTTTTTTGTTGAATGAAATAACTGAACAGGGGGGCCCACTATTTATTCTATAAAATAATTTTATTCGTAAGTTGTACTCATGGGATTTTGATAACTTTTTGGGGTGTTTATTAAAAATGGAGTCTGTCATTGTTCCATGTATTTGATGCTACGATCTACAGTTATTATTTTGGTTTAGGAACTTCCTTTCGATCAGAAACTTGGAGCTGCATCTAATTTTTCCAACCGCTGTAGAAAATAAAAGTATATTTAAATTATTGTACGAAGTTAACATAACCAAAGGAAATACCGATGATATTTTCAGAATTGTTTTTATTACTGTGATGGGTGGCCTGCTGAATTTCTCTTGAGTGCTAGGTTCACCCCTTAGCTGGGTTCACTAGTAATATATAGCATGATAATAATTATTATTATTGACACCGACTCATTACGAGGTAAACTATTCAACTGCAGGTTAGATTTACCTATTAAGACCACTCAACCTTACGTTTCCAATTCAGTGTATGTGATTTAAGAGCCCATTAAAGAAAGTTTTATCTCCATTTTTATCTTTTGAATTTAAATATACTTCGGGGATATTTTGGCCATTTGGCCCACAGTTACGTATGAAGCTACATTTTCGAAATCTATCCTACCAAAATGAATACACAATAATAATTATAACACAATATTAGAAGAAATACGAATATTGATAAGAACATAGTATATGAGAGTTGCTACTTTCTTTATAAAAGTGACCACTGCACCGCGAAGGACCGAAGACACCTATCAGTCAGTAAATAGGTTACCTAGTTAAGTACCTATATAATTAAACCTATCTCAACTTATGTTCCGTGAGTTTTACGTCATCATTACTGTTCGTTAGAGACAGAATCCAAATCCAGTAATAGTATAGTTTTAGTTTAGTTTTTTAGTATAGTTTACTGCATACTGAAGTAAACCTTTTATATAGAATTATATTTCTTGCTTGTGGAGAATGGAGAAACTTGTTTTCATAATATTATACTAGGGTCAAGTTAGGCGGAATTAAAGCCTAATTTTCTACTCGCATGTCTCTCATACTAAAACATTGCAGTGTATCACTATGTAGTCTACAAAAGATCGATCTTAATTGATACGTACCATTTATTTTTTCAATTTACATTACATAACTAAGAGTTTAGTATTATTTTTCATTAAAATGACGAAAAAGTATATTCCGCGGCCAATAGCCGAGTTCAGCTTATGAGGAGAGTTTAATACTTAAGAAGATGAAATACTATAAAGTTTCGGCCTCGGTTGGGCTACTAAGGATGAACTGTACATGGACTACGTACAACTTAGGCTTATACTTTACATATATACTTACTGCAATCTACTACAATTAGGACAAACGATGATGATGACGGTGATATATGCCTACATTAACTACTGCATTACATACCAATCTTTGGTATTTCCTTTCTTTCCTTACGTGGTATCCTGTAAAGTGCCTGTAAATATCTACAATGGATATTTACATTATGCATCTTTGGCACAATGCAATGGCATGAATGTATCTAATGCATTGTATAGGTACCTTTTTGTGTGCGTACATGTATTTACACGAGTATGCAATAGGGAAAAGTATCAGCCACGTCCACGTCAGTCGTCAGTGTCAGCCTATGCACTGCAGTTTGCTCATTCATACAATTAGAGCAATAATGAGTAGACAAAACTAAAGTACTAAGCATAAGCATAGCACACAGCATATAATTTTATTCGTAAAAGTAGCAAGTAGAATCATATAGAACTAGGATATTTTCTTTACTTCACAGCCTTTTTTCGTAAGCCCCCAGCATCTGCGACTCGATTTCAAAAGGTTATTATAATAATAATGCCCATTGGATCAACTCGGTAAAATTCAAATCTGCCCTACCATACATATATATATAGATGAGTAAATTTTTCTCAGTCTGTGATTATATAATAGAATTGCAGCCAAGCATAATATTGCGTTAAGCTTAGATTTAAATGGAAACTGGTCACATACAAGATGGCATTGAGATTTTATGAGACAATGGTAAAAATGGTTTTGGTAATGCCCTTTGTTCCAATATTTTCCTGCAACCTGTTGATCCAGGTAATAGAATCTTTACTCTACATAAAGATAAAGTGGAGCATGCGCATGGGATTCTTTCACTATTCCTGAATAAATGTTTGTATCTATGTCCGTAATATTTTGTAATTAATGAGTAAGGGTAATATTTTGTAATTAATGAGTAAGGGTAATATTTTGTAATTAATGAGCGAGGACTAGGCTATCAGTACTGAGTCCAATCAACGGTCTATGAAATTCGGGCCAATGCGCAGTCGGTAGAAATTTACTGATTTCAACATTTTCTAGCACACTTTATGTGTGCTAGGATTCAACTAGTAATGTATATTGTGCATGGGATTAATTTTGATAGAATTTGGTGTGCTTATTAAGTGTAAATTGGGGCCTTTTCCAAAATGTTCAAAAACTTATGTATCTTTTTCTTTCTACTAAATGAAATGGCTATTTCCATATGTTTACCAAGGAACAATTAATTATTACTCCACTTTTCATTATCTGTGAGCTCTCTGCTAGATTTCAAAGATCAAAACATATTTTTAAGCCGAACTTGATCATAATAATATGTAATACTATTAATATAACGTTAATTAAATGTCCCAATTAGCTTTAGATCGTAATAATTTAGGACCCTTATGAGTGTATAAATTGTGTTAACTGTGCTTGTGTACATTCATAAGTAACTTCATAACAACCATAGTTAATTAGTTTTTGCATTGAGGCAATATGCGATTATTGGTGAAACAACTTAAGCTTAACCACTATACTTATTATAATTAACTAGTTTATTAGTTTTGCACTGTCACAATGGAAGAATGATGTAAACAACTTAAAAACTAGTTTGACCTACTAGTCTTTAGTCTTTTAGTCTCTCTTCGAAATCCAAACTAGTCTGTCTCTAGTCTAATTTCTTCGAAATGCAATCTAGCTAGTGTACCTGCTATAATAGTAGCTACTAGTCTTTGCATTGAGGCAATGTGAGAATCACTTAGATTTATACATTTATGTTAGTCTTAGACTCATAGTCATATCATATTATATGCCCATGCCACATATTCATAGCCTTGCCTTGCGGGGCCATAACCTTTGGAATTGCAATGGAAAACTGGAGAAACGTCTAGGTATAGATTAGTAAAAAAGGACGTAAAAAATTCCATTTTGTAAAAGACGGACTGAAATAGTGGCTTCAATAAAATAATATGCCGAATTCACTAACTACTTTTTAGCAGTTAGTGGTTGTGCGGCGGCAATGGCAATCGTAGCAATTATAATTTAGTATTTGAAAGCATTTTCCACCCGGAAATAGTAATTTCCTTTCAAAATTCTCTCATTCACATACTCATGCATCCGACTGCATTTAATTTACATCTTATTTATTGTTGTTATTGTGATGGTCAGTGCCAAATTAATTTCTTGAATCATCGAACTTATCTCAGGGCCACAGCGCAGCACAAAATGAAGCAGCACTTGTAACTGTTGCGACTGCATGGATGTTATAATGTATTTAAGTTAACTATGATATATATCTTTACTATAATAATGTATAATGATGAAAATGGACTAGAAACAAAACCATCGACTATACTATTCGATATTTCGATGTTCATCTCATATCCTGCTCATTCCACTGTTTAATGTCCAGGTATCACATTACAGAATACAATCCATGATGTGTGCTGTCCAAATATAATTACAGCAAAAATTTTTCACGTCAGATGTAGTTTTAAACCAAACAAATAAGAATAACCTTTCTAGGTGTTTACTTTGCTTTGCTAGCCCAAGACAAACAAATAATGAGCCTACTTAATTAATTCATTGACGTCATTCATATATCCGGTTTGATTTACTTATCCCCATGCCATGTAATTTCAAAGTGAAAGCGTGAAAGTTACGGATGAAAAAAAGAAGACTACTTCTCAATCATCAATTAAAGTTAAGAACTTCAAGGTCAACAACTTCATCACAGAACTTAGTAAACAATAGCTAGAGTTAGACTGTTCAGTTTGGACATTTCTAGCAGATTTTCTCTACATCTACTTATATTATGTAGTACATTTCTAACTAGTGATGCGGCGAATATTCGGCAACTATTCGTTATTCGGCTATTCGGCACCTTTTTTTACTATTCGGCGTCTTCAGCCGAATATTAAACCGAATAGTATAATATGGTTTTTGCATCCCAAAAACAATGTGTGAGTCAAAATAAACTAAAATTCTATCAAAAGAGAAAAAAATATTTAAAATGTTTTGTTGGAGACTGTGTACAGAATTCAAAATACCACTTACCAGTGTAAGTGGTTTTTAAAGGTATTTATTTATATGTACCATACCACCACCTAAAATTGGTGGTAAATCGTATAATTGGTAAAAAAATAGTAAAATACATTTATTTTCTTACGAAATTGTGCATAAAATTCACCGCTAAAATATTAAATAGCTTAGAAACGAGTGATTGTTTTACCAATTGACTTGGTATGCTCATTAATTGGTATACTCATTAACAACATGATAAGTACAGTTCCTCCATTACTTACTACATCACTGTGTTGGTAAAAAAGCCTAAAAATGGTAAATTCCGGTTGGAGAGAGAATATAAAAATTTTCCAAAAATATTTTAATGAAATTTTTAAAAAATTCTTGCCATTTAGTTGAAAATTTTGTTAAATATTTTTTCGAAACGGATTATTCGGCAGACGAATACCGAATATTCGGCGCCGAATATTCGGTATTCGGCGCCCACTATTCGGTATTCGGCGCCCACTATTCGGCAACTATTCGTTATTACGCTATTCGGCAAAACCACTATTCGCCGCACCACTATTTCTAACTTGCTAACTTGTATAATATTTTATCATTCAGAGTAATAGCACGCGTTAACTAAATGTCTATAATATCATGTTCAGCCTTATTCAATGTCTACATAATAGCCGAATCACATCACTCAAACAATCACAAACCTATGTCAGGTTCAAGATCATTATACAATAATTATTTCATTGAATATACTCACTCACCATTTACATCCATATACAGATAGGATGAGATCCAAAATAAACTATTCATATTCATGACGACTTTTATAACACAATGATAATGGATTGAGTAACCAATTTAAAGTAGAGCAAGGTCTTATCACGAGCATGTCTATGTATCGCATCATACGAGATACCTATTTTCTAAGTTTTGCACTGGATTGTGGATCACTGGTCAGCTCTTGTCTCAACTTACCGTCGGCACAATCGGCAGTAACTATTATTTCATTTTGTTATTAATAACAATAGCAATATCAAAAGTTATGATTAACTCGACAGACAGATCTACGTAAATGTAAATATTGAAAGTAAACGAGTGTACAGAAAAATCGGAAGTAACTGCTTTTATTTTAAGACTGAAAAACAAGACTCTTAATTAAATAATTCACCTGCTACTGCTACTATCATGAAAAGCACCACAAAGGAAAGCACATTACATCACCTACTACCTATGTAGTTGGTACTTAGTACGAGGTACCCATTATACAGATAGGTTTAGTAATTATAAAGTACCTAAATATTATGTGTACTGTACAATACAAAGTACAAACTACAAACACAGCTGCAATAATATTCATTCAATAAGTAATGCATATAAATCAAGTTTAATTTTAGAAAATGAATATTTTCTACTACTGTTCCGAACTTTTTCCCCAACCACTCCAAGCTGACAAATTAAGAGCGGATTTAAATCCTGTCAACAACCCTCCGTGTTTAGTCAGTAGATCTTGAGCCTCTTTGACATTGCCAGACGACTTTAATTGTTCTGCTATGATGTCGATAGAAGGCCATGATCTGGTCTTATCGTTTTGGTGATCAACAAGAAAGGCAATTATGTCATCATAAAATTCACGCTTTTTTAAGAAGCCAGGCAACAATCCTCTTTTAAAAATTAGAAACAAAACCTCCTCGTCAAGCTCATCCACCTAAACCAAAAGAGTCATGTCTCACAAATGAGAAAAAAGGTAAATGCAATATGTTTGGACAAAAATTTACCTCAAATTCACACTTTCGTATCATTGTAGCACCTCTAATTTGCAAATTTGTTTCTTTCGAGAGAAGACCCAAACGGACGTACAACATATTAGCCCCACATTTTTGAGCTTCCTTCATTATCTGAAAAAAACACTAGACCAAACAAACTTATGTGACAATATCGTTCTATATTTTACAACTAAAAATATACATTGTTAAATATCATTTTTACATTGCTATCCAGCATTTTACTTTCTTCTTCAAGTTGCTTCAGCACAGATATTATTTCCTCATGGACGATTCCTTCCTGAGTTTTTATCATACTTGCTAATAGCTGAACCCATTCATTTTCTTTGGCCCTGAAAATATAGTCAACCACAAATAATATTAATCCCACGATAATGATATTATAATATATATTATTGTTATTTAGTACATTTACTTTTTGTAGGTATATTCTATAATATAATCCTAGAGTTGAAAAAAATTATGAATCTATCTATGTTTGTCTGGTAGGAGAGCTTAGGAAACCTGCATATACTACGTAACGCAAAACCCCCTCCTCCATGTGTTGACTGCAACACTTTTGAGTACATCCTCCTCCCATCAACTGCACACGTAATATATACATGTTCCTTAAACGCAAAATGCGCAAGCCCAACTAATGTATTTAATATTGTACCCCAACGCATACCTTCATGTGCCAAATTTAGTACATGGAGGTATGCGTTGGGGTACATTATTGAAAACATTAGAAATTTATACAAGAAGGTTGAATGGTGGTGATTCGTGATTGAATGGAAATGATTAGCGAAAGGGGACATTTCGTAATGATCGTAACGTGCCTTATTAAATAGCATTTCAAAATTTCTAATCCAAATTGGTTCTGTTATATCGACAAACTTATTTGAAACTTTTAGAACTGGGTTTACTTTTTTACTACCCTCTTGATTCCTTTGGCAGTTGGCACACCTTTTTATAGAGTTAAATAACAGTACTGGGTAACTAACTATTTACTCTTTAAAAATATTTTTTCGTAAGTTGTACTCATAGAATTTGTACGTATTTCCAAAATCCCAGGGAGAATCTTATTTTTTTGATTTAAAAAGGGACCTTTTTGGTGACTTTGTGGGATTTTTTTCAAAAATGGAGTCTTTCATTGTTCCCTGAATTTGATGCTACGATCTACAGTTATTATTCTGGTGTAGGAAATTCCTTTTTATCAGGAAGTTGGGGCTGCAGCTAATTTCACCAACCACTGTAGATAATAAAAGTATATTAATTTAAATATATTTTGTATTTACAAAGGTAACATAATAACCTAATGGGGTTTTTTTCCAAATTGTTTTTATTACTGTGATGGGTGGCCTGCTGAATTTCTTTTGAGTGCTAGATTTGCCCCTTAGCTGGGTTCACTAGTAGTATATAATTTTTATGGAATTTTGGCAACCAAAGTATAAATTTGATAGCTAACACTATGCTTATAATGTAAACAAATCACAGTTAGTCTTACGTCGATGAGAAACCATCAATCCAAGCAGATCTGAGGACTTCGATAAGGCATGAAAATTCTTCTAAATTATTGGCCTTGGATACTAAACGGCTGAATAATAGCTTCCTTCCTGACGAGTGTACTAAGTCTAATTCGTCAATCGTTTCCGAAGCAAATGCTAAATTCACCAGATTTTTCATTCTTGCAACTTTTCCTCTGTTCTGTCTGCCAAGTAGTTCTAGCTCCATTTCAAGATAACTTCTACTCTTTTTAAAACCAACCAACCGCTCTTTATAATCATTAAACAGCATAACCAGTTGTCCAATATTAGAATCTCCGGAACTTGACAATTCCAAATCCTTATTTATCATCTCTTCGGTATCTGATATTAACTGGAATGCAAATAAAAAATTCCAATTATACTACCTAAGAGTATTAAAGTATCATACCCATCTTCTATAACAGTTCGTAGTTAATAGTGCCTTATAGTTCTACATAACTTCCACATAACTCAGACGATACCTTATTTGGATCAATTGAGTAAATGCTTTCCATTTCTTCTGACGGATTTCGTTCAAAGTTTATCCTTAGACATAATGAATAAAGAATAACTGTGAGAGCAACTGGAGTGTTTGGAAGTTTTGAAATGATTCTTGAAAAAGTATCGGTGCTCTCAACAGATCGTAAAATGGTGAGACCCCAAGGCAAATCTTCTGGCAATATTTCAATGACTAACTGCTCCAATACTGCCCAAAAAAAATGTATACGAGTCAAAAAATGCTACTTAACATTTTTAACCAATGAAATATAGCGAATGGTGTAATTATTCCCACTAGTTATTGGTCATGTATTATAAAAAATGAAAGTGTACAATTTTATATTGAAATGAATGTAATTAATATTTACCATTTTCATCAGGACCACCAGCTTCCTCTGTCCCAAGAACTAATCTCTCCAAATGCCAAATTCGATTTAAGGCAATACAGAGTTCAAGTGCAGGATGTGCATGTGTGTAAATAGCAGTAGACGCATTTGAAAATGAGTCATACTTCAATGAAAGAATGCTAGGATGTATGAACCTAGAGAACTGTTCTTCTTCATTTATATAAAAGGCTGGATAGGCTTCTTTAATAAAATCTGCATTCGTTTCGTCATCATTTGATTCATTAAATGGTTTTTCTGCTCTTGAATCAAGACTGGAGCGATTTAAACCTTGAGCGCCCTTTAAGAGTGCCCCACTTCCAGTGGTAACTACTTTAGCCATTTCTTTTAAAGGATTAATCCACCTAATTGCAAATAAATTAACAGTAATGAGCAAAATGAGTAGATAAAATTCATGGATGAACTCTCTGCCTACTTACTTAGTTGTGGTTTGGACGAATTCTTGAAATTTGATTTTGTTAATAGTTCCCTGCACGATGCTATCTTCTTCTTGATTCTATAAATGTGAACATTAGACGGAATTACAAAATAAGTTATTTTGTTTTGTCCGACAATAATTTTAAAACTATTTAAAGTTAGTATAGTATATTTTATTAATTTATAGTATATTTAAACCCCAAGAATTGCAGTCTCCACAGCGTTATCATTTGGTGACAGTTCAGTAAGACGACTTTGCAAGGATCTGATTTCAATTAAATACCTACAATAAAAATTAATATGTTAGTGTAATTTGGTAATTAGAAATCAAAGTTAAGCTTATGACCTTAAGACAGAGAGTACAAAAAATTATGTAAAATAAAATGAGCAATTTACTAATGACTAATCACAAAGAAAGCATATGAATAATCAAAAATACTAACTTTGAGTTAAGCACTTCGAAAATTTGATCATCTGGACACATGTTCAACGCATAGCTTATTAATGCTAATCGCACGTCATTGTCAACAACTGGAGGATCACTTTGGAATTTGGCTAATTGAGTAAACACTTTCCACCCCGTTTGGTAACCTTTGGCCATTATATTCTGACATACTTGAACACAAAATTTCATGTCTGCTTCTGCGAGAGCAGCATCGCCCACCATATCCAAAATCAAGCTTTCCATTTTTTGAAGATCTACATCATTTATTTTTAAGCACAATCCTAACTTCAAAAGTTGTTGAATTTTCTTATATCCTCCTCGTATGTTCTCCATTGCCAACTTTACAAGTTTCAATCTGTCTCCGTGATTTCGCACTACACAATGATAAATATAGAATATAATTAACGCCACCATACATTTTCCTTTAGAGCTTTTAAAGGTTAGACAAAATTTGAAAATTTATAAATTTTAAGTGTACCAAAATATTATTAACATTATTAACATTAAGTATTACACGTTAAAATTAATGCGTTTATATGTATTGTAATAATACAATAACAACTAACCTATGTACTACATAAATTTTATCACCTACTGCCAGCAACCAATCTAATGAGTCTAATGAAATCCAAATTGGCCATGGCCATGTGGTCGTCTTGGTCAAATTTTTTATCAAATAGTTATTCAATTAATACAAGAACTATTAACACTTACCCGATTGTGGAAGAATTTGAAGCTGGAAGTCTTTGTTGAGCAATTTCACAGCATCAATTAAATCAAACATTTCAGCAATTGTTTCTTCTTTCAAATTTTGCATCAAGTTAAGACAAAGTTTTGCCATTTCCATATCTGGATCCGTATAATTACATGCAGAATCAAAATATAATGTGGCTGCTTCTAGAATCATTTCTAGGCTTTTCTCGTATGGAATCAGGTAGAGATACAAACTGAAATTTGTCGAGTAGGCAGAACTATTGCTTCTTGACAATTTTTGGGTTGACCCCTCTTTCGCTGATATAACAGGGGGAGTTTTATCCAAAAACTCACGAGAGAGATTGATTACATCAGAACTTCCACTGCGAAGAACAGCATGAACATAAATCTGCAAGTTTTGAAATTGCAAAGTATTAAATTACAATAAACTCGATATCATGGGTATTTAGAAATACCGTAAACATGTATAATTTGTAGAATTGTTTATTTATGGAATTAATGATTAATCTAATTATTTAATGCTCTTCCCCATTCAACTAACCTTTTCAGCTCAAACGACCACTACAAATGCGAGCGAACCCAGTAATCCTACTAGGTAATTTTACGTCGTCTGGTCTGATACTAATACTGGATTTCTAATAAATAACTAATATATAATAATAGGTTAGATACTAATAAATCTAGCTAGATCTAGTTATATTCTCTATAGTTGATAGTACAGTAAGTAAAGTACACACTGACACAATCCAGTCCACATAGTGTGAATTTAGCACAAAGATTGGAGA